>LPNX011219902.1:0-81534 GCA_001517045.1 Pseudotsuga menziesii
TTTCAGTTCAACCAATTAGTTACAGTCAGTTAAGGCGCCTCCATGCATTAAATATATTATTTAATCATTATTTATTGATTATTTTATTATTATTTAATGAACTCGAGCTAACTAGGCGCCTTCACCAACTTCTGATGGCCAGTTCAGCTTCAGTTAACCTCATCAGGGTTTATTGGAGTCATGCAGTACTAGCACTTGATGATTGGATTGCTATGACATGTGTTTGATCTCCTTCAGTTGAGATTAAGTCATTTATTACACTCCAACTTCAGTTAAGGGTTTGGTGAGTCAATTAGGTTTTTGGACAAGTGGTTAACTAAGTGAGATTGCATGGCAAAGAGTCAGTTAAGCTAGACTCACTCATTGAATTCGAATTTTCCTCTTGGGTATTCGAATTCTTCATTGAGTTAAGCCATTGATTATGCATGGTATTGTAATCCTTTATTGTTTATATAATATACAGAGAGGAAACCTATTTGGTTCCTGAAAATTTCCATTTCATGAGTAATTGTTAATAATTCTTTGATGAGATTGAATCTTAGTTCCTAGATCAATGTGAAGAATTAATAAGTAGGGTTTCTGACCTGATAATCACCATTACGCTAGGAAACAACTCACTGGGAGTGAAGCCTGACTTCTAGATGGGTAATACCACAAAACATAGCAACCCCAAGCACCTCAATGACCACACTATATTCATCCATATTATTAGTTGCAGGACCTAGGCAGGTGCCACCAGAGGAAACCGGTTGTCCTGAGGGTGCATAAATGACCCAGGCGGTTGAAGCCAGATTGCAAGTGTGACAAATGGTGCCATCCATGAACCCTACAAACCACTCAGATGACATTTGAAATAAAAAGAAGACTATGTAAGAAACACTAACCAGTAATGAACTATAGTACATAAACATACAATAATAATACATGAAAAAGTACCGTGCCTAAGCATAATACTTCTTCAGATAGAGCCCATTTCTGGGCTTCGGCAACTTGTCACTATCATAATCTCCCTTATTTAAAATTTTTGACACGAAATACGGGCCTAACCACATGGACTTAAAATTGACTACCCCCATGGGTTCCTTGTCCTGATCCCAAAGCAAGACAATCTCTCCCTTGGAGAAAACCCTAGTTTTTACGACTTTATCATACTGGTTTTTGACTCGATTCTTATGAGCCTCGTTTGGAGTAAGCCCATATCTGTGCTGCTCATCTAGATTCTCTAAATTAAGAAAACATTCTTCAAGATCGGTACTGTGGGGAAGCACATGAATATCAATTTTTATATATGGTATCTCACACTCAACTAGTGTGACCACTTCCACCCCTTAAATGAGTTGAAAAGGAGCGAAACCTGTAGATGTCTTCACATTACTTTTGTAAGCCAAAAACGTTGGATACAACATGATGTGCCAATTTTACCTACTCACATTTATCATGTGTTTAAGAATGGTTTTCAAGGTCTTATTGACTGCCTCGAGTTGGCAATTTGCTTGTGGGTAGAAGGAAGATGAATGGTATTGCATAAACCATAGTATTTTGGTTAATTCAGTCATCATGTTTTTCTGGAAGTGACTTCCATGGTCAGTGACAATATGCTTTGGGATACTGAACCTAGTAATGATTTGGTTGAAGATGAAGTATGCTGTCATTTCTCCATTGACATTAAAGGTAGGAATTGCCTCTACCCATGTTCTAAAGTAGTCTACAATGACAATGATATAATTGTGCCCCTCAGTAGACACTAGGTTGCAGGTCATAAACTGAACCCCCCACTTAGTGAAAGGCCCTATCGTGATGAGGGGAAATAAAGGAGCAGGGTGTGACCCCATTTTCCTGGTATAGAGATGACAAGGATGACATCACTTTACAACTTACACACAATATTTAAAGATAGTGGACCAGAAATAACCAACATTTAGAATCTTCTGGGTCATTGCTAACCCAGATAAATGACCCCCACATGATCCTCTATGGGAATCATTTAGGGAATTCTCTTCCTCTTCATGGGTGAGGCACCGATGCAAGATAGAATCCACCCCTAATCGATAAAAATTATCGCTGATGATAAGGTATATTTTTGCATTAACTCGCAACTTACGTCGAAATTCCCACAAGAAGGATGCGGGACACTTGAGATTATGTAGATATACTAGGATATATCCATACCAGAGATTAGAGGTGAAATTAAGAAGATGCACTCATCCAGAAATGAGTCATCTTCTACCACTATAATCTCTTCAGTTGGGAATTATGAGATCAATTCCATGAACACTAAGCATTTATTAGACTTAGCGGACTAGAAATCCAGGTCAAACTCTTGGAGAATGACAATCCATTTATTGAAGTTTCCCATGATTATTCATTGGGATAAAACATACTGGAAAGGATTTACATCCGCAGCCACTGTGGGTTTCCTCAACAAGATATATTGTCTTAGCCTTTGGACGTCATAAACCACCGCCAATTACAACTTCTTGATGTGTGAGTATCTAAGTTTAAGACCTTATAATGATTCACTCAGATAGTAGATAACATACTCTTGGAGCTCAGCGTCTTTCTGAACCAGTACCACTCCTATCGTCGACTCAAATGCGACTAGATACAATATAAATTCTTTAGTGTAGACTAGTGACCGCAAGAGAGGAGCCGATAGTAAATCCTTTTTTTAATGCCTCAAAATAATTTTGTATGGTTTCATCCCATAGGAATGGGGTGTATTGCTTTATCAAGAGCATGAAATCCTTTGTGATCTTGGCATAATTGACTATAAATCGTTGAAGGAAATTGGATTTTCCCTGCAGGCTCTCCAGTTTCCTGATAGAATGAGGAGGAGGAAGATTTACAATGGCCTCACTTTTTAACAGATCCACCTGTATACCTTTATTTGAAACAATGAACCCAAGTAACCACCCCAAATCAACGCAGAAAACAAACTTATGGGGATTTAATCATATTTTATAATGGTTGCATCATTCAAAAGTCAAACGAGGATGGTCTAGATGGTCCTTCCTACTGCAATAATGGGTAGGCACATCATCCAAGTAAGGCTCGACAATATTCTTTATGTCGTGGAAGGAAAAATTCATTTCCCACTGAAACATAGCTCCGACGTTTTTCAAACAATGGGCATCTTCTTATACGTGAAAGGCCCACAAGGACAAATAAATGTCATCTTGTGCTGGTCTACCAGTTTGATTTGAATTTGATTATATCCCGAAAAACTATCCATGAATGAAAATACCTCACTACCCACACAAGCATCAATGATTTGGTCGATTAATGGCGTGGGGTAGTTATCCTTCGGACACGCCTTGTTTCAATCACGAAATTCAATGCAAATTCATATAGTCCCATGTTTTTTGTCTACCTGAATGGGATTGGGAACCAATTCTATTAGATCAATCGGGTAAATAAGCCCATCTTTCAGCAGTGTTTCCACCTCATCCTTGATGGTTGCCTCTTTCCACAGATTTAGTGGTGTAAGCTTATGTCAAACATGTTTTACATTAGGGTAGGTAGGGATCTCATGCTCAAATATCAATGGATCAATCTTGGCATCTCCTCATCTGACTAGAAAAATATGTCACATAATTATTTAAATAAGGAAGCGTAAATGGAAACCTCTTCCAGAGAACAGTTTGCACCAATATGTACATTTTCCACAACATCAGGTTTCATAGAGATGTTAATAATAATCATGGTGGATATGTTTTCCATATTCCCCTAATCAAATACCCACTCCTTAAGAAAAGGATTAACTAGAAGTTCATCACTTTATGAAAGTCTCACATGGAAATATGAATTCTCTATCTTTCTTAGTTCTAGAAGGATGAAGGACTTGTGGTGAAGGTATTCACAAATATTTTTTGGTCCAATCATGGCTTCTAGAATGGATTCGTCAAAAGGCAAAACCATATCCAAGCAATCATTGGAATATGTGGAGTTCTCCATCTAGGTAGGCAAGTAGGCTTCATCTGAATCCTCTGAGATTGGAGGAGTTGTGATGGAATGAGAAACAACAATAGATATAGCTTGATAAGCTACTTATACTATTGATCGGGGAAATTGAGGTTCTTCATGCGAAGGTAGGACCAAGGATCAGTTCTATCCACAAGCGAAGAGATACTCTTCCCAACGGTTGTTGAACCTAAGTAATTTATAGGAGTTGGTATATAGAATGTTTCCATTAGTGATGTATACATTCCAACTCCCAATATTTCATTGGTTAGTTTCGACTGATCAATCAATGGTACTTTGCACTCATTGGTTTCCAAACGACATTTCGAGTAAAAGTTAGTTGGTCAACTATAATCAAATTCCCTTCATGCAGAAACACTAAGACTCAGAATATAGATGAAGGAATATCACACATGGCATACATCCAACTTCTCCCAAAAAGAAAATTATAGTCCAAGGGAGCATCAATCACTTCAACTTCAACAGAGTCTTCTTTCCCAACCAACTTTATTTTGAAATTTGGTAGGATACTATGCGGATGGAAAGGCCTTCTGTCAAAACAAGTAAGAAAAGTGTTTGATGGGACCAGCTCCATGGATCCCAAATCTTTCCAACAAGACATCGACATAACACGCATGGAAGCACCCTTGTCAACCACCATTCTTCTAATGGTTTTTCCTGCATGTAAAACATCGTTTGAAAAGGACACATGGTATGATGGGTGCAATTTAACCTCAAAAATATTAAGTTTGTCTAGCAGGATTGTCAAGTCCATAATACCTATAGTCTCTAAGAGTGTGTCCCTCTAAGAAGGAAAAATTTGTAGCACTTCCAATGCTGACATCGCACACATTGTTTGGGATAAGTATTCCACTACAGAATAGTTGGAAGCAACCCTCTCATTAGGGTTATGGAATGTCTTCTTAAAGACAACTTTAGGTATATTAGGCATCGGTTTAGACAATTTTTTAATTGTGAGAGGGGATGAAGTTTCGGTAGTAGATTTACCCTTTTCTTGAGCCTCTAATTCATAGTTTTTCTTTCTTATCTATAAGAAATTAGTGGATAGAACCATGTTGATATAATTGTGATCAGTAGGGGCACTATGTGTTCCCCTGACATTTTTTGAAGAAGAAGCTATATTCTATCCTTAGGGAAATGGATCCTTCAGAATAGTCGGTTGTTGTTGCTTAAATAGATTCTGTGCTTGATCTATTAAGGGGAATTGATAGGTCAGATGGTCTCCTTGGAACACCTTGCAAGGAAATTTAACCTTATTCTTTTCTTTCTTTCCCCCCTCAATGTTATTCATGGGTTTTTGTTTATTTTGTTTCCCCTCACCCTTCTTCCTTTTGTTATTTTTCCCACCAGGCTACTGATTTCCCTTTTGGGAATACTGTGTTTAATAGAAATTAGCACTTTACTGTTAGGGAGTGGAATCCTTGGCTGCCTCTGCTACAAAATGTTTCAGTGACAGCTCATGCATTTGCTTAGCCATTGATTCTATAGTCAGTGTACTTACTGAACCAACCACAACATCGGCATGGGGTCTAGGCTTGGGTTTCTCAAGGCCATTAGTAGACCTCGATGCCTCAGGGATAACTTCATAAAGAATCCTAGATTGAGCATAGATCAAATCTAGTTGTTGGGCCCTAAGAATCGCTTCTTCCTCCATGGTAACTCTCGATGTGTACATGTCCTTTGAAATATAAGGCAGTAAATATTTCAAGAACCACTCCAGTAACAACTCGGGAGAAAGGTTGGCTTCGATAATCCTATTTCTCCTTCGCCACTCCTGAATATGATCAGATATATGAGTAGTCTTGTTTTTTCGAAAAGTCGACAACAAGTCTGTTTCAACATCATATCATACAACAAGTTGAAAATTATTCAGAAACACGGTTTCTAAGTTAAGGAAGCTATCATACGCGGCTGACAGGATATTGATGTACCACTTAGCCCCTACATTATTCAATGTTAGTTGAAATAGCCTCAATTGAGTGGATTCATTGCTCAGTGAGTTGGAAGAACACCATAGGTGAAATGTGGTGATATGAGCACCTGGATCCTCACCATTTTTCCCTTCAAAATTTGGGATTTCTGAAGGCAATTTGATGGGAATAGGTGGCCATGCCACATTATGACGCATGGGGTCATTCATTAGTTTAGAAAAATATGGCAACTTTAAAGTTGTTAGGAAAGGAAGTTTCATCCTAGCCGTGGTTTGGTATTGAGGAGTTTGGGGTGAGGAAGTACTTTCCCCAGGCATCCCAAAAGAAAAGGTGGGGTTTCCCCCAGCCACCAACTATGATGTAGTGGCACTATTCTGAAATAGGTTCCACCCAAAATCCAAAGGATAACTAACCTAAGGTTTGTGATAGTTTTTTTTTCCAACTCCAACCAAAATTGGAGTTTGAAAGTAGGAGCTGAGATCCCCCCACTGAACAGTGAAAAAGGGTAGCTCCCAAACAGAGAAACTGATACTTGATTAGAATTATGAAAACTAAAACCATTAAAGGTGTTTTGGTTCCTAGACAACACACCAACATAAGTAGGTGATGGACCTACATAAGGTGTGGATGGATGAATGTGTCCTCTGTTCCACAGAAATCCCTAGACAAAAGAAGTGGAGACACTCAGACCACTTTGAGCATTTTTCATGAAAGGAGAATAAGTATAAGGTGCATTTGGTATCCCATTCACCACCCCCCCTAGACTTACCTATAACATTAGAAGGTGCTGAGGGACTGATGACTCGAGCACTCAAAGAAAGAGGTGAAGCAGATGCACTAGGTATTGGAGCACTCACTGAGGGAGTAGAGACTCTGCCAACAATCATTCCTGAAGTAGGGGTAGACATGTCTTCTCCTGTACTAGACATATCTATACTCAAATAAACACCAGACACAGTTGAACTGAAACAACGAAATTGGATTAACACATGGTCGCTCAAATCAGTAATAGGTGTATTATAATTTCTTGCAAACTCGTCACCTTACAGATATTCGATCTCTACTGGGGGGATTTCTACCTAATTAGTTATAATTTCTTGTTCACTTGGAACTTCACTCACACCTATTGGTTCAAAATAACTGTGTATGTCAAGACTGCTCCTTTGAGGTGGCGGTGAAGGCTCCACTATTAAATATGGAGGAAGGCTTTGCAACCTTCTAGACCTACGAAGTGGATCGTCCAGAAGATCCAAAGGTTCTCAACACCTCCAAAAGAGATAAATACCTTCCTATAGATAGCTTAGATGTTATATAAAGATGAATGAAACATTATAATTTCATATAAAGAAGATGACAATATATTTCATAAATCATAACATGTTGATGTGTTTGTAACTTTAGAAGGTATTCACTTGTATATCTTATGTATTGTACCCCAATGTTCCTATCGAGAAGTATCTATAATGTAATTGAGTCATTTCATACCCCGATGTTCCTATCAGGAGAATCGTAATGTAAAGAATCCATATAAAGTCATTGAGATTAACCCTCCATTGTAAGTTGGGGAAATATTCCCCACAATTGAGTTAAGGTTAACCCTCCTTGTTGATAGGAGGGAAAATTCCCCACAATTGTGGGGCACTAGGATTATTAGACTCTCCTAAAGAAGTAGGCCCTAGAAATTTATTGTTAAGTGAGGCTGGCTTGTTGGAGTGGACATTAAATGAATGAAAGAATATAAATAGAGAGTGAGACTCTCTATTTATCACACACACTCACTCACTGGAGCGCATGAGTGAGAGAGGAGAAGCTCTCTCAAGTGAGAGAGAGAGAATAGCTATTAGAGACCATATTTTCTATCTTTGGGTTTTACTGCTTCCATTGGTGCTCATTCTATCTTTGAGGAAGTTGCAGGTTTTTCTCCTTTATGGTTTCCTCGAGGAAAATTCTTTGTGTCTCTTGTCTCTTGTGATTTTTGCTGTGCATGTTATTCTCTCAGATAAGATCCTAGATCATATTGCTTAAATGATAAAAACCTAACATGGTATCAGAGCTAACCTAAGAAGAAGACACTGTGCAACCACAGAAGCTAGGGCTTCTTACTTTTTTTGTCTCTCTCCACAATCCATCAACAAAAGGAGGCTAGGTTGACTCTCTATTGAAGATCACATCTTTCTATCGAAGTAGAATTTGATTCCGAGCATTTTTAGTTTTTACTGCGGGAAATTAGGGCTTCTTACATAAGAGGAATTTTTGATTGAGCCCAACATAGGATTACTCTCCTCATAAAAATAAAATTTTATAGACCTAGGTCGATATTTTTTATTGGGTAAAACTCCAAGAAAGTCAAACCATGATTTGACCCCGGGCTTGAGAAACCCTAAAATACTAAAACGGGTAGTTTTGGTAGATTCTCTATATCTCGATATTGGAGAATAATCTGGAGCCAAAAATTTCGCAGTCTGAAGATAAATTCCTGATGTACACTTTGTAAAAGGTTCAGCCTCATATTCGCTATATTCTGGGAGATATGATTCCTCCAATTCAGGGTTCTAGCCTCTTCCAGGATTCATCCCTAAACAAGACACCTAGGGAGAGTTGAAATATATTGGGCTACAAAGATTGAAATGAAATTTCATAAGATTTTCCAAATAGGGAACAAAATTTACTTTCTATGGTAAAAATTTCAGACCCCAAAACGGAAACAGAGACACATGGAAATCCATGCAACTTCGATATGTTGAATAATCCTGAAACACGTCACCTTGGGAGAAATATCATAAGTACCAATTGGTGAAACCAATTTTGGTCAAACCTATGGTGTTGGAAAGAGGACAGATGTGGTTACCGAAGTACAAAATTTCAGCCATAGAGGTGCACTAATGTAGGAGATACCACAGAAACAGTATCAAGAATTTCTACAGAAGAAATTGGGAAACTAGGGCTTCCTGTTCCGGGAGCTTCCCTCCACTATTTTCAGAAAATGAGTACATAGGACAGCTCACCTTGAAGAGGTCTATCTTTCTGTCCAATCAGATCTGACATATTCCAAGTTTGAACATTATAGTTTCTCTGACAAACCCTAGATCAACCAGCTTTGGAACCAGGATGGACACCTCAAATCGGTAAGATCTAATCTTTTGCTATTTACAGTTGAGGTTCTCATTTCAAGATGAATAACCACAACAGCTTGATGACCAGCTTGGTGAGGCTGAGAACTTCCAAGCATGGAATTATAGGATCTCACTAGTTCTTGAAGGAAATGAATTGGACACCTACATAAGTAGAGAGGTTCTAGTTCTAGAGGGAGATGAGGCTAAAATCCTTACACAAGAAGAACTTGGTCAAGGCCAAGAAGATCATTTCCGATTCAATCATAGATCACCTTATAGCACAAGTGTCTTCCCTAAATACATCGAAAGAGATGGTTGATTCCTTAACCAAGCTATTTGAAGGAAAGAACATAAATCAAAAGATGACTTTGAGAAAACAGTTAAAGAATGTGAAGATCTAGAATGCAAACACCATACAGTCATACCTTACAAGGGTCTCTCAAGTCAAAGAACAACTTGAAGTGGTAGAAGAAGAAGTGGAGAATGCAGAAGTTGTGATAACCACCTTGAATGACCTCCTAGGATCATGGGATTCATTCATTCGAGGAATGTGTGCCAGAAGGAAGTGATTACTTTCACCAGACTCTGGGAAGAGAACACATAAGAAGAATCTCGACTCATAATAAGAGAAAATAAGATGGGAGCAATTGAAGATCAAGCTCTCAATATCCAAAGAAGATCCCTCAAGCGATGAGGAATACAAAGGAATCAACCCTTGAAGAACCTCTTATCCATCTGAACATTTGGATAAGAAATGATGTTGTTATGAATGAAGAAGATGATGAAGCTGAAAGAAGAAGTCTACCCACGAAACAAATAAAGATAAGTATTCAATTGTCATTTCATGATATTGTTTTGTTATGCACTTGTTTATATTCAGTTGATGTGTTATGCATGATAGAATGTTTGCATTAATGACAATATACTACTAATATGCATGTGATGGGCAAGTATCTCATGGTGCTATACAACTCTCCATTTCTAGTTATCTAGAATGAAACCTCTTTGCTGACATATTGGATTAGTGTGCAATATCAATGTTGTCTTGGTAGAGATGGAAGGCATCTAGAAATTTTCCATGAGATATAGATGAATGTTGTATTGGCTAAAATAGTTGCATGATTATATATTTATGCATAAGTATTTACCATTATGAATATGCATTATGAAATGTTTCTAATCATGCAACTGGTGCATTTGACTTGTAGGAAATATTGCATACAATCGCCTACAAGAAAAGAAGGATGAGACTTGTTCTGAAGAACAAGTGACGACAGTTCAAGAAAGAATCCAAGATGAAGAATAATATGACGATACTTTCAAAGAAGAGATCTCAGACACAGTGCAGTTATGTAACACTATTGAGCGACATCATTGATGAAGAACCTTCCATCTATGAAGAAGAAGCCAAGAAGAAAGGGAAGGAAAGTACAAGTTCAAGAAGAATGATGTCTAGGATGCGGCATCAAGACCTAAAGGGAAGTCTATAGTATATTCTATATGGATCTACAAGATCCAACATATAGTAGATGATAACATCATGGGATACAAGGAAGGATTTGTAGCATGAGGTTTCTCACAGAAAGAAGGCATAGACTACGAAGAGACATTTGCATCCAGTAAGAGTGGAGGCACATGACAGGAAGACTCATGTGTGCAAATTAAAGAAGACCTTGTACGAGCTCAGAAGACACCCATGGTATAACACATACATTAGGATCTTGATGATTATCTTAACCTTTTCTACAAGGTTGAAGATGAAAGCCTATAGAGGATGACAAGCTCAAATATGGGTGAGAGAAGAACGTTTTCAAGATAGAGGATCTTGGTATCCAGTGACCCTAGATGGGTACATAGAATAATAATAGTAGAGGAAGCTACTTGTCACTCCAGTACAGGATACATAGAGTATGAAAGGAAAAGGAAGAATAATGCTTCGCTTCAGAGGGAGTGACTACAAAAGATCTTGAGGTTCGACATGGTACGACAGGATGGATAGATTACTGATGACTCTAGGATTTACCTTTCCTTGAAGGTTGAAGGTGGAAGACTAGTGATGCTCTTGTTACATGTCGATGACTTGTTCCTAATAGGAAAAAGATGAACTCATTAAAGTTGCAAGAAGGAGACTTGCTACCGAGTTCGAGATGAAGGAATTGGATATGATGCACTACTCTCTAGGCATGGAGGTGTGACAGAATGCAGATGGAATATCCCTGGGACAAAAGAAGTATGCAGTAGATATCCTGAAGAGGTTCAAGATGAGTATAGTTGAGGAAAAAGATGTTTCCACTTGCTATTTGGGAGGTAGTATGTTTCTTTTCAAAACTACTATTTTATTTGATTGATCTGACTTGCATTTTTGTATAATGCAGAGTGGAGTAGTAAAGCTCCAGTTGGTGATCTCTTGAAAGAGGGATTTCTAGCATAACGTGTGAGATAGGCTGTCTGAGCATAAATATTTGTAAAGCTCATAGGTTTCTCAGACGTAATTAGTCATGTAGGTTGTCCTCAAATGTAATTGGTCCTGACGAAGCTCACAGGTTATCCTTGGACGTAATCATCCCTGATGTGATTCTATGCTAGAAATGGCCAGAGTGAATTTTGAGTACTTCAAGGAGAAGCTTGGTGTTCTCCAGATCAAGGTTCCTTCCAAGGGGAAGTGATGAGTCCGTGAGCCCTTATGACATGGTGAGAGGATTGGTTCCTTCCATGGTCAGATGTAAGTGTTGTTCCCTTCTAACATGGTGGAAGGCTGAGCTTCACATGATCAAATGTAAGTGCAGAGATGCTTTGATGTGATTGTGGGATGTGTTACCACATGATCATTGTAGAGACATTCTGATGTGATTGTGGGATGTTTTCCCACATGATCAGTGCAGAGCCATTATGATGTGATTGAGGGATATGTTCCCACATGATCAGATATAAGTGCATAGATTGTTTGATTTGATTATGGGTTGTGTTACCACATGATCAGTTCAGAGATATTCTGATGTGATTATGGGATGTGTTCTCACATGATCAGTGTAGATCCATTCTAATGTGATTGATGGATGTGTTCCCACATGATCATATGTAAGTGCAGTTCATTTCTGACATGATGAGGTCAGATGTAAGTGTAGATCCTTTCTGACATGATGAGGTCGAATGTAAGTGTAGTGCCTTTCTGACATGATGAGGTCGGATGTAAGTGTAGAGCCTTTCTGACATGATGAGGTCGGATGTAAGTGCATATCCTTTCTGACATGATGATGTCAGATGTAAGTGCATAGCCTTTTTGACATGATGAGGTCATATGTAAGTGCAGAGCCTTTCTGATATGATGAGGTCAGATGTGAGTGTTGGGCCTTTCTGATATGGGTTTTGGATGTGCTCCTCCCATGGTCATATGTGAGTGTTGGGCATGCCTTTCTGACATGGTTCTTGGATGTGTTCCTCCCATGGTCAGATGTAAGTGTTGGGTGGGACTTTCTAACATGGTTCATTCCCTAGTTAGATATAAGTGTTGAATATGATGAAGACCTACATGGAGGATAGGCCTACAACTAGCATGAAAAAGGGATGGCTCTGTAGAACTTCCTATGACGAGAAAAATTGAGAGATAGCACCATTTTTTTGAGATGACGGAAGCAGTGATGATGATCCAATGATGATCTAGATCAAGTGATGATCTAGTGATGATATAGACTTGATGATGATCCAGTGACGATCCAGAATTGATGATGATCTAGTGATGCTCCAGATCAAGTGATGATCTAGACTTGATGAAGATTACTTGATGATGAAGATGAATTGAACATGAATATGACTTGAATATGAAGATGAATTGATGATGATCCAGATGATATAGAGAAGAATACTTGTGCTGATAAATTGTGTCGAGAGAAACATTCCTAGTTAAGAGGGAGTTTTGATGTATTTGTAACTTCTAAATGTATTCACTTGTATATATTATGTATTGTACCCCAATGTTCCTATCGGGAAGTATCTTTAATGTAATTGAGTCATGTCATACCCCAATGTTCCTATCGGGAGAATCATAATGTAAACAAGTCATGTAAAGTCATTGAGGTTAACCCTCCATTGTAAGTCGGGGTAATAGTCCCCACAATTGAGTTAAGGTTAACCCTCCTTGTTGAATGGAAGGAAAAGTCTCCACAATTGTGGGGCACTAGGGTTATTAGACTCTCCTAGAGAAGTCGGACTTGGTAAGTAATTGTTAAGTGGGGCAGACTTGTTGGAGTGGACATTAATTGAATGAAATAATATAAATAGACAGTGAGCCTCTCTATTTATCACACACGCTCACTCACTGGGGCGCATGAGTGAGAGAGGAGAATCCCTCTTAAGTGAGAGAGAGAGAAAAGTTGTTGGAGATCATCTTTTTTGTCTTTGGCTTTTACTGCTGCCATTGGTGCTCATTCTATCTCTGAGGAAGTTGCAGGGTTTTCTCCTTTATGGTTTCCCCGAGAAAATTCTTTGTGTCTCTTGTCTCTTGTGATTTTTGCTGTACATGTTATTCTCTCATATAATATCCTATATCTTATTTCTTAAATGATAAAAATATAACATAACATATAAGAACATTGATGCACCAATTGTGGAATAAAATCTCTCTTTATTGATAAGAAACAAGGAATGATACAATCTTTATCTGATGCAATCCCTCCTCTACTGAATAAGGACTGAGTTCTCTTGCTCCAATATCCAATGATTCCTCCAGCGTAACCTTGCTCTCTTAATATTCCTCCTTAACCTCTACCCCCCCCCCTCTATTTATACTTGGTGATCAGGGGGAGTTATGAACGTTAGGATGGTTAGGGAGGTTCGGGACGTTATGATTACGAACCCAAATTTCCCTGGCTAATCATGTTTTAATTTTTAATTTTTGTCTTAATGTTACCACAGGTATATAAACTAGAAATTTGTGAATGGATCGCAACTATTGTGAAGGAAACCCGTAAATGCATAGTGTGATCATATAACCATAGGTTGCATATAGGTATACCCATGAATGACTCACGGCATGCAATGGAAATAGTCTCGATTACAATTTAAGATCGTTCAAAAACATCGAAAAGACCTAAAGAAACAAAGTGTATCAAGGAATATCTTCATCTATAAGTTTTTGACAACTTATATCCATAATGTCATTTTGTGTACCGACATGCTCACTGTCAGTACTCAGACAGAGAAGTGATATTTCACAGTATAACAACCCTTCTTTCCTTTCCATAGCTATGATTAGATTTAAGCATAGAATAAATTATATAAATGAATTGTTTGAGTATTGTTGAACTTAAGATTGTCGTTAGACCAAAACCTTTACGTATTAATCTTTGCCACAATCTCCATAGCTAGGATCTTGGGAGGAAGTTAGTCCATATTATGAAACTCACAGGGAGTGTTGAAACCAATGTCCAACAATATCCCCCCATCGCAAGTTGGGTGAGTTTTGAACCCTTGACATGTTTCTCTAATACCAATTATTGGTTTATCCAACAATACTAAGAGGGGTGGGATCAATATTTCCTTCTTTTTAGTTTATTAAAACAATTAGTATAATATAAATAATGAATAAAAAAAGTTCAGACACATAATTTTATCATGGAAACCTTAAAGAGAAAAAAAACTCATTAATAAGATGATTTTTACAAAATCGTTTTTCTACTACTACATAAAGGATGCACCCACCGTATTTTATTCCCACTCCAACAGAAAAGGATGCACCAACACCCTGGATTTTTCTACCTATACCAACAGATGAGGATGCTACAACACCAATGTACTCTAAACACTACTACAAGGAGGCTAAACCCTCCCTGAAGGATTGCATCCCTCCTTAACACCACCCTACCTCCCTAATTTGGTATTTTTCTTCAATTCTATTACTAATTATTCTTCATTTCATTGGTCAATTTCTTCTCTTATTGTTACATTGATTTGGATTGCTGAGACATATTTCTTCCACTTCGAACTTCTGTTTAAATACCTCTTTCATCATGTCTTTGAACCATTGTATCTTTTCATCATTGTGTCCCTTCATTAAAACCTTTTCACCAATGCATCTCTTCATTATGGAAACATGCATTTTCATGAATTGGTGCAAAACAACTTGAAACCTTCTTTTGGAAGACCTATAACTTTTCTTCAAGCACCTTTTTTGAGAAATAAGACCATGGTCAGATGCACACATCAACAAGCTACATCATCATGGTCCCATATTATTTTTATCAGTTTACTACGAAATATGGTGGGAATTTTACTAGGGAAACTTAGACTAATTTTTCAATACTTAGTCAATTATCAGCAAGAAATTTCCCAAAACAGTCTGAAACCTCATTTTGACAGACTTGTAACTTTTTATTCAAGCATGTTTTAGGGGAACTAAGACCATGGTAAGATGCACACATAAACAAGATAAAACTTGATGGTCTCATATAATTTTTATCAATATCCTACAAAATATTGTGTGCATTTTACTGAGGCCACTTAGGCAGATTTACTAGAACTGAAATAGTGCAAAATCATACTAGAAAACACTTTTCGCAGACTAATAACTTCACCTTGAGATACTGTCTTGAAAAAACAATCATATGGTTATATGAAAAGACAAAAATCTAGATGTATATATCCCCATAATCATTTAATTCATAAAATTTAGAAGATAGAATGTTTTTACAGATGCCCCTTAAGAATATTAAAAATAATTTATATTTATTAAAATTTCCAGAGTTTCAGCAAGTTTCCATACTTTTATATAATGGTGTCAAATTTTAATAATGACTTTAGGAGATGAATAGATCACCATCATATGAATTTGAAACCTCATCACACATGCCACATGCCATGCCATCACTTCCTTTTTTATTCCTTTGTCATTAATGCACTCTGATTTTCCTATACTTAGTCAATTTTCAGAGTTTCAGTAAGTTGCCATACTTTTATAAAACTGTGTCAAATTGTAAAAATGGCTTTATGACAGAACTATAACATCATCATATGACTTTGAAACCTCATCATGCTTGTCACATCATCATACATGTAATGTCATTTTCTATGTCATTAATGAACTTCTTTGACATCAATTCCCACCATACTCAACATTCACCCCCTTTGGCATTGATGGCAACAACTCTTCAATTTTATCATCCTTTGACATCAATGAGAAAGGTCTCCTTTTGAAATATCCCCCTGTCAACATGTCTGCCATTGACATAATGCCTTATTTTCTTTTTTCTTTTTTCTTTATCCATTGTAGGGAGATTACTCCCAACTTTTGTCTAAGATGCTCAAATGCTTTTTTGGGTAGTGGCTTAGAGAGGACATCAGCTATATGTTCCCTTCTATCAACATATTCTAGTTTCACCACCTTTTGTGATACTTGATCCCTCAAAAAGTTATATTTTGTAGGGATGTGATTTGTCTTGGAGTGCATAACAAGGTTTTTTTATATGTTTATGGCACTGGTATTGCCATAATTTATCACTATTGGATTCTCATACTTTATAAGTAAGTATTCCAATGTATGTTTCATCCAAATGACTTGAGTGTAACATGATGCAGCAACAATGTATTCAACTTCTATTGTAGATAGTGCAACGGAGGATTGTTTCTTTCTTAGCCATGATACCAAACAGTCTCCCAAGTAGAATTTTGCTCCAATGGTACTCTTTTGGTCATCAATACTTCCTACCCAATATGCATTAGTGAGTTCTTTTAAAGTGAAGTATGGATTTCTTGTGTACCATAAAACATATTTTATAGTACCTTTCAAATATCTAAGAATTTTTTTCACTACTGTCACACGTGTTTTTTGGGAACTAATTGGAATCTACCAATGAATCCTACATCTTGAATCACATTCGGTCTCATAGCTGTCACATATAGTAGGATTCCTATCATTTATCTATACATGGTACAATCTACTTCCAAAGACTCATCATCCTTTCTTAACTTATAGCTAGTGACCATAGGAGTACTAACATGCTTGGAGTCTTCCATATTAAACTTCTTAAGCATGTATTTAATGTACTTGGTTTGATAAATGAAGATTCCTTTATTTGATTGAGAAACTTGTAATCCCAAGAAGAATGTTAATTCACCCAACAAAGACATTTCAAATTATTTCTTCATATCTGAGGCAAAGTCTACACTCATGATTTGTAGGTCAATTCCAAATATGATATCATCTACATAAAATACAACAATGATCATATTATTATTTCCAAACTTTATGTAGAGATTATTGTCAGTGGCCACTCTTCTATATCGTTGCTGCTTCAAATAGTTGTCAAGTATCGAGAACCATGCCTTTAAATATTTTTTAAGGCCATAGAGTGCCTTTTTTAGTTGGAAAACATAATCTATGTTTTTTGCTAAGAGAAAACCTTCAGGTTGTTCAACATAGAATTATTCTTCAAGATTTCATTTAGAAATATAGATTTAACACCCATTTGATATACTTGTAAGTTTTTGTAGAATATTTCCCCCAAGATGGATATTGGATGCTCATTATTTGTTGTTGTGCTGGTTGGACCCAAACATGTGGTTGTTGTTTCCCCCAAGTAGGTGATGGTTGTTGAGCATGAATACCAGCTCCGCTTGGCATTGCACCCAAAAAATTATACAAAGTAGGTATATACTGACCTCATGTTACATTCAAAATACTAATGGAAGGCATAAATGAACTTTCTGATGAGGCAGTAATAGTTGAAGTTTGGAAGGATGAGAAACAACCATAATGGTGACTTATGGAGCAAATTGAGTACTAATAAGTGTAATTGTAGGTGATGGAGAAACATTAACATTCATGGTTTGAATAGAAGGGATTCCATTAGAACAACCAAGAATATCACTTGGTAAAAGATAAGGAAAGGGTATTATAGAAAATGTACCAGAACGATGTTAAATCCCGTTTCAACGTAGGAATCTAGATCCATTTCTTGTTCCATGATTTATAGGGTTTTAGGATCTTGTAGATATTCAATAAATAATTCTTGTATACAACAGGATCATCTTAAAAGATGGTCTTCCAGAATGTTAGACCAAACTCTCTATCTTAAAAGTCCCAACTATATACACAAAAGAAAGTGGTAGTTAGTCTAATAGAAAAAAACAAACATGTGGTAGGTTGGATGTATAGTTTGCACCCTCACAGGAGTGTCAATTTGTCACAACTCACAATATACTACAGGTCCAATAGTGATATGCGACAAGGAGGATTGGGACTGTACCCTCACCTACCTGGCCAATACCTGCATAGTAGCTCCCTAAGTCTTGTTCTTGGTGTATTTCTTTGACAAGACGGTCAATAGGTTACTCAGTTGGTCTCAGGATCCTAACGGTGTATCCCAATATATGCAAGGTACATGGGAGCTATAATTTTTAGTAGTGTTATCTAATGCAAAACCATTTGAAAGGGGCCTTCCGATATACTGTCAAGTGTGTGAAATAATATTTCTATATATCATAAAAGTAGGTGAAAAACATTTCTATATACCAATGCATATGTGGAAGAACCAGACAGTACCTAGGATGTAGTGTATGAAAATGACAAGAGCTCCTACTTTTAAAGACATTGGAACACATCTCTAACCTAACACACAATCTTTCTAAAAGTTTTACCCTAACTAACACTTGATTTTATCTTTTAATGCTTAGGTGGAAAAAATGATGTGAAAACTTGACTCATAAACCATGTAAAATAAAGTGCAAGTATTTACTCTCTTTCAACATATTTAAGAGGAGAGTAGAAATTATTTTCCCAAAACACACAATCAAAATCAAATTATTCAAAATTTGAGACCAAAGTCCAAACACATAATGTCTTTATTATTCACTAAAAATAGATCTCTAGTAAGATAAAAGAAAACCTAATTAGTATTCTCAAATTTACAATTTCCATTTATGTGAAAATATTGATAGAAAACCTTTCATTTACTTTATGAATCTAAAAGTCAAATATCCATTGACACGAAAGGACATAAATTTATTTCTCTTTTTGAATTTCTCTTTTTATTTTTGTAAATAAAAGGAAACAAAAACAACTCTTCCTATAAATGTATACAGAAGTTACAACTTTTTCTTCTATTAATATAGACAATTAAAAAACATCTATTGGAATAGACTATGAACCCAAGACAACATTTTCAAATCCAAAAATATCAAACTCCTGAAATATTTACAAAATTCTACCTTTCAAGATCCATCAAAATATTGACTCAGATCTAGTCCTATCCAATATGCATAGTACACCAAACAACGCATATTTTCCAAAAATAAAATTCAAATACCAAAATTAATAACTAAGTCAAAAGGTCACTGAACACCTACCTCGACACAACCTCTTGATTTGCACCAATGCATCCTCCCTTGGATGACGCTTTTTGTAAATAGGGAAATAACATTGGCGACACCTCTTGCAAACTTACAATAAGCGTTGATGACGCTCTGTCACTATACATAAGAAGCATTAGAGAACCAAAGATGTTGAGAAAACATTACCTAGGTAGAAATAAAAAGACACGAATTACCCACAAATTCAACTAGAAGTGAATAAACTCAGGATTTCCCAGGATCAATGAATGTCCTTGAGAAGCAAAGTATAATAGAAACATATTGAATTTAAAACCCTTGAGAGAATAAAAGGTAACTAAAAATTGTAATGAAAACAAACCAAATACTATGATATGCTCTCTATTGGAGTCACCAATTTTGTTTACAAAAAATCTCAATCGATGGAGACAAAGATTGTCTCCCTATTCTAAATGGTTTAAATATAGAAAAAAGTACAACAAAAATGAAAACATTTTCCTAGATTTATCAAATCACTTGAGTAAAAGATTCCTCACCTTGACCTGAAGGTTGTCCTCGTTAACTTGAATCACTTGCAACCCTATTGATGAAGAGAAACCTACAAAAGGATCAAACCAAACAAGAAACAAGTGGAAACACAAGATGATATGATATATATAAACAATTGACCAAGAAGAATTGTTATAAATGAAATTACACATAATTTATTGAAAAGAATATCATTACTTTATTAATAACTAGAAGGTAAAAATTACAACCATGAAGCCTTGATGTTGTTCTTTTTCCTACTAGCCTTTTGCCTCAAGTTCTCAACCTTTATCTCTCAATTCTTAAATATTTCAAGAGCATATGGGTTCTTTCTCGGTCCTCCCTCAACCGTGAGGGTGATATTGTATTAATAATCAAAAAGGGGTGAAGGGGTTTCAATATTAATTGAACAAGGTTAGGGGATCATCCATAGAGGTTAGGGATTCGACTGGAACCTATTTTGGTTTGCTGGGATAAGCCTCCACAAGGTATTTCTTCTAGAAGGATCTCGATCCTTCTCTTTTTCCTTTTCAAAGAGTGACAACACACTTTTTACATAGGCAACCAACATCATCCAGGGATGACAAGATTTTGGTGTAAAATACATTAGTATGACTTTCCATTTCCACCATTTTGACCTTCACATGCCCAAAATAATTACCTAAAAATTTGGATATTTCCTCTTTCCAAAAAAAGAGAAATTTGGCACATTCACTAAAAATGGGAAAAATACAAGGATCCCCAAAAGGGTAAAAATAAAAAGTCACATAAAATAGGAATTTTCCCCAACAATAGAATTTTTCCCATAAAAAAAAAATCAGAAAAAATATAAAAACAAGTTGGATCCTTATCTAACCTACTCATAATGGCTATCCAAATACCAATACCATGGGCCACTAAATCCATGAACCAAGGTTCCTATATATTGAGCATGAATTTCACTCATTACACGTGACTTCTCCATACATTTTATGTACTGTTACTCTACTAAAATATCCATTGAAACCCTTGAAGCCTCTTTTGAGCCTTCTTGTTCCACCTCCATTGGATAGTTTTGCACCTTGTAACATGTGGTTGGAGAGTGGAAGGCTACTTGGATACAAGTACATTCCACTTCAGATGGTTGCAAGGTCCCCTATCAGCATTATTTTGAGTTAATACTTGGTCCATGTTTGAACGTGATTGTAATATGAAATAATTATTTCATGTCTCATGTTTGTTTAAAAATTGTTAGGGTAGATCTATTCCATGCATAGTTTATATTTTTTTTACTATTATTTACTAGGTTTTATCTTAGACATTTACTTTTACATTTTTAGCTACTACTAAGATTTAACTAAGTCTTAGTAGATTCCTTTTTACACGTGCTGGTGTGAAAACACCATCTACAACTCCTCTTAACTACAATTTGTTGTTAGGAAGGAGTTGGGCATATGCTATGCAGGATATCCCCTCATCCATATTTTGGGTTTTGATATTTCATCATGAAGGAGAAATCATCAAAATCGACCAATTATCCTATACCAAGAATAGTACTGCGGCCTCCATAGCTTCTAATATTCCATTGATTGGTCAAACTCAACTAGTAACTCAGAGTCTAGGTGTAGGAATGTATCCATCACATATGGTCACATTCAATCTCCATACTCCTATCAATTATATTAGTTTGACTACTGTTAGGGATATAAATATTATATACAAGGATTCCTCATGAGAAAAATTAAATAAAAGTGATATTTGGATCCTTCCTACTTCATTAGAGTTAGATGAAGATTCCTGACACCATGAGTTGATAGTGCCCTTATCCATGGCAGACGTAGCCTATTAATCCATTAAAATTTCTTCCACACATATGATTACAACTTTACTTGTCTCAGAGGAGTTGGATCTTACCTATCATCCTACATGGGATATAAATTTCTCTCATTCTCTCAATAGTTTAGATATCATTTTTCCTACATACGAGACCAATGTAAAAGATATGGTAGGATTTGATCAACGTTGGGAGGATATGCATCACTATTCCTGCTTTTTTCAAGCCTTAGATAGAATTGGAAACAAGGAATTCCATGCGAGACTACCTGGGAATACTTAATGGCCCATAAATACTTTTTCTAAATAGGAAATATATGTTGAAGGAAATATGGAAAATATATCTAAAAATGTGTTAATCAATATTTTGAAAGATCTCAATGTCACTGAAAAACATCTTTTGGAGAAAACTACCCAGAGGAAGAAGTTTTCATTTATAATGAGTTGTTCAAAGACTTTTGTGATTATTTTTCCTTGTCATATCAGGAGATTCCAAGAATCGACCCGTCCATTATTGAACATGATATTTGAACATATGAAACTTTCAAAAATGTTCGACAAAAATTACATCCTATAAACTCTAGGAAAGCAGTGGTCGTTAAAGCTGAGGTTGAAAAGCTTTAAAATCTAGGTTCATGTATCTTACACTAGTACAAAATTAGGAATTAGCTACTACGTGACTAAACATTCTAGTCACCACAGGTTTTTCAAGTGATTTACTACTAAATATGACCAATTTTGATTGACCCAACTATAAACGACTAATTTAGTCACTAGTTAACAAATATGACTAGATAATAAGTGACAAAGTTAAAAATGACTAACATAAATGACTAATTTAGTCATAGAATAAAAAATGACTAGCTAGAAGAATATGAATTAGTCATTTATGTTAGTCATTTTGAATTGTGTCATGGAAAATTTCCATTTTGACAATGAAGTGTAAATTCTGTAAATTGTCTACCTTCTATTACTAATATTGGTGCCATGCACCTCGATCTTCAGAGATCCAACAAAGCAATTGCATGAATTTTCTCTTGACCATATTGATCCCTACTGCACCATTGAAGCAAACCATTAAACACGTGCCAAAGGAAAATAAGGTTCCTACAATTACGAATTAGGTACATCTAGAAACAGTACCATATAGATATCTAGAAGCATCATAGCTAGTTGTTGATCCTTCAATGTAAGAGTCCCAAGTCCCATAGTAAGGTGCTTTTCTAACTTCGGTATAACTATAATGATTTGTGATCATCGAACTAGCTGCACCAGTCGACATAGCTTCACCAGGATCAGTTCCTTTAAACGTCGTAGCATTTGATCCAATAATAATTGAACTAGTGGAAGCACCAAGAAAAATATTTTAATCAATCAAAGACTCAATTATAATTAAAATGGGGTGTTTACCCATAACTAGTCTCAGATCCATATGTAGTAAAGGTAGAGTCCCGACCCCATCTCATATTTTTAGGTAAATATTTCGATTCCTCGACCTCTTACAGGCCTGACCTCATATAATATGATACATATAATGGAGTGATGACCTATCTTTATCACTATCAAGTTAAACCTCCTTTATGCATTAGTGGCCATGTAAATTTTGCATCTGACATCACCACCCACCCGATTCACGATGTGCACAACTCTTCTCAGTCAACGTCCTCGATCCAAGTTTATTATATATACTGCTGAAACAAAAATACCATTAAAACAAATACTATATAATAATCAAACAAATTTTATATTTATGTAAAACACAAATTAATTAAAATTTATATTAATCCTAATTTATAAAACTAAACAAGTTATATAATAATTATTACAAAAATATAATATATAACAAATCAACATAATTTATATAATAATAAAATAATAATAAAAAAACACATACATGAAAATATAACTAAAACAAAAAATCTATATGCAAATACAATTGTCTACCCAACAACTCTCGACCCACCTCTATTTGACGAAATTCATGGTCGATTTTCATGAACCCATGCAGATTTCATCCTCCAATTCTGTCAATGAATACTCAACCAACTTGTTGGTGCCAAATAACCTGTCCAAATAAACCCTTGGCACCGAATATTTTGTGATTCCTGGAGGTGAGGAGGGTTTGGTGGGTTATGAGGGGCAAGTAGTGTGAATACTGCCAATTGTTGGAGAAATTTTAGCACATGAAGGTTATAATTGAGGATAACCGCTACTAGTTCAAAGGTAAAAGAACAATCCCTTTTACCATGCTTTAAGTATATTTGAGGCATGCTTGATGGTGAATACATACCTATACTTTCCATATATGCACAAAAATGCAAGAAGAGAGGCTTTTTTGCTACTATAGGGTAAGTAAATGAGGTCAATCTCTCCCTAAATTCATCAACATATACTAAAAATGGATTAAATGGGGTTTTCATAGAGGGTTTATATGGTTTGGAGACCGATACCTTCAATTTCTGTCAAGCCGCCATGAGGGCCTTCCAATTGAATCCAAAAACCATTGTGGAATTGAAGATATTTACTGGGTTTAGAGAATTTGAGCAAAAACAATGCAGAAAATGAAGAAGAGGATCCTTTGGAGGAGATCCATATTTTGAATCATTAAGAGCAGAGGAGGATAATTCAAGGAACATTGATGAATCGAAGGATTTGGGAGTTGACGAAGTAGAAAATTGTGATTTGAAATCTGAGGAAAATGTGGAATTAAAGCATGGTGGTTTGGATAATTAGGGTTTTGGGAATGAAGGTTGTCTGGATTCGTATTTGGGGATAAGTATTTTATGTGAGAGGGTTGGTGGAAGTGTTAGTTGGATTCCCTTGTAAAACCCACTATTCTGTGGTCGTTTGTGATGGGTGCTACTCTGTTGGGGATTAACTTTATTTTGGGGCAGCGCTGGTAGCACGAATGCTAGAATGACAAGAAACTATGGCTATAGCTCTGTTGTAATGATGAGGTATCTTTAATATCTCATTTTATTTATGTATATGCTTGTTTTTTAATGTGCTTTGAGGCCTATATGCTCTATAAGCCCAGTTCTATTCAAATCAAAATGGAAAAGTGAAATTAATCAAGATTTAGTCAAATTTTTTAGTCTGTGTTTGAAAATTTGAGTCATGAAATATTTTAATCCATTTAGGTTTTTGCTAGAAAACGTTCACTAAAGAGAAAATTAAAGTTTCAATTTTGAATTTTGTAAAATGGCATGGGATTTGTATCAAGAAAAGTGTATTTGTAAAGTTTTAGTACACCAATATGATGGCATATAGCTCGGGTTGAAGAGATTTGTAGCATTTAAATTCAAGGAGGATTTAAATTTAGATGTTCTGAACAGTCCCAAAACTTTTAAGAGAGTTGGTATCATTTCTCTCTCCACATACTAACTTGTTTGTCCCTGCATCTTAAAATATAGAAGTATTACCTATTTACCATGACAATGAAACATTTCAAAGGAAGCATCTCTGCATTGATGTAGGAGTAGTGTCACATGAGTTATGGTACATACTAAGTGGAACACCAGTCGGGAAGAGTTCAGTGTTGAATGGAAAATTATGTGGATAAAAAAAAGTGGTGGACATGTAGTCATATTTGGCATGAGAATTCCCATCCTCCAGCTGGTCATTAACATTTACTTTCAAATCCATTCTAGACTCAGATATTTATTGGTTTCCTATAGATGCACTAATTTGGGTGACTGTGCATTCCTGTATAAGGGCGCGACTTGGTTATACTCAATACTCAACTCAACATAAACCCACATTTTGTTGTTTAAAGGGATGCATCTATATCATGTAAGTGAATGCATGTTTTCTTTAAAATACCATCTTAGGAACTAGTTATATATTTATATCAGATTTATATTGGTTCAATGTTGTGTGTTTCCTTGGCAACCAACAATTTACTTAGTGAATACATTTGGTAACAAAATTGCGCTTGGAATATATGAAATGAATGTTTGAAAAACTCATATGCAACAAGACTCTTGAAGCACCACACAAGCTAATTAAAACTAGAACTTCCAACAGATTAAACAACCTATAGGAACATTAGTATTTTTGTGATCAGTTTCCAAGTTAATGGGTAGTTTTTATAGTAGTAGGTATAAATGAAGAGCTTCTAGTAAACTTCAGTAAAATATATTGTTTAAACCATAACAAATAGCTTGGCATAATCATAGTGATGGGACTATTCTAAATTAAATCTGAAGTTTATCCAGTTCAAATAAGACAGACAAAGAAAACTCTTCGCACAAATAATAGTTTGGAACATTACATATTGGTATATATATAACCATCTATAAGTTTGTCTAAATAGAAATATTGATAGTAGCTACATCCATTCATAAATTGATATGTTGATTTTATTGAAATATTGGTATATATATATAGTAGTTAATTGGTTGATTGATAGCTGGATAGATAGATGAATGGATGGATGGATGGACAGATAAATAGATTGATTGACTGATTGATAAAAAAATTGATGAATTGATTATTTGGGAAGAGTAAATCCCTTAAAAAAATTTCCTTGGAAAAATTCCAATTGTTGCAATGCGCCATGCTTAAATAATGACCAGAATATATGGGTACTGTCACCTGTGTACAAGATGTTGGAGAAATTGGTGTATTGAGTTCTTGGTGTAGTCCACTTAGTTATATTTATATGACATTGTTGGCTCATTAAAGTTTGGTCACTCTTTGAACTTATTTGTCCTTTGTATGTTTTCAGATGAATTATTTTTGTCATTTTTTTTAGATCTGGGTTAGGGATGCCTAAAAATCTATTGCCCATACTAGCGTTATATATCATTTTTCAGTGGATATATTGGTTCCCTTGATAATCCATAGTGAAATTCATATCTTTATTGCAATTTAAAGTAGTAACTTTTTAAATTATTTTATAAGAGGAAAAATATTAATTTGTTTTATATTTTTTAATGGACATCCAACAAGTCACTATAGGTTGAAATTTGAGTACAGACTCCTCAATCCTTCTTTGGAAATTCCCTAATCTGGAATTCATCAAAAGAGACAATATTTTCATGCATTTGACATTCTATGTTGAAAAATCTTTAGAAAAAACAGATAATGGATTCTGGAAATGACAAGAAAAGGGAGGCTTTGTATGCAGTTCAAATCTTAAAGGATTTCGAGAGGCTGAATGCTATTTGGATTACTTTCCAAAATTATATGTTTTGTCTATGGGTATTATACAAACTATCTACTAGAATTTTAATGTTTAGACAACTATTTGTTATATCTATGCTAATTAAGGACCAATTTTGGTGTTTGTAGAATTATTTAGAACTACGAGGACACTATTTTGTTTTGACAACATATATTGATGATATTGATGCAAGAATTTATGATGGGTTTGTAGTTCATAGAGGAAGGGAACCTGAGTACCTAGCTCTAAATGAATCTATTCTTAAATTGGTTAATCATTTTTCTAATTCAAATTACAATCCCATTGCTTCTATCTGTCATGGGAAGTTGATTCCTGTTGATGTAGGTGTATTGAAAGAAAAAACATGTACTTAATACCCTGCTGTAAAGCCTGTCATTGTTGCTACAGGTGGAGTGTGGAAAGATCAAGAGCCAATATTATCTTTCTTTATTGATGGAAATTTACTATTTCCAGAATGAGTGGCTTAATTTTAGTATTTTACAAATACAGTTATAGATTTATGCAGGTATGATGTTTCAGGGTATGATGAAAGGCCCCTCAAAAAATCAATAATCATCAATTTTGAAGGAAAGGAGAGGAAGGCTCTTGTTTTATGTTTTACACTATGGGGGAAACTTTTGTAGTGTCCCCTATGTTAAAACATAGCTTGGTGCTACGAAAGTTGTAACCATGCATAGTTTGGTCCGAGACAAGGCCAAATCATTTAAACAATAAGGTTGTAACAACCTCATAGATCATTGTAAGTGTTTGCAATCTTAATGTTCCTTTTAAAATCAAAGTTATTTTGTATTTTGTTTTTTTATTTCAAAGCAAAGAGTAATTCATCTTTATGGATTCCACAATTTGGGACAAGAGTTGGGGATTTTGGTTTAATGGATATTTTTAAGAGAAATTTGGGATATTAATCATGACACAAATTATGGAGGTTGGACAAGTATTCTTTCCATTTCTATGTTTATCAAGTTTCTCTAGATTGGAAGGAATTACATAGGTCTCTGCTGGAATTTGTTGTGTACAAAGAATGAAAATGATGTAAGTTAATGAAGTGTAGTGAGCAATGATAAAGTCCAAAAAACTTATCAAAAGGATGATTTTGGGTGCCAAGGATTTATCCATAGAATGATCTCCCGTCGAAGAAAAATAGGAAAATGAGAAAATTGTGAGAAATAATATTCTTCCCTTGCAATTAGGAGTTTATGTGACAAGCATCCCATAGTCCAATTTACAGTATGCAAGTTCTTACCCAACTGAAGTAGCAGTAATTTAAGGAATCACCAGCTCACCCTATCATTATTTGTATAAAATGAAACAATCATATCATCTAAATATGTAAAAGAAACCCAAATAGAGGTGCTCGCGAGAGTTGGATGGAGGGTTTTGCAAGTTATTTCATCACTATAGATTACCATTTTTTTAAATATATGGCCTGTGATCACATTAGGATAAATTTTTTGAAAATGATCTCATTCAATTTAAGTTATAAAGACTTTGCTTAGGAAGAAGCATATTTTCTTGAACAATTTTATAGTGAGGGAGGTCTGTCAGGCAGGATGATGATATAATAGGCCATAAGAGAATGTAATAGATGCACATATAGGATACCCAATTCGTGAAGCCAGAATTTACCTTTCTAAACTGTATTTTCTCTATTTCCATGTACAAACCTGAACCACTATGGATTTACCATATGATATCTATTATAGCTGATTTTACCACACATGGAAAATCACATTTTTATGGCCTTCCCTATTCTTCTACAAACTCCTTAGACCCCATGGACCTTTTTTGTACCTTTTATGTTTCCAAGATCTTCCCTAAAAGCATGAAAAAATTGTCATATGCGAATTTTAAACCCTTTATCGTGTATATACACGGGTTTGACCCCTAAAACCACGTACATTGAGATGTGTGCAAAATGCCAAATTCTTTTAGAGTTTTCCTTGATGTGGATCTGACTCACTTGTCTCATGACCTTTAATATGCCTTGAGATTGCTTGGATTGAACCCTTAATTACCCCATTGAATAGCTATATAAGGAACCCTTTCGATACATTGAAGGCATGAGGAATTGAGAGTAAGAAAACTATAGTCCATTATTGTCGGAGCTTATACTTGAGTCTGCATCCCTTTGTCCCTTGGAGCACTTTTGTGTTCTTCCCAAGCTTGCCTTTTGTTTGTGATCTTGTTATTGAGAGATGGAGGATTGAAGTGGTGGAGGCCCAAGTGGGGGACTCAGTTTCTTCGATTCGTAGACGTGCCGACAGAGGTTGTCTCTATTGTAATCTTTATTTTATATTAATAGAAATATATTTTCCTGTCCAGTAATGTGTATTTGAATGAATATTTGATCCATGGATGATTTCAAATGCTTATATGGTATTGATTATATATGCTAGAGTAGGTCTAACAAGATTATATATAGCATGCTTGTCTTGTTTATTGAATGTTGAAAAAGTAATGTATCAATTCAAGCTGGAGTTGGAAATCTCAATGGGGATATACATCAACCGTCCGGAATAAGGTACGAATCAAGATCCTTTAGTGTTAGATATTTGGTTTCTCTTGCATATAGGAAAGGATTGATTTCTGGAGTCAAGCTGTCTGTTGTGGTACCCCAAGCCATAGGAATTTCTCTCCGTAACAGAATTGGAAACTTCGTTGGGGACGTTCCTTATTTTTCTTCAGGGTTTGGGGCACAATGTGCTTGATATTCTTGACTTGCTCTTTGTTTCTCCTTGTTTCTGTGTTGCATTTTATAGTATTCTCATCCATTGACACTCCCCTTTATTGGTTTGACCCTTGGCTTGCTTTTTACCACTATCTTCTCTATATAAGCAGGTTTTTGGCTAAAAGTCATGTACATACATGGATTTTTGGCCAAAAGTCACGTATACACGCAGGTTTTTGGCCAAAATCCGCGTATACATGTAGCTTTTTGGCCAAAAGTCACGTATATACACAGTTGTTCTTTAAACAGTCGTGTACATCCTCCCTTTTGGTGAGTTTGATGTTGTGGGAAGCTCTTGGGTGGGTTGTGAGTGTGGTTGGGTCTTCCTTGGGTTTGATGTTGTCTGTTGGATGCTTCTTTTGTGACCAGAGACCACTTTTTCATTGATTTTTCTTTGAAAGTAGTTTTAGTCATTTATTCTTTTGGTTTTTCCATTAGTGCATTACTCCTTTTTGTCTCGGTGTCTTATTGGGCTTGTGTTTTATACTTGCTGCAGAGACTGAGAGTTTTAGATGATTTTTATTACATTTTTCATTCTTTTATATTGAAAAATACAAAATAGTTGCACTCTTAGTTGCATCTTAGATATGGATTTGAGGAGGTACTTGCATTGGATTGCTTGGATGTGAGTTGTATTTAGGATTTCATATAGGAAGGATTGCATTGACATCGAAGGAATGATTTTTTATGCATCTCATGTAGTGGCATACCCTATTTTTCATTTGACAAAGATTTCACTTAGAATTGTTTGTTATGGTGTGCATATTTATTTCACTACTGAGTCATAATTTCATTAGTTGCACGACCATTTCCCTTTGAGTAATTACAGCCAATTAAAATCAACGCATAATAAAATGAAGTACACTATGTTCTTTTATAGGGTGCACCAACAAGACTAGGTTTTAGGGTCTTGGAATAGTTCATTGTGATTAAATTATCCAAGACCACTAAACAACAACATGTATGTGTCTGTCCAGGTGAGAGTGTGAAATTCCTTGGTATAATTAGTGTTTCTCAGGATCCTCCTCTTATAAGGGAGTTAAGCACGAGGCGGTTTGAGCGGTTATGATTGAGATGACCCCTAGTTGTAACTAAGTAGCACCAGAGATATTTCTAGGATTGTATTCATATTTGGGGGCTCTTTCAAGAGTTTCGGGCTTTGCTACCCTACCCATACGATCGATCCCACCTGCGACTGTCCGCATTAGCATTGATTATATTGGGGTGACCTTAGTTTCCTTACCTAGGTTATCACAGGGGTTACTTACAGAGGTTATTCTGTAGCTGTCTCGGCCAGGTAGACGTCGGATAGCACAGTCGTTTTATGCGTTGAAGCTAAGGGCCACTATAATTTGTTACATACCTCCTCTTGTAGTGTATGGGAGTTTTTATCCTCTCTTAGGCGATACATACCTACTGCATTCGGGAGATCACATTCCTCCCCTTGGTTTGCTTGTATTCTGGCTGTAGATTTTCTTAGAAGTGTGCTCTTTGTGTGCTAGTTGGCCTTTGGGATCGCGGTTACTTGAGTATATTTATGCTCTCTTAAGTTTGGGTCCTTTTATTTTCAGCATGCCTGGTATCTTATCACCCATACATGGTCCTAGTATGAACCCTGGTGTCAGACTTGGGGGCATCACAGCCCCTTACCATTCTCATAGATTTGAGAGTGGTCACATTCCTCCCTCTACTCCATTTGTGGAGGATGTTGACTCCATTCTCTCGGTCTTTACATCGGTGGTCACCCTCACGGGGGTGGTAGTGGATGTCTGAACGTTGGGTCTACACCTTACTTTCCTTTTTATGTCTCATCATTCACTGTATTGTTTCCTTTGAGTGCACTTGTCATGATCATTCATCCCTATATCCTATCGTTTGGATTCTTTATTGATTATTTTGATTTGTTTTGGACTAATAAGGTTGTCATGTAGGGTCCAGTTTTTGTACACTCTCTCTGAGGTTTCAACCTGTTCATTCCTATCAAAGGTATTATGTCTGAACTGGCATATAGGTTAGGATTTCACATCCACTTTCATTTTGCATGACCTTATAACTGTTTCATTTTAACATTAGGTATGAACCCATTCCATGGTATCATGGAACCTTCATGCTGTTGTTAGAAGTGATACTATGTGAATGGTAGAGCTTTCCTATACATGGGTGTCCTAGTTAGCTCCCTTTTTCATTTGGTACCCAAGTTGTGAGTCCTCTCTTAGGTCTGGGAGTCCTTTGTATAGTATCACCATGTCTTTGTGCAAGAGGCTCATACTCCTCTTGATCTTTTTGCTGCCCTTCTTCCCCCAGGACTCCCTTATGCCAAGTTGTAATTGCATTATCATGAGCTTTGCCTGCCTCATTGAGCCTTATGCTGGCTTTCCTGACTTTGAGTATCAGCCATATAGCCCGATCTTGTCTCATGTCTAGCCACGCAGAGCCATTTTATATATCCTTTGCAGCTTGATTCCCTATTTTCACTGCGAGGGGACTTTCCATCGAGTGTCACTATCCTACACATATGTCCTTGCATTGAGCATAGGTATGTCCCGCTGCTTGGAACTAGTTTGTTTGTCCCTTGACACTCATCTCCTCCTAGTATGTAACTATAAAGAACTTTTATTCATTTTCAAGCTTTTCAAAATATTTGAAAAATTCCAAAAAAATGAAAAAACCAAAAAGCCGGACAAGAAAATATGTTATCTTTGGTAGCAGTCGAGTTGTGTCACCTTCGAACAGAGCACTGTATATCACATCCGTTGGTTGGGGTAATAGTTTGACTTTAGGAGATGTACTCATTTATCTAAGTTTATCTCCACTTACTGGTTAAGCTTCCAGTTCCTATGGAGCCTATGTCGATGGCTCCTATGTCGCATAGATGTCCCAGTTTTGTACATGAATTCTATGCTGCCTACATTCAGTCACCATTTTCCTTTATTCTCTTGTTCAAAGGAATTTGAAACTTGAGTTGGCCATTCCTCAGTTATCTTGACTTTGCATGTTGACCATTCCCGATACAATTACTGGTTCAAGCACCTTATTATCGAGTCCTTCCACATTATACAGCTTTGCTGAGTACCTCGTGTTGGATGATGGGGGATGCCGTAATGCCCTCCTTCCAGCGGATTTCATCCCATTGACTTCAGATCATTTATTCTGGGATAGGAATCTAGAGCCATTTTTTAGTGCCTTGAGACTTGCAGTCATAGGTGGCAGGTTCTCTCACCATTGACATTTTTTGGGAATACATCACTGTCCCCTGATCAATGGATTCTATCAAGTGTTAAGCCTCAACACATTTATTCACACTTGTTAGTTTGCACTCTAGTACCTTGATTCCCATTTTCATTATCGGTGGGTGATCTCGTGTTTGTTAACGGTATACATCAATGACTGGTAATCAGATGATGGACTACTATGTTCAACCTAGACACCTCTATTCACATAGTAGGACATGTAGTCATAGTAGTTTGTGTAGAAGACCTTCCATATTGGTGGCATCTCTTATATGCTAGCTCCTTGATCGTGCCAGTGTTAATGAGATTTCAGCTCTCATGACTTGATACCAGTATATGTCAGACATTTCCATCCATTATGGAGATCTTGATCCATTATATATATTTAGTCTTCATGGAGATCATGATCCTTTGTATATATTCATCATGGATATTCTGATCTATTTATATTATACGTGGCAATGACCACATATGTTATATTGTATCATGCCTATTCATGGCCATTGTACTCTTATGTATTTGAGACTGCTATATTTATTTGCAGTTATGTGTAGAGTTGTATCATTATATAGTGCTGATTGGATGGCTTGTTCTTCCATTGGGTTCTTCATCACTTCACTTCTAGGATGGACTTATAATGTATTTCGGCCATCGTATGACCCCTCTGACCTCACACATTAGGGGGCATCTGTTATAGCTGATTTTACCACACATGGTGAATCACATTTTTATGGCCTTCCCTGTCCCTCTACAGACTCCTTAGACCCCATGGACCATTTTTGTACCTTTGATTTTTCCAAGATCATCCCTAAAATCATGCAAAAATTTCCATACGCGACTTTTAAACCCTTTATCGCATATATACACGGGTTTGACCCCTAAAACTGCGTACATCGGGATGTGTGCAAAAGGCCAAATTCTTTTGGAGTTTTCCTTGATGTGGATCTGACTCACTTGTCTCCTGACCTTCCATATGCCTTGAGATCACTGGGATTCAACCCTACATTACCCCATTGAATAGCTATATAAGGAACCATTTGGATACATTTAAGGCATGAGGAATTGAGAGCAAGAAAACTATAGTCCATTGTTGCTGGAGCTTATACTTGAGCCTGCATCCCTTTGTCCCTTGGAGCACTTTTGTGTTCTTCCCAAGATTTCCTTTTGTTTGTGAGCTTGCTATAGAGAGGTGGAGGATTGAAGTGGTGGAGGCCGAAGTGGGGGACTCATTTTCTCCAATTCGTAGACGTGCCAACAGAGGTTGTCTCTATTGTAATCTCTATTTTATATTAATATAAATATCTTTTCCTATCCAGTAATGTGTATTTGAATGAATATTTGATCCATGGATGATTTCAAATGCTTATATGTTATTGATTATATATGCTAGAGTAGGTCTAACATGATTATATATAGCATGCTTGTCTTGTTTATTGAATGTTGAGGAATCAATGTATCAATTCAAGATGGATTTGGAAAGCTCAACGGGGATCTACATCAACCATCCGGAATAAGGTACAAATCGAGATAAATAATATTAGATATTGGGTTTCTCTTGCATATAGGAAAGGATTGATTCCTGGAGTCAAGTTGTCTGTTGTGGTACCCCAAGCCATATGAATTTCTCTCCGTAACAATATCCATTGTTCCAACAGCTAAGCAATGCAATATTCATTAGATAAAATAAATTTTATTGCTACAAGCATCCACAATCCTTTAAGCTTACATAAAGAAGCATTATTAGTGTTTAGAAGTTCAAAAACATCTTCAACTACAGCTTGTTTATCCTACTATAATGTACAAACTTGAACCACTCTAGATTTACCAAATGATCTCCCTTATTCCAATGACTGCCCTGCATTTAGGATCAACTGATAATATTTCCTTAAATATTCAAATGCAAACAAACTACAACAAATGATTTTATGGTTTTCATTTATGCCACATTGTCCTAATTCTTTAAATCTAACTATGTTCATCTTGACAAATTTAACTGTGTATTTCGTATTTTTATCCTATGATATTGACATCTCACCCTAGATAATATCTTAGTTTCCTCCCCCTAGGGAGGTGTTGCGGTCCAACTATTAGCAATTTGTACTTCCAGCATCTCTACTGATTATTGTTTTCTCAATCACCTACCCCCTTATCAATAGAACATGGGGGACATTTTGTCTATAGTCTCAAAAAATAAAACATGGGGCACCTTCCCCCTTTTCAAGAAATCCTTCATAGAAACAGTTCTATAGAAAAAAACAACCTAGAAACCTAGCAGCAGGGTACAGGATCAACTTATCAATTGGTTAAAGGTGTTGGCTATCCTATAGAAAAGGATTTTCTTGGTTCCTTTCAAAGAAATATTATAGGATCCAACACCAAAATCAGCACATGTCACAGCCCATACACTCAATCCAACAAGAACTTTTAGTACCTGTAATCCAACTTCTACAGTTGTTTCCACAAAATGGAATCCTATTGATTCTATTGAAGACCTCAATATATATATAAAACATGACCCCAAGTCCCAACACGGATGACTGCCTCATTCCCCTTCAATTCCAACCCTTACCTAAAGATCAACTATCCAAAACAAAAGAGACCACATATGTGGAAATTTTAAGCACAATGTTTGATACTAAAATGGATTTATTTGTTCAAGTTTCAGGGGAGAATTCAACAGGTAAAGACCATTGTTGGTTTCTCTTTATTAGTTGATTTTGTCTCATATTTCTCAAGACCATGCAAAAGCACATGACGTAACTCTTGGCATAGAGAAATTCATGTTTGACCCCAAGAATAAGGTTGCAAACAAGCAGATTCATAAAAGAACTAAGCATGAGGCAGGTCAAACTATTATTCTTGAAACTAGAGAGAAAACATTATATACGACATAAGATACTGCCCAAAGAACAATAGCATCCACTTATTTTAGACTATCAAAGTTATCCCAAATTCGAGTGCTTCTTCTGGAGGATGATCTTAATAGAGATATCAAGAAACTCAAACCTGAAGCATCAAGTGGATTACTCTAAGATGCAGGTTTCTGATCTTCCATCTTTCCTCAAATATTCATGCAAGATATTGTATGATCAATTAAAGCAATAAATAAAGTGTGTGTTACACAATATGGGTAAAAAGGGGAAATCACAAGTTTTTTAAATGGAAACCCTAGATTCATCCTGTTTCCTAGGCCTAATGACCTTGAATTTCAAAGTCACTCAATTGAAGGCCTTAATCAAGAATGGTTGAGGGAAGCTCACTCTGATTTGAACACATTTAAAATATAGCATATTTGAAATAGACCCTATGCACTCCAAGGCCAGAATCTTAATGAAAATCAAATCTTCATGATTATGTCAATCACAACACCAGCGTACTCCCACAACAGTTCAAGCAGGGGTTGAGGAAGAAGGCATTCTCGGAGAAGATAGGTCTATACCATCTAACGGAATGATGAGTTGGCACTCCATTCATATATCACAAGACCCATTTGAACCGCTGGGGAATAGAATACAAAATGGTTAGTTGAAGGTCGATTCATGTATATTGAAGCTTCAATACAAGATTGTACATTTTTCTCATGATTTGGAAATTAAATAGAAGGAAAAATGACTAATTGAAGGTTGATGCATCTATATTTAAGATTCAATATGAAATTGTACATGTTTCTCATGCTTTGGAAATTAATGGTGTTTTTAAAAGTTTAAAGTCATGTCTAGAATAAATGTGGAGGAAACTATCCCAAATTCTTGGAATACCTATAAATGTGTAAACTTCAAAGGAAACACTAACAATACTTCAAAAATTTTCCTACAGGCTCAAAAAGGGAAACTTGGTTTACTAGAAGAAGATGGGGATTTGAAGCAGCTTACCAATTCCATTTCAAATAGACAAGATGATTTTGTGAAGAGAAGTTAGATTTCAAGATATGGACCGATTCATGGTAGGTTTTTTATTCCCTTATTAGAAGTAAACTAGGTAATTTTGTTTAATGGTATATTTATTTTCAAAGGTTTTGACTCGTCCATTTTTTCCTGAGCCCAGATAGATCAAAGAAATATGTTTATAAAGAATTGGTTAAAAATTATAGAAGAATCGAATGTTATTTTGGAGGTTCTAGATGTGAGAGATCCTATTGGATCATCATGATGTATAGACATGGAGAGAATGGTGTTGAGAACTGGTCCTGAAAAGCGTCTGGTTTTACTTATTACTAAAATAGGTTTGTTTTTTCAACTTAGTTATATCTACATTCAATTACAGTTCCGTCTGTTTTTTTAATATTTTTTGAAATATGCCTCACTTTTCTGTTACATAAACATTATAATGAAAACCATATTACAAAAAAAGGGTGGCAAAGGCCATGTCACAAAGTGAAATAAAATGATAAGAACCTAGAAAGTACTCGAAAATGATGATATCCTTAAAATCGTTTCGAACTGGAGGATCAAGGTCTAGGATGACAAAAATGAAAAAATTGGATGAAGTTATGGAAGAACATCTATTAGGATTTTCTTTTTATCATCCTTTTGGGACATGTGTAAAATATAAATATGCTTATAATCTATTTTGATGTGATCAGATTCCTAGATAGGCATTGCTATAATTACATTGCCATCTTTATTTTAAACTTATATTGTAAAAGGATATTCATTGACTTCTTTTAAAAAATGGTTACAGATCTTGTTCCTAGGGATATTGCAGAGAATGGATCAAATATCTTAGAGAAGAACTGCCAGCTATAGCCTTTTAATTGCAACACCCAGGAGACGAGGTCAAATTTAGGATGGAAATCGGCTTCAAAAATTGTCAGGAACACTCCCAGACTACAGACCAGTGATTGTCTTGGAGCTGAAACACTTGTAAGGTTGCTGAAAAATTATTCTACAAGTCATGAGGTATGTTCATATCAATCATTTTTTACACCCATTAACATTTTTATGATATATTTTCCTTTGCACTATTGCACATATTCAACAGTTCCACTCTTGATCTTGGAAGTTTGTGAAGTGTTTGACAATTTGTGTGAACAGTAGTTTTTCATCAATGATCTGGATTGTGCCCTCTATATTGGATTTGTGTTGGATCTTATCTAATATTTGATATGAGAAAACAATATTTTTTCTTAAGAGGATGAATGTATTGAGTTTAATTTTGGAGTTGTTTATGGTTGGTTTGTATAGGCTATAATTGGAAGACTTTATATACGAGTTTTAGAGAGATTTGGATCCTTTTAACATGCGCTATGAAATGCTATTTAGCATCTACAGAATGTAATTTCTTGAAACTTAACACAACAGACTACAACACTGATTCTGTTCATATTCGACTCAATGGTATCAGGGACATTTGATGTTTTCTCTGTAATTCATGTTATGATAATTTGAGACTCTGAGAGAATAAAGAAATACACAAAATAACTCCCAGTACACTCCTAGATTGACAACAATAGTAGAAGAAGAATAATCAACCAACATATAGTGGAAAACACAAAAGGCTAACAAAGGGAGAGTGGCGAGTATCAATAATAGGTGATGCAATGATGAATCCATAAGAAAATTTAGTATTTACCTCAATGTTTTTAGTCCCTTGTAAATAGTTAAAATAAATATAGAAAATTCCCACAATTTATATACATTTTGATGTATCGTAACAACATAAGGATTTAAGAGTTGGCAATAAAATGGAAAGCAAGTATGACAATAACCTTAAGTGACAGATAAATAGAATCCCTTCGAATGGACATTAGAGTTGTGAAGGTAAAGAGATTAAGAGAAGCATGGAGATGGAAGGAATGACTTACACATGCAATCAGATATGAAACACATTAAGGATGACTGAAGGTCAAAGTAGATTTGGATGATGATTAATTAGATGAAATAAAAAAAACTATCATTGTTTTGCAGTTCTAGTTGCCATGGTATTTGTGTTAGTTTCCCTACTTCAGGAAGTTGCTAGGAGGAGGCAAGGAGAGGTTATATGCTGAGGGAAAATTGTTCATGCTTCCCAACTCTTACTATTAGCCGCTGACCAAGTTCCATTCTTCATTTCATTTTCCAAGGATGGTAGATAAAATTGTGTTTGTTTCCAGTAGAATTTGGTTGTCTAGGATTATTATGATATGTACTATTCAATTGTTGCATTTATAGTATTATAGTACTATGGTAACCAGGTAAATTTTTAGAGATTAACATCAAATGAAAACTATGTAAAACTAACGGGAAGAATCCAACTCAAGTAATACAACCTGGTCATTGGTTATAACCACAACTTACCACTTAGACCCTCATTGAAATTTGTATCCTATATACATTAAAAATAACATATACAAAAGGACCCTTGGACCCTTGATCAAATATAAGGATTACTATAACTATTTTTCAGTAGGATTCTCCATGATATCTTCTTGATTTTCAGCATCACCATTTTTGTGGTTGCTTCATGAGATTTGTTCAGTGTCCTATTTTCCTTTACTAATAGACAACCATGTACTTTCTGAAGCTTAACACCCAATAACTCAAAACCCTAATATAACCCCTTTCATACCCTAAGAAAATTATCCAACACAAAAGAAATACTTTCAAATATATAAGATGATCATGCAATACACAAAATGTTGATTATGAACACTCATATACGGGTAACAATTCAATGCCAAACCAATCAACCTTCATGCAACCAAGGAAAACCAACAACTCACCTTTGTAATATTGAATACCACAAACTTGCAATCAGGAAGTATGTTGACAGACCATGCAAACAAGTTAGATGTCAAATTCTGAATTGTGACATTTATATCAAATCTAGCATCCCTGGTTGAAAGAAAAACATCACATGGTCCTTGTTTTCTTCTGTAAAAATGTGCATGTAGCATAATCCAAGCTACACTTTTTAAGTACAAAATTTTTAATGCATTGAAGTAAAACATTTTTTATTTTTCTCCTCCAAACCCAAATCTGTGTACTTACTAACAAGTTATAGATGCATGTTCTACATGCTTTAAGCAAAGGGTAGCCTTAACCCATCCAGTCATACATGAATTGCCATTATATTCAATTGGTTTTTTCTTTTTTGTCCATTTATAATTGTATTGCATGTGTAAGAATAAAATTATTCCAAGTATTTTCTATTTGAGCAATTTTAATAGACACCACTTATTTTCTTGTTCATGTGGACATTTATTCAAGGAATTGGTGCATTTCTTGCTCTGGTGAGTGACATGTCTATATTTTTGCTTCTAGTGGACTAGGTGGGGTACTTGATTCTTGTTATATGTTGTTGTAACTTATCTAAAGTTGTAGTTGAGTCATTTACATGTGTCTATTGCAGCTCTAGTTGTTGATATATTACCAAAATAAATATTTTTTAATGTTGGTGTAGTTAGTTTTGAAAAGCACAAAAGATGTACAAGTGGATAAATGGGTTTTCCATGCCTAGGCTTATTTATATATTGAATTCATTTTTATCATTATCAAATACATAAATTGATTTTTTTGAAAATCTTGTAGAATAGTTTAATTTGTTACTAATATGTTGTAGAATGTTATAGATGATGAAAGTTTTAAATACTATAAGGTCCAAGGTATTTTGTCATTGATTGTATCATATAACAAGATACAAACCCTATGTCGGCTATGATGTCTTGGATGGGTTTGTGAAGGTATTGAAAGGTCTAAGCCACATTGTTTTCTCCTTTACGTATGCCAGTTTAACTTGTTCATTAATTGATTACTACTATTGCTATGCTTTGTCCTTGGATGCTTCAACTTTAACATAGGGACCTTTGGGAGTGTTAAGTTGAAAGAAATAAAAATTATGTTATATATGTTACCAAATTGTTTTCTCCTTTATGTATGCTAGTTTAACTTGTTCGTTAATTTATTACTATTGTTGTTATTTATTGTCCTTGGATGATTCAACATTAACACAGGGACCTTTGGGAGTGTTAAGTTAAAAGAAATGGAAATTATGCTACACATATTACCACGTTGTTTTGTCCTTTGCGTATGCTAGTTTAACTTGTTCGTTAATTTATTACTACTGTTGTTATTGATTGTCCTTAGATGCTTCAATTTTAACACATGGACCTTTGGGAGTGTTAAGTTGAAAGAAATGAAAATGATGTTATATATGTTACCACATTGTTTTCTCCTTATGTATGCTAGTTTAAATTGTTCATTAATTTATTACTACTATTGCTATTGATTGTCCTTGGATGCTTCAACTTTAACACAGGGACCTTTGGGAGTGTTATGGAGAGAAATTCCTATGGCTTGGGGCACCACAACAGGTAGCTTGACTCCAGAAATCAATCCTTTCCCATATGCAATAGAAATTAAATGTTTAACACCAAAGGATTAGACCTCGTACCTTATTCCGGACGGTTGAAGTAGATCCCTGTTGAGCTTTCCGATCGTCATCTTGAATTGATAGATTACTTCCTCAACAACAAGTAAACAATACAAGCATTCTATATATCATGGTGTTAGATCTATTCTAGCATATATAATCAATAATGTACAAGCATTTGACATAATCCCATGGATAAAATATTCATTCAAACACACATTATTGGATAGGAAAATATATTTCTATTAATATAAATCAGAGATTACAAGATACAACCTCTGACGACACGTCTACGAACCAGAGAAACTAAATCCCCCACTTGGGCCTCCACCACCTCAATCCTCCATCTCTCGATAGCAAGATCACAAGCAAAAGGAAAGCTTGGGAAGAACACACTAGTGCTCCAAGGGACAAAGGGATGCAAACTCAAGCATAAGTTCTGGAAACAATGGATTATAGTTTCTTTGCTCTCAATTCTCTCTTATGCCTTCAATGTACCAAGGGGTTCCTTATATAGATTTTCAAAGGGGTAATGAAAGGTCGAATCCGAGCGATCTCAAGGCATAGGGAAGGCCAGGAGTCAAATGAGTCGGATCCATGTCAAGGAAAACTCCAAAAGGATTTGGATTATGCACACATCCTGATGTACGCGGTTTTAGTGGTCAAACCCGCGTATATACGTGCTTATAGTTTTAAAATTCATGTGTATCATTTTTCATATGTTTTTAGGGATGATCAAGGAAACATCAAAGGACAAAAAATGGTCCATGGGGTCTAAGGAGTCTGCAGCGGGACATGGGAAGGCCATACAAAGTGTGATTCACCTGGAGTGGTGAAATCAGCTATAACAGATGCCCCCTAATGTGTGAGGCCAGAGGGGTCATACGATGGCCGAAATACATTATAAGTCCATCCCAGAAGTGGAGTGATGAAGGATCCCAAATGGAATACCAGCCACCCAATCATCATAGTACAATAATACAACTCTGCATATAACTGCAAATACATATAGCAGTCCCAGATACATAAGAGTACAATGGCCATGAATAGGCATGATACATGATATCACATATGTGGTCATAGCCACGTACAATATACATAGATCAGAATCTCCATGATGAAGATATACATAGGACCATGATCTCCATAATGGCTGGACATATCTGACATATACTGGAATCAAGTCACGAGAGCTGAAATCTCATGAACACTCGCACAATTAAGGAGGTAGAATATAAGAGATTCCACCAATCTGGAAAGTCTTCTACACAAACCGCTACGAGTACATGTCCTACTATGCGAATAGAGGTGTGGAGGTAGAACATAGTATTCCATCGTCTGATTACCAGTCATTAATGTATACTGTTAACAGACACGAGATCACCCACCAATAATGAAAATGGGAATCAAGGTACTAGAGTGCAAACTAACAAGTGTGAATAAATGTGTTGAGGTCAAACACTTGAGAGGATCCATCAATTAGGGGACATTGATGTATTCCCAAAAAATGTTGATGGTGAGAGAACCTGCCACTGATGACTGCAAGTCTCAAGGCACTCAAAAAGACTCTAGATTCCAATCCCAGAATAAATGACCTGAAGTCAATGGGATGAAATCCGCTGGAAGGAGGGAATTAAGGCATCCCCCATCATCCAACACGAGGTACTCAGCAAAGCTGTATAATGTGGAAGGACTCGATCATAAGGTGCATGAACTAGTAACTATACCGGGAACGGCCGACATGCAAAGTCAAGATAACTAAGGAATGGTCAACTCAGGCTTCAACTTCCTTTGAACAAGAGCATAACGGTGTATGGTGACTGAATGAAGGAAGGATAGACTCGATATACAAACTGGGACATCTCTGTGACACATGAGGCATCAACAGAGGCTCCATAGGGACTGGAAGCTTAACCAATCGGTGGAGATAAAATTAGATAAACGAGTACAGCTCCTAAAGTCAAACTATAAACCAACCAATGGATGTGATATACAGTGCTCTGTTCGAAGGCGACACGACTCGACATCTGCCACAGATAACATCTTTCCTTGTCCAGTTTTTTGGTTTTTTAATTTTTTTGGACTTTTTCAGTTATTTAAAAAGCTTGAAAAAAGAATAAAATAGATTTATAGTTACAAACTAGGAGGAGAATATCGACACTCGGGGGAAAATCCCCTCCTGGTAAAAAGGAAATCAAGCTACGAAAGATATAAAAAATGGCTTTGCATGGCTAGACATGAGACAAGCTTGGGCTATATGGATGAAACGCAATGTCAGAGGAGCCAGCATAAAGCTCAATAAGGCAGGCAAATCTCATGATAATGCATTCACAACTTGACATGAGGGAGTCGTGAGGGAAATAGGCCAGCAAAAGATCAAGAGGAGTATGACGCTCTTGTGAAATGTCATGGCAGTACTATACAACGGACTCCCACACCCTAAAGGAGAAAAATTCAGCATGGGCACCAAATGCAAATAGGGCGCTAACTAGGGTACCCATGTAAAGTAAAGCTCTACCACTCATATCATACCACTTCTAAAGCAGCAAGAAGGTTTTGTGACATAATAGAGTGGGTTCGTACCTAAGGTCATGATGAGATGGTCATAAGGTTATGAAAAATGCAAACGGTGATGAAACCTAACCCATGTGCTAGTTTAGACATGATACCTGAGATCGACATGAACGAGTCAATCCAATGGATGAAATGACACTGAAAAAGGTCTTCTACAACACGAATTATGTCAAAAATGGTCCAAAATGGTTAGAAAATGTCGAAACTATAGGAAAGGGGGTAAAAATTTTCAAATATTTGAAAATTTTCTATAAATAGTAAACAATTCAAAATATTATAAATCATTTGAAACTTTTACCCATTTGAGCTTTGATTTTCAATAGCGAATCCCAAGAGATCTAACTGGCGGAATTCACTACTGTTTCTTCCAGGTATTTACTCATGCTCTCCTCTTGCATTTTGATACCATTTTTATGAATTTTCATGGTCAAATAAGGTTTTTAGGCCAACCCAAAATGAGCACTGCTTCCCACATGGAAATCGAGGTTTTTTCCATGTATAGGCCTGGATATATGCAGAAAATGGCCTCAAACCCGCGTACATACCCGACTGTTTTGAAAACAGTCGTGTATGATGCCGCGCATATGGTTTTTTCAATAAACTAATGGGAAAATTTGCAATTTCTTGTGCAGGATGGTCCTAGATTAGAGAGAGCGTGAGCATGGTGAGGTAGAGGAAGTAGTAAGGGCTAACTTAATGGCTCAACAAGCTCTACGTGCATGCGGACTCTACAAGTTTTGGTGTCTTGGTGGTTTGAGGGCCAAACCAAGACTATTACAGATGCTGGTAGATTATTGGGATCCAGACTCGGAGTCCTTCCATATTGATGGGATGTCCCTCACCATAGAGGTGGAGGACATATACTTTATCACTGGGTTTTCTAGACGAGGGGAAGTGGTGAACCTTCGTTCTCGTGGTGGGCCAGGAGGTGGCCTGATTATCGACGAGTACATTGCAATGTACTATTATCTAGACACCGAGAAGGTGGGGAGTCAAGTCCCTACTAATTCTATACAGGTGCTGGGCCTAAAGGCCATATTATTGACACTGGGCAGGATAGCAGGCTTGGCATCACTCCACCAGGCCTCACGGCCTCTGATGTTGTATGCAGTGGAGTGCATGAGACCCACGATCTACGACTGGAGTACTACACTACTGAGGAACATGAAACACCAACTCAGTGAGTGTAAGGCAGGCAGGGTGTGGAACTTGGGGTTCAACAGTATTTTGAGCACATTTTTCTTCCAGTGTGTTCCAAGATTGAGCCCTAGAGTGGATGTTCCTCTTCACGGGGTTCGAGATCCGACCTAATGGCATTGGGAAGATGCTATGCGTAGACTGTGGGGTGGTAGGGTGGCCAACCCATATCTAGCTGAGTTCTTTCCATGGTGGCGATGACAGATAGTTTCCATCAATGATTACCCCTATGCAGGGATAGATTTTTGGGGGGACCCGGACATGCCGTTACCACCAGGATCGACATATGGTGATATAGGTAATGAATCTCGACCTTCTCTTTTTAAATTTTTGAGTTATTTTTTTTTTTTTGTATTTTCTTGATTATGTGGAACCAAAAAGACATATTTTTTGGTGATGATACATAGTGACATCTACCATTTGTGTGCAGATGTGGGACCACGATAGCCAAAGGGCTTCCCTCATCATAGATGGAGGGGAAGAGGAGATGACATCATGGGTGTGGATGCAGAGCGAATGCTTCAGAGCATTCATACCAACTTCGTGAGATTGACACATAGAGTTACCATGGTGCAAGTCGAGGACTTGCCTGAGGGAATGTAGCGGCAGGTGGTGGGTGTACCACGCGCATGGGTGTGTTTATTCCGATGACTGGCTAGAGCCGTAGTGACCTTCCATGATCACAACCCTCCTCCCCCTCCATAGGATTAGACACCTGGGAGTGTATACATTTTGTATGACCGTGTATTATATGATGGTGGCTTAAAAGCCCTAATTTTGTATCATGACACTATGTATTACGACATTTTTTATGTATATATAAATTTTTTTATGGTGATTGATTTATTTATTTACATGTGTAAAAATTGTGTTTGTGATTAATTTATTGTGAATGAAACAAATGCCAATCTAACACGTAGTTAGCATATGAGTCAGCAACTTGATTATTATTTCTTGGAATGTGTATATATGTTATATTGTCAAATTGCCATTCTAACAATCTCACACCCAAGAACCTTCTCAATAACATCGGATCTCTAACATGGTACAAACCATTGAGCTGTGACACTACTAACTCCAAATCAAGACGTACCTCAAGAGATACAACACCATGTAAAATGGCATCCCGTAGAAGCTCAATAACGGTGTTGTATTCAGCAACATTGTTGGAAGATGGCCGTAGACATACACCTCCTGAAGACAGTACCTGACCCATAGGAGTATAAATCACCCAAGCAGCAGAGGCTGAGTGTTGAGTGTGATGGCTTGCACCATCCACAAATCCTACATAGGTGGAAGATTCCACTGACATCTGCCAAAAGAAACGGAAACTAATCACAAACCCGATCACGATAAGAAAAAGACCTAACTATGAAAAGATGTATAATAATATACAATAAGCAGCCTTGGCTAAAGATCATGCATAGTATTTTTTTAGATAGAGCCCATTTCTAGGCTCCGCCAAGGCTGTTCCTTCGTAATCCACTAACTCATATGCACCCTTCTCTAACACATGCTTGACCACGTAAGGACCATGCCACATAGGATTAAATTTCCCTGTACCCAAGGGTTCTTTCGGTTGATCCCACAAAAGGACCAAGTCTCCTTCACTAAATGCCCTTGGATGGAAAGACTTATCATACTGGACCTTAACGCGACTTTTATTGACTTCTAGAGCCACCAAGACATCCCGACGCTGCTCATCAAGTTGCTCAAGGTGAACCAAATGCTCCTCCAATGGGGAAGTGTCTGGTAAGAGTTCCACAGCTAGCTTCAATGAAGGAATTTTGCATTCAATCAGCAATATCGACTCCACTCCATGTACGAGCTGATATGGAGAAAAACCAGTGGCAGTCTTAACAGTGGTTCGATATGCCCACAAAGTAGGATATAACATAATGTGCCAATTATTCTTGCTTTGTGCGTGGTTCGTTGGAGAATGGATTTGAGTGATTTATTCACTGCCTCTACCTGTCCATTCGCTTGGGGGTAGTAAGAAGATGAATTCTCTTGCTTATACCCTAACTTGGATGCCAACTCTTCCATCATACGGTTCTGAAAGTGCGCGCCATAGTTAGTGACAAGCTCTTTCGAAATCCCGAACCGAGCAATAATTTGGTTGAACACAAAGTGAGTGGCTGTCTCACTGTTGGATTTTACTGTAGGCATAGCCTTAGCCAATTTCATGAAATAATCAACAACCACTATAATGTGATGGTGCCCCCCAGCCAAAGCTGGGTTGCAATCCATAAAATTGAGCCCCCACTTAGTGAAGGGGCCATTGGTGATAATGGGATGTAACGGGGCAGGTTTCAAGCGAATATTATGTGCAAACACCTGGCAAGGGTGGCACCTCTTGACCGCATCAACACAATCCTTAAAGATCGACGGCCAGAAATAAACCGCTCTTAAAATCTTTTGAGCTATAGAAATCCCAGATAAATGACCACCACATGCCCCTCCATGGCAATCATTCAGCACTACCTCAGCCTCTTCATGAGTTAAACAACGTTGTAAAATGGAATCTACCCCACGGCGGTACAAAGTATTGTCCACTATGAGGTAGTTCTTAGAGACGAGACGTAATCGTCGTCGTTCATCTCGTGAGAGGTGAGTAGCAGTCTTCAGTGTTTGTAAATATATTATGATATCCCCATACCATGGGTCTAACGTTGAGATTAAGAAGATGTGTTCATCGACAAATGTATATTCACAAACCAACTCCTTAGACTCGCTCAAGAAATCCAATATAAGCTCTGCAAAAATTAAAGACTTCTTTGATTTTGTTGAAACAAACTCAAGATCGAATTCTTGCAGAATGACAATCCATTTATTATATTTTCCCCCAATCATCCTTCAGTAGAGGATGAATTGAAATGGATTGACATGAGCCACAACCAAGGTCTAGCGAAGGAGAATATAATGTCTCAACCGCTGAACTGCATGTACGGTAGCTAAAGCAAGCTTCTCGACGTGAGAATAATGAATCTCTACATCAATAAGGTTTCGGCTCAAATAATATATGACATGCTATTGGAGCTCCTCATCCTCTTGAAACAAAACCATACCAATCATCTCTAAGGACGCGGCCACATATAATAGAAAATCATGGCTATAATCCAGAGGACTAATCACCGGGGCTAATGCTAGGGCTCGCTTGAGTGCATCAAAGGACTCCTGGGCTTGCTCATCCCAATAAAAGGGGGTATCCTTCTTCAAGAGACACATGAAGCCTCTAGTCCAATTGGCAAAGTTGAAAACAAATATTCGTAAGAAGTTTGCCATGCCTTGCAAAAACTGAAGATGACGAATATTCTTCGGGGGAGACAACTAAAGTATTGCCTCAACCTTCAAAGGGTCGACTCTTATACCCTCTTTAGAAACGATGAATCCTAAGAAATGCCCTGATTTCACAAAAAAGATGCACTTGTGAGGATTTAATCTAATTGAATAGTGCCGGCAGCTTTCGAATACCAAGCTCAAGTGATAGGGATGACACATTCTCATGCGAGAATGAGCAGCGAGGTCATCCAAAAATACCTCGATAATTGACTTGAGATCGTGGAAAATCAAGGTCATTGCCCACTGAAATGTAGCTCTGGCATTTTTAAGGCCGAAAGGCATTTTCTGATATGCAAACATTCCCCAAGGACAAATAAATGTAGTCTTATGTTGGTCCTCAAGTTTAATCTGTATCTGATTATACCTGGAAAAGTCGTCCATAAAGGAGAACACCTCGCTACCCGCACACTCATCCAAAAAATGATCTATAAACGGTGTGGGGAAGTTGTCCTTAGGACATGCACGATTCAAATAGTGGAAATCAGTGCATATGCAGATCGATCCCTGCTTCTTATCCACCGAAACGGGGTTTGAAACCCACTCCGTCAAGGGAATGGGATAGATGAAACTGGCTTTCAACAACTTCTCTATCTCTACCTTAATCGTGGTTTCTTTCCTAGGATTCACTGAACGTAAATGTTGTCAATCAGGCTTAGCATTGGGATAAGTATTAATCTCATGCTCGACAATACGAGGGTTGATACGTGGCATCTCATCGTAAGACCAAGCAAAAATATCATGGAATTCCTTAAATAGCTCAGTATATTCCAGAATCTTAGCATGGGAACATTCTGCCCCAATATAGACATTCTCTATCATGCCAGGATCACAAGATATGTTGATAAGAATCATTGAAGATATGTTCACCATGTTTCCATCAGCCATCGGACCAGGAGAGCTTAATGGAACCACAGGACTACCAACTCTTTGACTAAGAACTGCCCTAAAATCCTCACGCTCCAAATAGTCAAGCTCTAGAAGAAAGTACGATCTATGATGGAGTTCCTCCCATGGTGGCTCAATTCCCGACATAGCCTCAATAATCACTTCATCTGAAGGGAAAACCGTATCAGGGTATTTGTGTGCATCAGAAGACTGTACTTCCCATGCCGGCAGCACATAAGGGTCCTACTCCTCCGTCCGCGAAGAGGAAGGACTAGGATTTGCAACACTCTTGAGATTAGCTTGATAAGCTATCATAGCTGCAGGAAATGGCATGCTCATCTCGACGGGCTCACTCGAAGTACTCGGTGTCAGAATAATCCAAGGATCTTCCATATGAGTTGTGCGAAAAGACACCGATGTCATAGATGTCGAAGACTCATCGAAACTAGATCCTATCATAAGGATCGATGTAGGACAACAAAAGCTTCCCATGAGGGATGGATACATGCCTACACCCACACTCCCAGTTTCCAGCTAAGAGTGCTCCACGATTAGGATTGAAGCTCCCAAAGATGCGGTAATAGACAGATTCTTTAATGTCGTTTGATCAATCATTACGATCTTCCCATTATGTGGAAAGCATACAACATGGAACAAGGAAGAAGTAACGGCTTGCATATTGTAAATCCAGTTCCTACCCAGCTAGATATTGTAGTCAAGGGGCGCATCAACCACCTCGACCTCTATCGCAATGGTCTTCCCCCCCAAATGGAATTTAAGGGAAGGAAGGATGCCGTGCGGCCTAAAATATCTCCCATCGAACACAGTTAACATAGTCGCTGATTTAGACAGCTCAGGAGAACCTAGACCCTTCCAACATGAAAAAGACATCACAGAAGCAGCAGCACCCTCGTCAATCACAGTGTGCTTGACGGTCATATTAAGACATTCTACATGAACCAAAAGAGACACATAGTAGGGAAAGCGAGGCTGAAGTTCTGCGGTTTCAAATTTGATCATAGAGGAAGAATCATCATCGTTCACACCAAGGGTAGAAAGCAATGCCTTCCTTTGCGAAGGACAACTCTGAAGCACTTCCAATGCAGACATTGCACAAGGAGTGTGGCCCAAATCCTTGACAACTGAATAATTCTAGGTGACTCGGGCATTTGGATTATGCCTTGAACGCTTAAGGACTCCCTTAGGAATGCGAGGTGCAACCTTAGGTTTATCTGTATGTTTCTCAATGCACAAAGGGGATCCTGGTGGATCAGGCTCTTTGCATGGGCTGGGTTGTGATGAACCATAATCTTTCACACGGGTCACAACTTCCGCAGCACGGACCATGTTAATGCACCCACGACCACTACCCTCTGGCAGATCATCATCACCAGACTGGTCATGGGACTTCGAGTTCATATTTTGATTATGTGGTAAAGGGTTAGTTAGCACAGCTGGGCCCTATGCCAAGAATCTCGAAGCTTCCTCAATACAAGGGCACAAGTAAGTGAGGTGATCGTCCTTACACAACTTGTAAGGGAACTTAACCTTACGTTTAGCTTGCTTTCTCCCCCCATCATTTCAATCGTTCTTGTCATTATTGTTAGCATTCTCATTCTTATTCCCACCCTTTCGATTATTTTTACCCTTTTTTCTATTTCGTTTGAGCTGCTAGTTACCCTTCTGGTCCAACGATTGCACATAGAGTACACTCATCATTTGGGTGGGTTGAGACGAAGCCGTAGCTTTTCCCGAAGCTGATTGGTTGATTGACACTTGACTAACTTGTTTTGCAACCGAATCCGCAGGTTTCGCACTTGCACAACCCACAATTCCATCGGCATGTGGTTCAGGTTTGACTTTGGGATCGAAACTGGAATGAGGAGCATTGGGAATAATCTCATACAACAAACTGGACTGAGCATAAATCAAGTCCAGTTCCTGTGCCCTAAAAATTTCTTGTTCCTCATTCTGCACTCCAGATGTGGAAACATCCTTCGCTATATATGGCAATAACGACTTGAGGAACCACTCGAGGAGGAACTCCAACGGTATAAAAGATTTAATTAACCTCTTCCGTCTACGCCACTCTTGAATATGATCAGAAATATGCATGGCTTTATCTTGCCAAAATGTCGACAAGAGGTCAGTACCAATGTCATAACACACTGGTAGCTACAAGTGATTAAGAAAAGTCATCGCAAGGTCATCGAACAAAGCGAAAGCTCCCCTAGGTAACTCTATATACTGCTTCATGGCAGGCCCTGTAAGGGTGCATTGAAATAGTCTCGAATAGACTGAGTCCTGATGTAAGGAATTCAAAGAGCACCATAGGTGAAATGTAGTAACATGTTCGCTTAGATCCTCTCCCGGTTTTCCCTCGTACTTAGGTATGTCCAAAGGAAGTTTTGTAGGGACAGTCAGCCAAGCCGGGTCATGAGCCACATGATCGTTGGTCAATCTCGATAAGTCAAGAAGATTGAGCGTTGCGAGGAAAGGGAGCCTAGGATGATGAGGTCAATGGACCGCTTCTTGATTCATATAGGGTTGGTTACCACCATGGCCTTGGCCATAGTGTCCTCCTCCCGTATGACCCGTATAGGGTGGCGTGGAAGCACCATAGTGCGATGGAACTTGACTAGTAGGAGCTACAAATCCGTAATTAGGAGAGTAAGAAGGTTGTTGATACCCACCTCCATAAGGTGAATAACCGTGTCCATACTGCGTCCCATAATAGGGTCCATAGGTCATCGCATGCAATGTCCCATGAGACACTCTATAGGTAGGAAGATATGCTCCGGAAGTAGGGATATACATACCAGAAGTAGGGATATATGCCCCAGAAGTAGTAACATGACCTCTAGAAGTATGAACATAGCCTCCCGAAGCAACGGGCGGTATGTAAACCTGGTGACACAATTGGTCTAGTAACCACAGTACGGACCTGACTCGTAGCCATATACCGGCTCGAAGGACCACGTGGATAAGGTGGAGGATGTACATTTGAAGAACTAGGGATTGAGGACGAAGAAATCTAAGTAATAATGTACGTGCTACCGCCTATCATCACTCATCTTTGATTTGGTATCCTAATTGGATCACTAACCCTAGACCTAGGAGGGATATGTGATGTAACTTCCACCACTGGGACGGAAGGTGCAATGTGACTAGAGCTCCCAAACCTCTCTGCATGGTAAGGAATGAGAGTGCCCCCAGGCATAGTGTTAGGCTCGAAGTCAGATTCGACATGAAATTCCAAATCATGTGTAGGGAAACCAGACATAGCATAACTACTATAGCTAGTGCTGGCAGGTTCAAAATGAGTCTCGACGTCCTCTGACATTCCATACCAGTAACGCGTCAATGGGGAATCAACCCTAGAGTGAGTAGGTATATCGTGCATGGTTCCTATCTCAGAAATCACAGGACTTAACTCAGCCAAGTCGGGTGAAGGATCGTACGTAGGAGTAAACTCCCCATCATCTACACGAATGGGAAGAGGTGGTTCAGGAATATCCTCTAAACGGTCTCCCATGGTGTGTGAATCAATGTGTGAAATAGTCCACCTGGACTGTCTAGGTCTCTCTCCCAAAGTAGGAGGAGAAGTAGAAGGCGGAAGTCTTGCTAAACGACAAGAATGGCGAGGAGCCACACCCAAATCCACAATGACTCAAAAAATAGAAAAGACTCACTATTTATGTAAACCCTAGGCCAACTATTGTGCACAGAGAAATCACTAATAAAATCTAAAGCCAAATGTAGGCAAACAAGGGCTGGATAAATGAGCTCCCAAATGAAGCAGGTATGTCTCACCTAGGAGAGGCTTGAGACTCCGATACACAACAAGTGGAGGTATGTAACCAATTATTGTGGACCTCAGCTTCAACGTGTAAAACAACTATGTTATCCGACCCGAACCTGGCCGAGACACCAGCAGAATAACCCCTGCAAAGTACCCCCTCGATATCCTAGGTAAGGCCACTAAGGTCACCTCAATATAATCAATGCTCAGGCAGACAGTCGTAGGAGGGATTGACTGTATGGGCAGGGTAGCAAAGCCCGAAACTCTCAAAAGAGCCCCTAGATACGAATACAATCCTAGAAATATCTCCGGTGCTACTCAGTTATGACTACGGGTCATCCCAATCAATAACCGCTCACACTGCCTCATGCTTAACTCCCTTTTGAGAGGAGGATCTTTAGAAACACTAGTTATACCAAGGATTTCACACACTCACCTGGATAGACACATACATGTTGTTGTTTAGTGATCTTGGAGAATTTACTTACAATGAACTATTCCAAGATCCTAAAACCTAAGCTTGTTGGTGCACCCTAGAAAAGAAAAGAGTGTAATTCATTTTACTTTAGCGTTGATTTTAATTGGATTTATTACTCAAAAAAAAGGGATATGATCGTGCAACTAATGGTGTTATGACGCAACATGAATTAAAATGCACACCTAACAATCAATGCAAATGCATTGTGTCCATGTAAACAGGGTATGCTACTACATGAAATGTACAATTCTCTTCAAATGATGAATGCAAATTTTTCCTATATGAAGTTCTAACTAGTACTCCAAAGCAAATCTAGTGCAAGTACAATGCAAAGATGCAAAATGCACTGCATGATGATAAGCAAATGTTTTTGGATTTTTTGAAATAAAAGAGATGCAAAAAGCAAAAGAATGATTCTATGACCCCTAGACTCTGCAAGGACACACAAACAACACTCAAGCAAAGCACTAAGGTAAAAGAACTCTAATGCACTAATCTCAAACAAAAAATAAAAAATGCCATGACAAGAACCTTCTTAAAAAAATTTAGCCTAAAAAAAAACGTTTCTGGTCAGAAACAGAGGTCTAAACAGACTCAGGTAGTGCCAAAGGAGAGTCAGCAAATATCAGAATTCACCCAGCAACCAATTATCTTCCACAAAAAAGGCAAAAGCAATGGCATACGCGATTATTCACATTAAACCCGTGTGTAGACACGAAAATCGCAGAGAAATCCGTGTGTATACGTGACTGTGAGTTAAAAACTTGCGTACAGGAAGAAAGGTGCATAAACTCAAGGAAAACAGAAAGGCTGAGACAAACTTCACACCAATCAGACCCTACCAGGCATACATGCCCCTAGACCTGACACAGAAACAAGAGAGAAAGAGCAATTCAAATTCATTGAATGCCGATAAAACAACCCCCAAAGGACAACTACTAGGAACTTCCCATCGAAGTCGTCAATTCTATTATGGAGAGAAATTCCTATGGCTTGGGGTACCATAATAGACAGCTTGACTCAATAAATCAATCCTTTCCCATATGCAATAGAAATTAAATGTCTAACACTAAAGGATCAGACCTCGTACCTTATTCTGGACGGTTGAAGTAGATCCCCGTTGAGCTTTTCGATCGTCAACTTGAATTGATATATTACTTCCTCAACAACAAGTAAACAATACAAGCATTTTATATATCATGGTGTTAGATATATTCTAGCATATATAATCAATAATGTACAAGCATTTGACATAATCCCATGGATAAAATATTCATTCAAACACACATTATTGGACAGGAAAATATATTTCTATTAATATAAATCAGAGATTACAAGATACAACCTCTAACGGCATGTCTGGGAACCAGAGAAACTGAATCCCCCACTTGGGCCTCCATCACCTCAATCCTCCATCTCTCGATAGCAAGCTCACAAGCAAAAGGCAAGCTTGGGAAGAACACACTAGTGCTCCAAGGGACAAAGGGATGCAGACTCAAGCATAAGTTCCAGCAACAATGGACTATAGTTTCTTTGCTCTTAATTCTCTCTTATGCCTTCAATGTACCAAGGGGTTCCTTATATATATTTTCAAAGGGGTAATGAAAGGTCGAATCTGAGCGATCTCAAGGCATAGGGAAGGCCATGAGTCAAATGAGTTGGATCCATGTCAAGGAAAACTCCAAAATGATTTGGATTATGCACACATCCCGATGTATGTGGTTTTAGTGGTCAAAGCAGCGTATATACTTGCTTATATGTTTAAAATTCATGTGTATAATTTTTCATATGTTTTTAGGGATGATCAAGGAAACATCAAAGGACAAAAAATGGTCCATGGGGTCTAAGGAGTCTGCAGTGGGACAGGGGAAGGCCATACAAAGTGTGATTCACCCAAAGTGGTGAAATCAGCTATAACAGGGAGTGTTAAGTTGAAAGAAATGACCTTCATTATAGGATGATGATAAAACAGAATTATTGTACATAACACCTATGGACTATATAACTCAAGAGACAAGATAAAAAATTTACCCTTGGTCTTGTCGGTAAATTTTTTGTTTCCCCACCTTGATTTTACACACCCGTCTTATGGGTATTTTCTTATGGGTCTTGCGGGTGGGTCTTATGGGTGGGTCTTGTGGGTCTTGTATATCAAACATGATTTCTTATCCCTTGACTTTAGGCATGCCTATAGGGAGCACAATATCAGTGCAGACCGCTTATCCAAGGAAGCACTTAATATCAAGGCTGGTCTTCTCTCCTCAGAACTTTGGGATGGAAAAATTATTGAGGAAGGCTTGATACAACTATTTTACAATTTTTTTTTTCAGTATTTGTGGCATACTAATTTTTTCCCTTTTAGAGTATGGGACTCTTTATCTTGTCCTCTTGTATTAATTGGGGATATATTCATGTTTTGATCCCCCTAGGGTGTGTTTGTTTCACCCAATATGCCTCTTGGATAAGTTGTCTTGTTTCATTATGATCTCCCTGTGGTAATGATTTTTCGTTCATTCTTTAGGATTTTGAGTTTTGTCCCTCTCCTTCGGGAAGTGTATGTTCTTCTTCCATCTCCTCATATATTTGGAATGGTTTTATGTCATGATATTGTACCAGTTACCTTTGATTCATTTTGAATATCAAGAAACAACTTTTTTTTTTCCTGAAAAAAAACTACACCTAGTCTTCCTATACCACTTATTTCATGAATGATTTCTAGGTTTTCAGAAAAAAACACCTACCTACCTTAACCTACCTACCTATTCTTCAGTATTATAACCAATGTTATCAGGAAAAAGTTATCAATTCATAGTAAACCAAGAAACTTACATGGGATTTTGTAAGGTAAGAATGTGATGTTGACTCTAGAGCTGTAGGATTCGTGGCATGCCTCTTAACAAATGTCTGAACGTTGAAATGAGAGATATAAACAGGCCTGGGTTGGCATATACATTTTATTAGGGAAAGTTATTTTTCATCTTATGTATTTGTTTTCTTTCTGATATTTTTCATTATATGAGAAAAAACTATGGACAAGATATGTACGAATTAAAATACAAGTTTTACTATGGCTTAGAAGTCTTACCATGAGACTTGTTTTATTCCCCTTTTTGTTTTTATTTCCATTCCTAATACATTTCTAATCAGGAAGGAGCTTCCTTCCTCTGCACAGTTGAAAGAAGATTCTATTTTCTTGATGTATGATTGTCCTAAAATACTGTCATTTATTCCAGCAATGGGATTGAAAGTTCATCCTAATTTCTAAATTGTTTTGATTAATACCTTGAGGTCTGTATTTGTCTCACTCTACCCTACAACTACCTATATATCTCTCTCTTAGGTATTCCCATTGTTTTGTTAGTGACTTTTCTCCTAAGAGACAAATTTTGATCGTAATATATATCTAAGTATAGAAATTAAGAAAGGTCTAAACCACCTAGTTTTATTCCTTTTGTCCATTTATAATTTTATTGCATGTGCTTGACTAATTCTGTTGTACATCTATGAGACTCTACATCTAATAGACAGGTAGAGTAAGTTACTGCTTTCATGTTGTTAATTTCTTTTTGTTTTGTTTAAGCAGTGGCATTCCAAGTGGGCATTTTGACAAAGTTGAATAGTTGTGGGAGATTTGTTAGTTCTCTTTCGAGGTATAAATGATGGTGGGATTGGCATAGTATATCTTTAGATTTTATTTTATTTTATTTATATATCAATCTAAACATGGTTTATTGCCTTGATTGTAGGTTAGTGGTTTTTTAAGTCATCTATGAATAAAATGATCACATAAGTATTCATACTTATTGTCATCAAGGAAATTTGAAGATGATTGTTGCTACTATTTCATCTCATTTCATTTCCATTTATCTAGTAGCTAAGAGTACTTAAAGTTAATGCCCATTCTTCTTGATGTGAAATGGAACTAGTATATTTATTTTTACTATTCTATATACATTTTGGGTGATTATTTTCTCCATTTTCTCATCCTTTGCTTCTATATAAACTAAAATTCTCCTTTCCATGACATCATCCACCACTATCTTCAAGTTACTTATGAATTTTCTGTCAAATTCAGATATCTTGGCATGACTCTAGATGACTCGTTAGATAGTTTATCATTGGACGCATGCTTGTCATTCCTATAAATTTATTGGATTTTTTCATTTTGCATCATTCAAGAATACCAAATAATGATTATCAAGTTACTATAGATACACAATGGCTTACCTTGTAATAGTCCTTCAAGTCTTTCAAATGCATTTATTAAGTGCAAGACGGATTTGAAGGACTAGTACAGGGTAAGCTATTATGGATCTATAGTAACTTGATAATCATTATTTTGTATGCTTGAATGATGCAAAATTTATTTGACTATCATCATTATCAAGTAATAACAACTTCTTAAAGGGCTAGATAAATGGTAGAGAACCTGTCTAATTATAGGCAGGAGGTTGGTAGTTCGATTCCTCCGTGCCCTATCATAAATTTGTGACTACAAAAATGACTAAATTTGCATATATATGACTATTAGTATCTAATTTCCTGTATCTTATAGCGTGATTAATGTTTAGTCGTATTTATCTTAGTCATTAATATGTTATCATCTAGTAGTTTATTTAGCCATATATTTGGTCATTAATTGTTGCAATGAGTAACTAAATCAGTGACTAAATACATGACTAAATCCATAACTAAATCAATGAATAAATCATTGAATATCAATGACTAAATCAATGACTAATAAGTCAAGCTATTAATGACTAAGTGAAATATGACTAATTTAGTCAAGCTATAAGATAGTGGAAATTAGCTACTATTAGTCCTTGACTAAAAAATAGTCATTTATAGCCGGACTTTAGTCATTTTTTTAGTCATTAATTTCTCATTTTGTATAGTGTTATATCTATGATGAAATTGGTATCGAACCAAGTTCTAGTAGATAAAAAACAAGGCACCCTTATATTTTTCATCAATTTTCATAATTTGGATAAATCATGTCTTAAGTACAATTTCCCCACACCATTTATTGATCAGATTATCAATGATTGTGAAGGGACCGGATCAATATTGAAGTTGATCCCATGATAATTATAGTCTTTGATACCTTTACTTGGTGCTCCTACCAAGAAAATAAGTCATCCTCGAATGGGCTTGTACACTGGTCATCAATCATATCCACCTCCAAGTTGTAATATCAATCATATCCACCTGGTCATCATAGGAGTATGAATGTTATATGGATCTATGTACACTGGTGGACTAGTGGAAGGTACTCTCTCAAAAAAGAATCTATATACAAGGCTTCCAAACCCAAAAAATTTCAACTTCTCCTTTTTGCATGCCGATAATTGGGATTTCACACTTCCCAATAATGAAGTGCACTGATTAAAAATTGTAGGCTCCATGCAACATGCCACATAGTACATATGGACCCATGAGCTTCAATTTTAAAATTTTCAAAATGAAATGGTAACTTTTTATGTTTACCCTATTTTGTTATTTTTTACATTTACCCATTTTTCTATAGTTTTATTTTTATTCTCAAATTTGTACTAATTGCTCATTTGGTAGGGAATTTTGGTGCACATGTGATGTATTGTTTTAGGGAGATGACATATTTCATGATGAGGGCATATTCTATACCAGGTACATGTTCCTTAACTCACATATAGATATGTTTCCCTATTTTTATCCATATTTTTCATTTATCCTTTTGTTTTGGAATTCCTTAGGTCATTTTATGAATCGTGCAACAATCACCCTTCTGATCAAAATAACATGTTGTAAATGTCGCAATTGGAGCCTACCAATTACATGAACATTCTAGATATGAAACTGTATACCTTTGATGCTATTGCTGGATTTTTTTTAGGATCTTGTAATCCCACCATAGTAATATTTTACTTTTCATTGGAATTGCATTCTTCCTTATCATTTATATGCTATCATTCCCTTAGGATGAGCTCCCGTTATAGAGTTTTCTTTAAGTTATTTAGTCACTCTTTCAAATATGGAAATATTTTTGAGAAATCATGTCCTTTGTTACGCACTATAAATCATTTGAAAAGGAACCCACGTAGTATAAGTTTACCTATTTTCTATACCAAGCATATTATTTTATGAAAAATGAATACTCTAGCCAATTTTTTTACTAGAAGATTTATCCCACATATTATTTTATTCTTTTTTAAGAGTATGGAACTAAAATTTACAAGAAATACCACATTCTGAAGTCATATTTATGTTTTAAAACTCTCTAAATCTGAAAACATTAAATATCACTAACTAACAAGGGATCCAATAAAATCCATGGGATGGTACTACTTCAATTGCAAATGTATTGCATGTTCCTAGTTTTGCTTTTGGTCTTGGTGTCGGATTCTAGATTTTGAATCTCTTTTATAAGCCTCATATATTATCTCATTTCCACTAAGCCTTGCATTTTCTTTCCTTTACAATTTGAACATTGTTTAAGTTGGAAGAAACACACCTCGAGTGTCACTATCCTATCTAGTTTCCTTCATCATGCATAGGTTTCTTCCACATGTATGAAACTAGTTTGCTTGATTTTGACACTTGTTTCTTATTTTGTACTATAGCATTATTTTAACCTTTTTTTTAAACTTTTATAATACAAAATAAACTATAAAAAGAAAATATTCCAAAAAAATGGATGGAAAAGACTTACGTTCTATTTTATATGGCAATAAGTTGTGTCTCTCTTGAACAAAGCACATTGTTTCGAACCCTACTCTCTATAGTTTGGGTTATAGAATGGATTTAGGAATCTAATATCGTTTTTCACATTATATCCACCAAATGGTTAATATCAAAGTCATTACAGAGATTTCACTTGATGTCTCCTACATGAATGACTTATATCATGTCACTTGTTGAGTCCATTCTAGCTCAATCACTTATAATGTTGTGATTTTTTTGAAGGGATGTTTCAACCTGTGTTGGAAAACCCTCATAAATTTCTTAACTTTGTTATATTGGTCTTTTTGTGTCAAGTACATATCAGACTATTCAAATTATTCTAGCAAAACTTTGGCCTTATGCTACACCTTTGTGTTGGATGATTATGGATGCCTTAATTCCCTCCTTCCAACAGATTTGTTCCCATTGATTTCAACACATTTATTCTGGGAAAGTGATCTAGAGTATTATTAGTAGCTTGGAAATTTGATTCATCAGTGGAAATTCTACTCACTAGCAATTGTGCGAATACATCAATTTCCATTAATTGTTAGAATCTACATGTGTTCTACATGAACTTATTTATTCACACTTGTTAGATTGTACTAGCTAGCTTGCCACTCATTATCATCATTGGTGAATTGTCTCTCATGTGTTAATGTATTACATCAATGATCGGTAATCACAAGGCATCTTGATATGTTTGAATTCATGACATTTATTCACATATTTTAGACTCATACCAGTGTAAGCTAGTTTGAAGACCTAACAAGTCCATATATATATTAACACACTTTCTGCTATGACTCAGGTTACATTGGATTTCCACCAACTGATATTTTGGCATTGATTCTTATGAGGATTGTTCTATTTATTTATATCTTCAAAGATATTCATTTGATTTTGAAACATAGATCCAATTTCTATTTTCATGGATGTGATTTCTATTTAAACATAGATCCACTTTGTATATTTTTGTCTATGATATATATTTTGACATGGATCCACTTTGTAATTTTGTGGCTATGATCACTTCTTTTATATACCTCATATTGGATACACATAGTACTTTATTGAATGACTATACTTTTGTTAATCATGAGCATGGATATGGTCGCCACCTTGGAAAGAGAGCTCTTACATGGTTTTTTGTTATTACATCCTATGACCAATGATTGGGAAATTTCTCTCAATTACTTTATGCACACATTATGGAAAGTTTGTAATGCATTTATTCCATCATATACCCCTCTGGCATCACACATTAGGGGGGATCTATTATAGCATCTTCTGCCACAGTTTATCCGAAGACATTGTGATAGTAGATATTATCCCTTTTCCTTGTTGCAGACATCATTTTTCCCTTGTGTTAGTATGGACAATCATGTATCTTGATAAATCTCTCTTAAAAAACCTTATTTCTGAATATGTACATGCCCTATGCTTGTATAGATCCTGTAGAAGTGACCCATGTATATCTAGCTCACATACAAACCTGTACCAGCGTAATAAATAAATAAAATTTATTTCATGGGTTTAATTTTTAGTTGATACCATTCCCCAATTCCCAAATCCTGTGAATAACTAATACTAACTACCTAATGTTTCCTTCAAAACTATAAAGGAGCATAGGAGAGAGAAAATGAGGTTAACCTAGATTTTTCACTGAGAAACCTTTCTTGGAGAAGAAAACCTCTCTGTGATTACATTGCACAACCCACTTCTCATGTCTACAACTTCCCTCACTCATTATTTAGAATTCATATTTTCCATCCTTCTCATTACAATCCTATTATGCTAGGGAATCCTCATATTCTCTTGAGCATACTTTGTAATTGAAATCTTTAGTGAATTTGGAGTGCTAAAGTGACTTGAGAGAAAGGACCCAGGACTTGGTTCCAGAATGGTGCAACAACTTGACCAAGTCCATTCTTTTCATGTATCGTGTTTCCAATTTTTAATATACAAATGAACTCTCTCTTTCCCATCAAATATTTGGTGTTCATTTGAGTATATCATTTTTATTTGAATGATCATTTGTTTTGAATAGGAAAGAAATGATTATGTAAGTAATTTCATATTTTTTATGTGACAATTATGGTCATTCTACTTTCTTTGTCTTCATTTCAAAATTAATGTAAGAGATTGAATAAAAGGAGCAAAGTTCAAGACCTGATAGATTAATCCCAAAACAATTCGAAATGGGTATTCTATTCTTGAACTTTGTATACTTACGGCTGATCATTTCTTGAAAAGAATATCAATTGATTACTTTCTTGAATCTAAGTTTATTTATGGGTTCTTATCTATAACAATTGAAACCAAATAGTTATTGGGTACTTATTCCTCTTAACATAAGGAGAACGTTCCCTTTTCCATAATTTTGTAAATTGAGGTAGAAGGAGAAGGAGCATTAGCCCTTTCTCACACTTTATCAATATGAAGGATGAGGAGAAGGAGAATTATCCCCTTCTCACACTTTATTAATATGAAGGTGTTGAGGCCTGGAAAATCGCAGGAAACAATAGTTAGGGATTCTCCCCAATAAATGTTCCCAACTAGCCCATTACTGTTTGGTATGGGGAATCTGTCCAATTTACGGTCCGGCTACCGTAGGTCAAGTAAAAAATTAAATGTTTTACCGGTTACGGCTCGGTCCACTGTGTATATTTTTAGTTTTTTGGTTTTAGTTATGATGTGCAAGTGCCTATCTAGAAATGCAAATTGATAGAGATAACGAGGAGTGTCACAATGTGATGCGTAGGTTCTTACCTCTCGTCTTACCTCTCTCGCATCTAAATCAAAAACAACCAAAAAATAACTATGACTAACTAGCCTATCCCCAGGGAGCAATATTATCAATTATGAAAGAGTAATATATTTATGTGGATGTATTAAGAAAAAATTATAGATAGTTGTTACTTATTTCAGAACACATGACATTAATAGAAGTATGAACAATAAGATAGCTTATTGTTTATGATAACCTTCATTACTCACAATGGAAATTTCATGGAATTAACTAGAAGACATTCATAACATGAACATAAATTCAATGAGTTAGAACGATCTCACAGTTAATGGACATAAGCTGAAAATGAAATAGTTCACATTCAACTGATCCATACCAAAGCATTTGAAACATTCCACCAAACTTTCTCCAGTAGAAACTTGTAATTCCTTATTGTAAAAGGAAGTAGTTCTTCTTACAATATACTCTCAAAAATTGCTTGGGAAAGAAGTCCTTTCCACCTCTAAACTCTCCTATATTTATACAAAAAGAAAAACTTTTGGGCTTCCTTTCAATGACTTTCGGGCTTCCCCAACCTCTCAATCCCAAAATTTTGTCTTGTAGTAAGTGCTCATAATTTATACAATATATTACATTTCAAAAAAAAATCTTTTAAAACATTTTTATGAAGAGGGGCTCGCTTGGTCGTTGATGAACTTTTTCCATGCTTGAGCCTCCACTGCTATACCTTCAAATCGGAAGGGTTTGAGGAAACAAATAATTATCTCATATTTGGATGCCTGGTTCCTTACCCCTTATATGTTGGCAGGACTGAGGCCCAGCTGATCCTACAGGAGGTGTATACTTACACTTGCATGTGTGACTGCATTCTTTAAGATCTGTTCATCTAGATCCTTTACTTGTGAGATCTCTTGATCGTCTTTCTGAAATCTATTATGTAGATGCTCTATAAACACTTTATGCTCTGGAATTGTGTCCAATCTCCTCTCTGCTGAAATATGGCATCTATTTTACATAACAAGCACCCTTCTACAGTATTCGGCACATGCTCCTTTCATTTTCTTTACAGTTTTCTTGAATTCTTTATCAATATTGATTGCAAACTCGAATAAATCATAATCCTGCTTTAAACTCTGCCAATCTTTAACTGGTAGCTCTACAGGATGTTCCTCATTTATTTCTATCCACATTATTCTTCCCGTCAGAATCTCCAGGATCTCTTGATATTTGTCTAAGATATAAGATGTAGTGTCCAAAATATCTTCTAATATGTTATCTATTTGTAAAACCTTAAATCTTTCTTCCTCAACACACATTTGCAAATGGTGGATTTTCCTTCTTTGAGTGAGAACATGTTCTTTTTAAGGTTGGAAGTCTGTCTTCTTGTCACATGCCCCAATTTTGTAAAAAATATATTGTCATATTTGATTTTATTTCAAGACAATATGTTAAATTTTATGTTAAGTTGTAAATGATGACTCAGTAGAGTCAAGGGTGTGAATGTAATTCTGAATATTTTAATTATAAATAAATAAAAGTGGAGACAACAGCTTGGGAGAGTTATTAAAAGAGTGTTTACTGGTCAAGTTGGTGGAGGAGACTGGGTGGAGAGCAAATAGACAAGTGGAAGCATCCTCAAACACTTCCAATGTTGCACATGGAAACCTCCCTACATTTGGGGCCATGATCCCCCAAGAAAGTGGGATCAGAGCAGGTGGCTCAATTAATGACAATTAACCCAAAAATACCTAGGCAATCTTAATAAAAATACCCATTGAAGAGAGCTGAGGCTACTCATTTTCCAAGAAGAGAACCATTCAGGTGAATGTACTTCATAGGATTTCATTGGTAAGGGAATTTGCGGAATGTGTTTTGAGGGGTAAACTACAGAAAGTGATCTAGTACAACTTTTCAGCTGAAGGACCTTAATATTGAGTGCAGAGTTAGTATTGAGTCATTGGGCTAGTATCTTGTTGCATGCTCCACTAGTTCTCAGCCAAGGAGACTAGAAACAGGCTCAGAGGTCTTGATAAGTCATTGTTTGAGCGCTCTATAGGAGTTGGTAGGGAGGAATGGCATCCCAATGCTGTTGTTTTCCAACTTAAAACAGGTTCTACAGTATTTTATTTACTGTGTTAAAAGTTTATATCTGAGAATGAATGAATAATGAATGATTTACATGTTTTGTAGTGAACTATTAAAGCTTGTAATATTTTAGTTATTTGAATATTAAATCTATATTGGATGAAATAATCCTAACCTGTGTTTTTCCCCGTCTGGAATGGACCAGGCCGTACTCTAGCATAGGTAGTATAATTTAAATAGATGAAAGATATGATAGAAATCTGATTTGAATAAAGTTATTATGTATTTCAGAATGTTGGGATCTTTTCTTTCTGTAGATAGTTGATTTTAGAAAAGAATATTAATCTGCCTAGTTAGGTTTATTGTTAAAAGCAGACAGTGTATTAAGAATGCTAGAAAAAGAAATAGTCATATTATTTTTACTAATAGCAATGTATTATATTCACGAGTTGTTCAAGTAGGTAAGTTATTTCATTTATACAACACTTTCTTCTGTAAACTACACTACTATCCTGAAACAGAGAAGATAGAAACAGAGAAGATATAATGCCTATATTTTTATGTTAAGCAAAGAATTAAGTATGGTTCTTTTAGTTTATTTCTTTTACAGATAATAATAATCAACTTAACCCACAACTATTCGAACCCTAGATAGAGTTTAGTAACATATATATTTCTAAAGACAAATTAATCTAAAAGATAAAGAGTATCTTAATAGAGAACTATATAGCTCCATGAGTAATTTATTTATATAATTAAAATAACTAAGATACGATAGTAATTTATGTTTAAATTAATAAGTATTATAACAAGAAATGGTTTTGTAAACAGATTATACATGTAAAGGAAAATGACAGGGTCGTAACCCTTATTTCATTTCTTAGTAAGCTAATAGAAATAATACTATTGAATGAACTAAACTAATACAGATTAGTCACAGTCTTATTTAAATAATTGTATGCACAAATACAAGCTTAAGTATTTATATTATATATAGATAATAGTATTACATAAATAATATTGTTTATAAATTAACAATTTTTTTTTAAACAAAATGAAGGAATCTTAAAGTAAGAACCAGAGTTTAATTCATTAAAACCCTAACCTGGAAATCCTTACATACTGAAATGGTTTAAAATTCTATTAACAGTAATCTAATCTATTTAATAACAATATTGAAAATATCTTTTTACAAGTTAAATAGGGTTAAAACCCTAGCTCGTAATTCTGAGCTGTAATTACTTAGTTTTCTTTAAAATATACAAAACCATTACATTAGTAACCCAAGATAAGCAGTAAACTTATTTCTTTTTATATAACCATTAAAAGAACAATTTAAATTCATTTACACAGAGATACAATACAAAAACATAAAGGAATACGAATTTAACTTACAGACAGACTGTCTTAAGATATTTACATTATAATAACGAACCCGAATGTCATATGTAAGTCAAAACTTTACCAAAATACAAAAAGAAACTCAACAAAAAGTCGAATACCCATATATTGTTATGGAGTATGGACAATATTAACATAATATTACAAAATTGTAAGTTCAACCCTAATATGAGAGGAGAGCTTCACAAGTTACAACTTAATGCCAAAGTCACCTTGCGACAAGCAAGGGTTTTAACCAAAACAAAAACTATAAAAATGAAGGACAGCAACCCAATACTGGGTGCAACACGACCGAGACTTTTTCCAACTGCAAGAGTCTGTACAAGCAAGGGAAACCATATTCAAAACTGGAGCTTACTGTGAACGATTCATGGAGCCATTTATACAGCACGACGGTCAACCTTGGAGATGATCCAACTTGCATTATAAAGAACCAAAGTTATTTAAAAATCAGAAACCCTTATGCAGAATAGAACAATAAACAACAATAGCTCTTAATTAATTTTTTTACTCACCTTAACTGGAAATGAAAGCGATAGATCCCCGGATGAACAATAACACCATGACCAATGCTAAAAAGAGCCAAAACCTCATTCTCGCTGAGGATGGAGATGACGGGACTCTAGTGTTTTTCACAACTATTAGCAAAGGTTTGGGTAAGCTTGAGAAAAGGCTGAGAAGAAGTCAATAAGCATCGAGTCGGACTGCTACCAGCATACAAGCAGGAAAACTAAAACCCTACAATGAAGGAGCTTTGTAATAACATACAATAATCTCAAGATTTCACCAATGACAGACCACGACAGAGGAGCAGCAAAAAAGAGTTTCAAGCGGTCGTAAAGCCATATATACAAGGAAGGCAGTAAACTTTGATCAAAGTAAAGAAATCACAGAGGAGGCGAGCAACAAAATCTAGCTAAAGGGAGTAAGCCATGATAAATGTCAGTGTTGGAGCCTATGTAGCTATCTGCAAATCACGACCACCATGGGAGCTTGCAGAGCAGCCCAAGGGGCCAACGCAAATGTCAGAAATCAAATAAGCCAATGGTTAGGGTTGACAACTATTTATGCAACCAATGCATGGCCAAGAAATCTCCACATGGTCTCATCAATATAATCATACAGTGGGTCAACTTTCCATAGTCACCTATGTTTCATAACAATCATTTAATCACCCAATGATTTCATCAAATAGCATATGATCTCTATAGTTTGCATGGGATTCACATATTATGATAATTGTTTAATGTTAATATTTAGCTCATCATTGGCGTGGGTTTACAACGTTATTATAATGTTGACTTAATACATAACATAATCCTTAGCCTCGTAACCCAAAATAAATACATTATATAATTTATCAATAACCAATGTTATGAGATATCGCTAGTAAAAGCTAGTGAGGATTACGTTTCTTTTTACATAGTAAGTTATACTAATGAGTATCGTGGGGAGACGTTACAAAGTTATATTAACTTTATCATAGTTATATGCATAGTATATATGTGAGTATTAACCCTTTTTGATTAGCTACAAACCATCAAAGCTTATAGTAATATCATCATTGTGAAATAGGGTGTAATAACTAAGTTGTTACCTATAGTATTCTAGGATAAGTTATAAAATTATTGACTTATAAACAGTCAAGTTAATAGTGTAAGAATAACTATCTTTTAGTTCTAGTTCTTTTCATGGTGATGTAAATAATTACATAGCTTTCAACTTGTGTAATTTGCATAGTGTCATTGGGTAGGATCATAAGTATTATGCAAATGTAACACTAATAAATCCTTTTATGTCGATAAACAAATAGTTTATGCACATTTTTAAATCTTAGAAACTAGCAAAGTTTTGATAGAAAACTATGTAATGGCAAAGTGAAATGTAAGAACATTTTCCTATGAACTCTTTTACTTAATACAGATCCATGAGATCTTATCTTAGAAGTTGTGGCAGTTTCTCGTTACTTGGAGTATAAGTTTTACATTCTTACCAAATTACTAAGGTTAACTTAAGATGAAAAGATTGGCTCGATAATAAAAACACCAACCCTAGAAGTTGTTCTTAGATAGAACCTAATACAAGAAATGTAATAAAGAATTGCTAGGGCATGCATTTTTGAAAATAAAGAATATCAAGTAGATAAAATAAACTGCTCAGAACAAAAGGAAGTAGTACTGTCGCTACATACTCTATAGGAAGAAATACATTAATTTGAACTTCATTTACAATAGCAACAGAAGAAAACAAAATGTGTTACCTTACGGAAGTAGGTTGGATTACAACAGCTTATAATCTAAGCTTATTAATTGCAAATAGAAATATCGCAGGATGCTTTATGAATTTAAAGACGATACTCGGTCATTTATACCTGTAAACCTGTAAGAACAAATAATCCATCTGCGTTAGCATAAATGCTAAGTAAGCCCCGGAATTCAAAGTCAGATTCCACCTACTATCATAAATAGAACTCATCAGTAAACCAAATATAGAATTAATGTGCAAGTTAAACTTACGATTGTGTTAATAAGAAAAATGTTGTGTTAACATAATTGAGTTTATGCAAATTAATCTATTAATTGTTTCTCTTTTTGCTAACCATTAACTGTTAATAAACTGCAGTCTCAGCATTTTATGTTATTTCAAAATTTTAATTTTTTGTGAAAATTTGGGGTATTGACACTTTTGTTCTATAGCATCCTTCAATGATGCTCTCAATGAAGTATTATGTTCCTCCAAGGCTGCCACCTATATTTGATATTTCTTTTCTCTTTCTCCCGTGGTGGCCTTCTCCGCCAATAACTCAGCAATTCTTCTTTGTAGCTAGTCCTTTTCTGCACTCAGAGTTTCATAGGACACCTGGAGGTCATCTTTCTCAGTCTTCAACACTTGATGCTCTAACTTTAGCCTCTATAGTTCTGATAAGATATTCTGAGCATCCTTTTCCATTTTGTCTACAGAAACTTCTAAAGCCACCTTATTTTCCAGTAGAGTCTGGAGTTCTGTCTTTGAATTCCTCACTTCATTATGCATGTCCTCATATTTCCTCTTCAACTTATGAACTTCATCCCTCTCTTTCTTCAGTGTTTCTTTTAATTAAGCTGCGTTCTTTCTTGACTGCTCAAGATCCGTCATCAGCCTATCTACATTATCTTCAGTAGCTTGGGTTAATGCCACCCCAGCTCTTGCTGTCAATCTCGAATTTGCATTTGTTCCATACACCAAAGTCTTATCAATTATCATCTTTCTGGATTGTCCTCTAGTTTCAACATTTTTTTCAGTTCTTTTAACAATTCTTTTGTTCTCCTTGTCATAGAAAATAGTACTGAAGTTAGGTACCTCCTCCCCTTCTTTCTTTGCTTCTTCCTCTGCAACTCTCTTTCTTTCTTCTTCTTCATTCTTCATCCATCTCTCTACCTATTGTGGTAGTATTCTAGCATCTTCTTCCCTCTTTTTGGCCTCTTCTTCTTCCATTGTCTTGGTCTTCTATGCATTTTTTCCTTTTCCTCCCATAGTAGTGATTTTTTGTTTAAATCTCTTCTTTAGGGCATTCATGTTCTTTGCACTCTTGAATGTTTCCTCATCCTTGTCCCATAAATTGGTATACTCAAAATGAATGCTTGCCTCTTTGCAGTGTTCTACTACCTTATTTCAGGAGTCATTCATGTGAAAGTTCATCTTACCAAAATGGAAGTGCTCCAGCTCCTGCACAAATTCTGCAGTCTATTTTACCTTTGAAAACTTATAACTCCTTAGCCAGAAAGGTCTAGTAGGATATGCTGCCTTTTCATGCTTGAACAAGAAAATCCCCACACCATCAAGATATACCTGCCTAACTGCCTCTTTATGTAGCACATAATCAGTGGCATATTTAGGGAGTAGAGAAGGTGCCCTGGAACCACCATACATTCTGATATACATTCCTTCCTCTGTTAAATAATAGTCTCCATATTATTCAATGAATTTGAATGCTTCTTAGGACATGCAGTTGCATTTGGTCAGGAAAATTAGAGTGTACAAAGGCATGATGAAGTGTTCACATATTTATTTGTAGTAGATATAGTATTTGTGTGCCAAAAATAATTTATATGCAGTGTATACCATGGTCTTGTCCCTATCCCAATTACACCTCAAGGCTGGAAAAGAGTGGGCACATAGTATACAGTCAACTAGGATAGAGCTCATGTAGAACTCTGACTTCTTCTGTGACACTCCTCCCAAGGTTGAAGATATAAATGATGAGAGGCTATTAGACACTATGTTTTCCCAATTGAATATGGTTCCTTGAGTGGCCACATAGAAAATAATTGGTATCCGTCTTAATTTGAAGCTTTTTCCATGAGCTCTCCCAAAAATTCTATTAAGCATCAGTGTAATAAATCTATAGGGAGTTTGGAGAGTGGATGTATAATATTCTCCTGATGGCCTGGTTCAAAAGTTCTTCCCTGGTATCATCATTCTTTTTACTATTTCTACCAGGTCCATATCTTCCTCTTTCAACCAGCTTTCTATTAGATAAATCTGAGCAGGAGGCAGATGATATGCCATGGAGACAAAAGAAGGGATGTATGCAGCATAACCCTGTTTAGCAGTATTTTCCAAGATCATCGTAGTTACATCTGCCCTAGGTAGAATCCAATTGATCACCTCTGAGCATGGGAACAACCAAGGTATCATGGCTACTTTCATAAGAGCCGATTTCTCTATGTTTTCATATATAGTCAGTTCTTCGAATCCTGCATCAGGCACATTTTGATTTGGAATAATCCTTTATATCTCACCCCATTTATAATCTGGTTCAACCCCAGTGGTAGCTTTGGTATCTTCATATATGTATTCAACCTTGGTGATGATTTCAACCTCTGGTTCTCCTTCGGCAATTGGAGCCTTCTTCTTTTGTCTTTTAGACATATCTTCTTTGTAGCAATAACCCTGTCATAAACATAGCATGTTCTTAGACCATTTAGATTTTACCAAGTAAAAAATTAATAACAAAACTGTACCAATCTATTTATCTCTTCCATATACATTCTAAAAATGAAATATATACAGTATTAATACATGAAAAGAAACATGACAACGCAAAAAAGAGAATCCTACAGGTGTGTCTTAAAATCCTCTAGTTCCATTGTCTATAACTAAAAACACAGCCCCAGTAAAATAAACTCTTCATTTTAATCTAGACCGCCTACGAAATCATCTAACTCGATAAAAGCGTGGACCGCATTGCTAGTACTGCTAAACCTCAAAACGCTAGACCTTACATGGTGGTTCTTCATTTAGAAAAAACCCTAACTAGATCAAAATATTGAAAATCTTTGTCATCCCATGAAAATAGGGTAAGTGTATACAATCATTTAAAACCCCCCCTGAACAGCCATGAATAACCAGAGAATGGATGGTGTAGACAGCGTAACGCTTGTCTGCACCAACCACTAAATATATTGGATAGGAGGAAAGTATACATAATGGCTCAATCACGCAGAATCAAAAGAAAACTCACTCAAGCAAAATGTGTTCTTAACATTCCTTGGCCTTAAAATGTTATTGCAGGCATACAGCGAGGAAAAAAAACTTTAAGCGGGAAAACTTGAGCCAAAAAACTAAGCGAGAAAAACCTACCCGGGAAAAACCAAAGTTTCAATCAACCAATAAACATCAAACAACAAGGCCGTAGTCTGCCTACCTGGTAGAAAATGAAGTGCAGTTGGTGAGATGACCCAAAACCTCCACGGTAGCACACCAACGAGTGAAATCCAGATAGCTGGGCATGTGAGACAGTTCAATCGACAAGTACTAGAGCAGATATGATTTTTCAACAAGGATAATAATAAGCAAATGCTCCACTTCTATATATAACCCTTGGTAAAATAATCGACAAGAAAAAAAAACCTTATCGACAATCGAAAGCTCTAAACGTCGTGAGAATAGTCCTATTAACAGCCGCAACGATGCGCTACAAATAGACTACGGGTCTTGCGAAACTATTAAGTCTATCGGCATCGAAGACTCTTAATGCTAAGAGTCGGAGCTTCAAACCTAAGCACTTCCGCAGTGTCGGTGATACCATGTACTAAAAGCTAAAGGTCGGTAGTTGAAAACACTAGATGTCAAGAGGATAGTCTTATTGACAGCTACAACGGTGGTCTTACAGACTATTACGGATCCGTGACAACATAAACCCGTTAGTGATTCAAAACCTAAGCATTGCCATAGTGTCGGTGATGCCAAGCATTATCATCGTGATTTTTATATACCGAAGATCGGAACCATTAACCACTAATGCATCGAAGATCGGAAACACTTATCTTTTAGGCTTCTTATCAATTTCCTTCTGAAACGCCAGTGGCATAAAGGACAAGCCCTCCAATTCGATCTCGAAACGCTTTCCCATAGCAATAAAAAACAAGTTATTTACAGTCAAAAGGTTTAAACAATAAAAAAAGAGAGGTAAAAGTCACGGATTGGCAAGAACAGAAATTCCCATCAAGATGTTCACCATGTCCCTTCCGAAACGTCTATGGCATAGAGGACTAATGCCCTGACTCAATCTTCAACAAACTCCTGACAGCGATAAAAATCATCGAGAATCAAATGTTAAGCTTTGAAAAATAAAACAAAACTCCATAGTCATTTATGCATTTTCTAGAAAAATGGCAGTGCTAGATCATTCAAATCCCAAAACGAAGGAAAAATAGTTGACCTTACTTCTGACTTCAAAAGATCAAAATTTATAGCAGAGGAATGATAGATTTCAGGAAACCAAACAATCCCACGCTAGATAAAAAGAAAGGGAGGGTCCAATTTTTTTTTTTTAAATTTGGGAAAAGGTTGCAGCTGCAACAATTAGCGACTACTTGGTGAACACAGATCTTTGGATAATTTCTTCTTTGAGCAATAAAATATTTTGATAGTACCAACATGTTGAATTCTTCTATATGTCTGGATTTCCCAAATGGTAGAGGTATGGACTTTAATCATTGATGATATTCCAATTTAGGGAAAATGGAAACCAAGATTTCAAAGTCTAGATAACTCTTTTGAGGCCGGGACTATGAGTTTCATTTTTTACCTTTGCCTTTGGGTAGCTACTAGCTTAGATACCACAGGATTGTAACATGTGGTAAAAAGAAATATTCATTTGTTCCTAATTCCCATGCCATTTTGCACTTTTGTCCTCTTTTGAGTCCTCCTCCATGCCTTCTTTCTGAAATTTTTATTCAGGCTCTTCTATCCATAGTGTCTTTTTGTGTGAGAGAGGTATTGATTTTTTCAGCTCACGGATGGAGAAGAACTTTGGCAATCTTGTACTAATATGGTTTCATGCTTTTTTTGATACATATTGCTTTCTTAGGAGATTTTGACTCTTATTTTCCTTTTGGCTTTCAATTCCTGGCATGGGATCATTTAAATATAATATACTGTTTACCATGCTTCCTCTCCATGGGTCTTTTGTTTTCACCCTAAGACATTTTTAATGTGAGATGGATGGACCCCTGAAATAGTATTCCAGACCTTTTTGATCCTGAGTTATTTTACAAGGATTAAGTAGGACTTCAATGTGTTCATAGCCATTTAAGAGAACTACTAAACTAGAAGAAGTTCTTTCAAATAAATCAATAGTACACAGTCTTATAATCAAGGATTTTAGTTAACCCATAATTATGATGAACTCCATGCAACCAAAAGTTGTGCTTCTTTATTAAAATCAATCAAACCCTAACTAAAACAAACAAAACAAAATAAAACAAACCAATCAGTTTATTTATGTACAAGATAACCAAGAAATTAAAATCAAGAAAAATAAGGTTTAAGAACTAAACCATTAACTGGTAAGTTCTCTTCCCACCCCTGTAAATCTTGCAACTTGTAAGTTGAGGGGCCAAGCTTGGATGCAATTTGAAAAGGGCTTACCCATAAATGCTGAAACTTAGTGTGCTTTCTGTTTTCATTGTGCAGATGATCCCACTTAAGAACCAGGTCTCCTACTTCAAATTCTTTGTTCCCAGCTTTATGCTTATCAAACCAATGTTTCACTACTTCCCAGCTTTAAATCTTTCTTTGGCTTTGGACCTAGACTCTTCTATCTTCAAAAGATTATAGATTCTGATCTATAGGATTCCGTTATCGGTACCTCTAGATTCCTGAGCTATTATGGAAGATGTTAACAGAATGTTGGGAGGAATAATAGCTTCTTTTTCGTAAACAAGAGTGTATGGTGACACACCTAAGGAATTCTTAGGTGTGACTCTATCATCCCAAAGAGCATTAGATAATGCTAAATGCCAACTTCTCTGATTTTCTATCACGGTTTTCTTTAGAATTCTAATCAAATTCTTATTTGTAGATTATGCCAAACCATTTCCTTGTGGGTAATAGTTTGCAGAATAATGCAACTTAATTCCTCTTTCATTAGCAAATGCAATTAATCTAATAGAAGAAAATTAAGTGGCATTATAAAAAACCAGGGAAATCGGAACCCCAAAATTGGTCATAATGTGATCTTATAAGAAATCCATGACTGCATCTTCATTCACTTTGCATAACAAAATGGCCTCGACCCATCTAGTGAAGTAGTTAGTTGCCGCCAAACTATACTTGTGCTGCAAGGAAGAATTTGGGTTTATCTCTTCAATGATATCAATCCCCCATTGTTACAGTTGATTTTACCACACATGGTGAATCACACTTTTATGGACTTCCCTATCCTTCTGTAGACTCCTTAGATCCCATGGACCATTTTTGTACCTTTGATGTTTCCAAGATCATCCCTAAAAACATGCAATAATTGCCATACGCAACTTTTAATCCCTTTCTCGGATATATACGAGGGTTTGACCCTTAAAACTGCGTACATTAGGATGTGTGCAAAAGGACAAATAAATTTGGAGTTTTCCTTGATGTGGATCTGAGTCACTTGTCTCTTGACCTTCCATATTCCTTGACATCGCTCAAATTCGACCTTCCATTACCCCATTAAAGAGCTATATAAGGAAACCTTTGAATACATTGAAAAAGGAGGAATTGAAGAGTAAGAAAACTATAGTCCATTGTTGCCGGAGCTTATACTTGAGTCTGCATCCCTTTTTCCCTTGGAGCACTTTGTGTTCTTCCCAAGCTTGCCTTTTTCTTGTGAGCTTTCTATCAAGAGATGGAGGATTGAAGTGGTGGAGGCCCAAGTGGGGGACTCAGTTTCTCTGATTCCCAGACGTGCCGACAGAGGTTGTCACTATTGTAATCTCTATTTTATATCAATAGAAATATATTTTCCTTTCCAATAGTGTGTATTTAAATGAGTATTTGATCCATGGATGCTTTTAAATGCTTATATGTTATTGATTATATATGTTAGAGTAGATCTAACACAATTGTATATAGTATGCTTGTCTTGTTTGCTGAGTGTTGAGATAGCAATTTATCAATACAAGCTGGAGTTGGAAAGCTCAATGGGGATCTACATCAACCGTCTAGAAAAAGGTACGAATCGAGATCCTTTAGTGTTAGATATTTGGTTTCTCTTGCATATAGGAAAGGATTGATTTCTAGAGTCAAGCTGTCTGTTGTGGTAACCCAAGCCATATGAATTTCTCTCCGTAACAGAATTGGCGACTCCGCTGGGGATGTTCCTTGTTTTTCTTTAGGGTTTGGAGGCACAATGTGGTTGATACTCTTGACTTGATCTTTGTTTTTCCTTGTTTCTATGTTGCATTTTATAGTGTGTTCATCCATTGACACTCCCCTTTATTGGTTTGACCCTGGACCTCCTTTTTACCACTGTCTTCTCTGTATACGCAGGTTTTTGGGTAAAATTCACGTACATACATGGATTTTTGGCCAAAAGTCACGTATACACGCAGGTTTTTGGCCAAAATCCATGTATACATGTAGCTTTTTGTCCAAAAGTCATGTATATACACAGCTGTTCTTTAAACAGTCGCGTAAATCCTCCCTTTTGGTGAGTTTGATGTTGTGGGAAGTTGTTCTGTGGGTTGTGAGTGTGGTTGGGTTTTCCTTGGGTCTAATGTTGTCTGTTGGATGCTTCTTTTATGACCAGAGACCACTTTTTCATTGATTTTTATTTGAAAGTAGTTTTAGTCATTTATCCTTTTTGTTTTTCCATTAGTGCATTACTCTTTTTTGTCTCGGTGTCTTGCTGGGCTTGTGTTTTATACTTGGTGAGAGACTGAGAGTTTTAGATGACTTTTATTGCATTTTTCATTCTTTTATATTGAAAAATACAAGGTGGTTGCACTTTTTGCATATGGATTTGAGGAGGTACTTGCATTGGATTTCTTGGATGAGAGTTTTATTTAGGCTTTCATATAGGAAAGATTGCATTGGCATTTGGAAAGGAATATATATTTATACATCTCATGTAGTGGCATACCCTACTTTTCATTTGACAAAGATTGCACTTAGCATTGTTTGTTATGGTGTGCATATTTACTTCACTGTTGAGTCATAACTTCATTAGTTGCACGAACATTTCCCTTTGAGTAATTATGGCCAAATAAAATCAACGCTTAATTAAAATGGATTACACTATTTTCTTTTATAGGGTACCCAAACAAGACTAGGTTTTAGGGTCTTGGAATAGTTCACTATGAGTAAATTCTCCAAGATCACTAAATGAAACATGTATGTGTCTGTCCAGGTGAGAGTGTGAAATTCCTTGGTATAATTAGTGTTTCTCATGATCCTCCTCTTACAAGGGATTTAAGCGCGAGGCAGTGTGAGCGGTTATGATTGGGATAACCCCTGGTTGTAACTGAGTACCACCAGAGATATTTCCAAGATTGTATTCATATCTAGGGGCTCTTTCGAGAGTTTCAGGATTTGCTACCCTACCCATATGGTTGATCCCACCTACAACTGTTTGCCTGAGCATTGGTTATATTGGGGTGACCTTAGTTGTCTTACCTAGGTTATCACAGGGGGTACTTGCAGAGGTTATTTTGTAGGTGTCCCAGCTAGGTAGAGGTCGGACAGCATAGTCACTTTATGCGTTGAATCCGAGGGCCACTATAATTGGTTACATACCTCTGCTTGTAGTGTATGGGAGTTTTGAGCCTCTCCTAGGTGAGACATACCTGCTACATTCGAGAGCTCACCTATCCTCCCTTTGGTTTGCTTGTATTTTGGCTATATATTTTCTTAGGAGTGTGCTCTGTGTGCGCTAGTTGGCCTTTGGGATCACAGTTACTTGAGTATATTTATGCTCTCTTGAGTTTGGGTCCTTTTATTTTCGACATGCCTAGTATCTTATCACCCGTCCTTGGTCCTATTATGGAACTTGGTGTCATACTTGGGGGCATCACATCCCCTTACCATGTGCATAGATTTGGGAGAGGTCACATTCCACCCTCTACTCCATTTGTGGAGGATGTTGAATCCATTCCCTCGGTCTTTACACCGGTGGTCACCCTCATAGTGGTGGTAGTGGATGTGTGAAGGTTGGGTCTACACCTTACTTTCCTTTTTATGTCCCATCGTTCACCGCATTCTTTCCTTTGGGTGCAGCTGTCATGATCATTCATCCCTATATCCTATAGTTTGGATTCTTTATTGACTATTTTGGGTTGTTTTGGACTAATATGGTTGTCATGTAGGGTCCAGTTTTTGTACACTCTCTCTGAGGTTTTGACCCGTTCGTTCCTATCATAGGTATTATGTCTAAACTGGCATATAGGTTAGGATATCACATGCACTTTCACTCATGCATTTCCTTATGACCGTTCCATCTTAACCTTAGGTACGAACCCATTCCATTGTATCACAAAACCTTCATGATGTTGTTAGAAGTGGTACTATGTGAATGGTAGAGATTTCCTATACATGGGTGTCCTAGTTAGCTCCCCTTTGCATTCGGTACCCATGTTGTGAGTCCTCTCTTAGGTCTAGAAGTCCTTTGTATAGTATCACCATGAATTTGAGCAAGAGATTCATACTCCTCTTGACATTTATGCTTGCCATTTCCATGGGACTCCCTTATGTCAAGTTGTAATTGCATTTTCATGATATTTTTCTGCCTCATTGAGCCTTATGCTAGCTTCCCTGACTTTGAGTATTAACCATATATCCCGATCTTGTCTCATGTCTAGCCATCTAGAGCCATTTTTTATATCCTTTGCAGCTTGATTCTCAATTTTTACCAGGAGGGGACTTTCCCCCGACTGTCACTATCCTACACATATGTCCTTGCATTGAGCATAGGTATGTTCCACTGCTTGGAACTAGTTTGTTTGTGCCTTGACACTCATCTCCTCCCAGTTTGTAAATTTAAAGTGATTTTATTCTTTTTCAAGATTTTCAAATATTTGAAAAGTCCAAAAAATTTAAAAAACCAAAAAGATGAACAAGAAAAGATGTTATCTTTGGCTGCATTCGAGTCATGTCACCTTCAAACAGATAACTATATATAACATCCATTGGTTGGGTTAATAGTTTGACTTTAGGAGCTATACTCGTTTCACTGAGTTTATCTCCATCGACTGGTTAAGCTTCCAGTCCCTATGGAGCCTCTGTCGATGCCTCTTGTGTCACAAAGATGTCCCAGTTTTGTATATCAAGTCTGTGCTGCCTACATTTAGTCACCATTTACCTTTATGCTCTTATTCCAAGGAATTTGAAACCTGAGTCGGCCATTCCTTAGATATCTTGACTTTGCATGTCGGCCATTCCTGGTACAATTACTGTTTCGTCCACATTATGATCGAGTCCTTCCACATTATACAGCTTTGTCGAGTACCTCGTGTTGGATGATGGGGGATGCCTTAATGCCCTCCTTCCAGCGGATTTCATCCCATCGACTTCAGATCATTTATTCTAGGATAGGAATCTAGAGTCATGTTTGAGTTCCTTGAGACTTGCAGTCATCAGTGGCAGGTTCTCTCACCATCAATAGTTTTTTGGGAATACATCAATGTCTCTTGATCGATGTATTCTCTCAAGTGTTTGACCTTAACACATTTATTCACGCTTGTTATTTTTCACTCTAGTACCTTGATTCCCATTTTAATTATCGGTGGGTGATCTTGCGTCTGTTAATGGACATCAATGACCGGTAATCAGACAATGGACTACTATGTTTGACCTCGACACCTCTATTCACATAGTAGGACATGTACTTGTAGTGGCTTATGTAGAAGACTTTCCATATTGGTGGCATCTCATGTATGCTACCTCCTTAATCGTGGCAATGTTCATGAGATTTCATCTCTCATGACTTGATTCCAGTATATGTCAGATATTTCCATCCATTATGGAGATCTTAATCGACTATATATCTTCAGCCATCATGGAGAGCATGATCCTTTGTATATCCTCATCATGGATATTCTGAGCTATTTATATTTTGTTGATGTATATGTAACCTCGGAATGTATTCTAATATGTATTTTATATATTGTAACCCGATGTTTATTCCAGGATGTTTCTATTATGTATTTGAGTGATATTGTCTTACCCCGATGTTCCAATCGGGAGGATTATTAATGTAAACAAGTCTTGTGAAGTCATTAGGTAAGTCCCCACAGTTTCGAGGCACTTGGGTTATTATACACTAATTAAGGTGTAGGCTCGAGTAAGTAATTGTAAGTTAACCCTACATGGTTGAGTGCACTTCAAGTCAACGGAAGAATATAAATAGAGAGTGAGAGTCTCTCTATTTATCACTTGTGAATTACATCACTTGCTCTCTCAAGTGTGGCACACCTTTGGAGAAGGAAATACTTTGGCTTGACAGAAGACAGAAGGCTGCTGTTGTGTTGGGAGGTCATCTTACTGTTTTGGATTTCACATCTTGTGGTGATACTATCTTAGAGGAAGTTGAGAGGTTTTCTCCATTTATGGTTTCCCCTATCAAAAATCTTTGTGTCTCTTGTCTCATTTGATGTGCTTATGTTATTGATGTGCTTGTTATTCTCTCAGTGAAAAGATCCTAACATAATGCTAGCTTAAATTTTGAAAAACTAACATGGGATCAGAGCTAACCTGAGAAGAAGACATTGTGAAGCTACAGGAACTAGGGCTTCCTATTTGTTGGATCTTCCTCCACATATTTTCAGCAAAAGTATGCTAAGATGACTCTCCATTAAATGGTGCATCGTTCTGTCGATGCGGAATTCAATTTCAATCATTTTCAGTTTCGATGTGGAAATTAGGGCTTTCTACAGAAGAGGAATTTTTGGGTGAGACCAAAATAGGATTTTTCTCCTCATCAAAACCGAAATTTAGAGACCTGGATCAATAAATTTGGTTGGGTGAAACTCTGGGAAAGTCAAACCCTAGTTTGACCCTGAGCTAGGAGAAACCCTAAATACTAAAACTGCTAAGTTTTGGTACAGACGCTATATTCCAATATTGGTGAAGTATCAGAAGTTGTAAATTGTAGGGGCATAATATAAAATCCTGATGAACACTATGTCCAAAGTTCATCCTCTGATTCTCTATATTCTGGGAGATATAATCTCTCCAAGTTAGGGTTCCATCCTCTTCTAGAAATCATCCATAAACAGGACACCTGGGGATATCTGCAATATCTTGGGCTACAGAAGTCCAAATGGAATTCCTGAAGATGTTCCAGAAAGGGCATGGACTTTAATTTCTGTGGTCCAAATATGAGACTCAGAAGATGAACCAGTGACACATGGCATGCCGTACAACTTCGTTGTTCTGAACAGTCCAGTAATAGGTCACCTTGGAAAAAGGATCATAAATCCAAAATGGTGAAACCAATTCTAATGAAACCTATGTTGTTGGATCAGGGACATCGCAGTTACCTCAGTGATAAATTTCAGACACATAGGATCAGTAATTTCGGAGATATCATAGAAACAGTAACAGGCATTTCTGCAGAAGAAATCAGAAAATTAGGACTTCCTGTTCCGAGAGTTTCCCTTCACTGTTTTCAGAAAAGGAGTACATTGGACAGCTCCATTTGAAGAGATCTATCTGTTCATCCAATCATATCTGAAAGATTCCAAGTTTTGAAAATTAGGGTTTTTGTGACAAACCCTAGATCAACGAACTCCAGGACAAGGACGGACACCTCAAATCGGTAAGATCTAATCCTTTGATATTTCCATTTGAGGTTCTCATTTCAATATGATATATCACATCAGCTTAGTTAAAAGCTTGC
>LPNX011219902.1:81898-128098 GCA_001517045.1 Pseudotsuga menziesii
ATTCATAGATGGTAAAATCATCATGTGGCCAAAAGGAAATACTATCAATGATGCGGTAGTGATTGGAGAACAAGAAGGAGGCTTGTATGAATTGAAGGGCCATCCAGAACAAGACTTGATCCATGTAGAGCCAAATGAGCTTTGGCATAGAAGGCTTGCACATGTGCATTACAGAGCACTACCTATTGCAAGCAATGTTGTTGAAGGTCTTCCTGAATTTCAAGCTATTTGAAGGGAAGAACAAAATCAGAATATGACCTAAAGAAACCAGTTGAAGAATGTGAAGATCTAGAATGCAGAAACCATGCAGTCATAAGAGTCTCTCAAATCAAGAACAACTTGAAGCGGTAAAAGAAGCGGTGAAGAATACAGAAGTGGTGATGGCCACCTTGAATGGCCTCCCAGGATCGTAGAATTCATTCATTCAAGGAATGTATTCCAGAAGGAAGTGATTACTTTCAGAAGTCTCCATGAAGAAGAAGAAGCTCGAATCATAAGAAGAGAAGAGAAGATGGGGGCAACTGAAGATCAAGCTCTTTCCATCCAAAGAAGATCCCTCAAGCAATGAGGAATATGAAGAACTCAACTCTTGAAGAACTTCTTATCCACCTCAGCATTTGGATAAGAAACGATGTGACTATGAATGAAGAAGATGATGAAGCTGAAGGCTCAAGAAGGAGTCTACCCTCGAAAAAAATAAAGATAAGTATTCAATTGTCATTTCATTATATTATTTTGTTATGCATTTGTTTATATTCAGTTGTTGTATTATGCATGATAGGATGTTTACATTAATGATAGCATACTACTAATATGGATGGGATGGGTAAGTAGCTCATGGTTCTATACAAATTCTCCATTGCTACTTATCTAGAATGAAACATCTTTGCTGACATATTGGATTAGTGCACAATCTCAATGTTGTCCTGGTAGAGATGGAAGGCATCTAGAAAGTTTCAGTGAGATATGGATGAATGTTGTATTGGCTAAAGTAGTTGCATGATCATATATTTATGCATAAGAATTTGCCAGTATGAATTTTCCTTAGGAAATGTTTCTAACCATGCAAATGCATTTGACTTGTAGGAAAGATCGCATACATAATCGCTTACAAGCAAAGAAGAATGAAGACTTGTTCTGAAGAACAAGTGACGACAGTTTCAAGACAAAGAATAATATGATGAATGCAGTGACATCATTGATGCAGAACCTTCCAGTTCAAGAAGAATGATGTCAGGGCGTATTATCGAGACCTGAAGAGAAGTTCATAGTTCCATCATGCAGTAGATGGAAACATCATGGGATACAAAGCAAGATTCGTAGCACAAGGCTTCTCATGAAAAGAAGGCCTAGACTACGAAGAGACATTTGCAGCCAGTAAGAGTTTAAACACATACATGATGAGCCTGATGAAGATCTTAACCTTTGCTACAAGGTTGAAGATATAAGTCTATACACTAGATGGTCACATAGAATACTAGTAGCATAGGAAGCTACTTGTCACTCTAGTACAGAATGTTTTTTAGTGCATAGAGCATAGAAGACAGAGGGAGTATGATGCTCTGTTTCAGAGGGAGTGACTATAGAATATATTGAGGTTCGACATGGTACGACATGATGGTAAGATTACTGATGACTCTAGGCTTTACTAAGAGTAAAGAGGATTCCAACCTTTGCTTCAAGGTTGAAGACGGAAGACCAGTGATACTCCTGTTATGTGACGATGCACTATTTTCTAGGTATGGAGGTGTGGCAGAGTGCAGATGAAATATTCCTTGGACAAGGGAAGTATGCAATAGAGATCCTGAAGAGGTTCAAGATGATGTACTGCATGACCACACCTATGGCATCGAACATGAAGCTATTAAGTGATGCTTCATTAGAGTCGATTGATGCTACGATGTATCGTCAGATGATTGGGTCATTGATGTACCTGACGAACACAAGACCAGACATATGCTTTGCTGTGAACACCTTGAGCCAGTACCTGACAGATCCGAGAAGTGTTCACTTGATAGCTGCAAAGCATATTCTGAGGTAACTGAAGGGTACAATTGATTATGGGCTCAAGTATGATGCGAATCAGAAGATTAACCTGGAGGATTATGTTGATTCAGATTGGGCAGGAAGTGCCATTGACAGGAAGAGTACTTCTGGATGTTGCTTCAGTATGGGATCAGGTGTGATCTCTTGGTTTAGCAGGAAGCAATCCTGTGTGGAACTGAGTACAGCTGAAGCAGAGTATGTCGCAGCTTGTTCAGCTAGTTGTGAGGCAGTATGGCTACGGAAGCTACTGTCTGATATATTTGATCTCCAGTTGGATGCTACTTGTATACATTGTGACAACCAGAGTTGTGTGAAGTTGTCAGAGAATCTAGTGTTCCATGACAAGTCGAAGCATATCGAGATCAAGTATCACTATATCAGGGATATGGTGCAGAGAGGAGCAGTGAAGCTCCTGTATGTTGCGACGGAGGAACAAATAGCTGATGTATTGATGAAGCCATTGGCTAGGCTGAAGTTTGAGTACTTCAGAGAGAGACTTGGTGTTCTCCAGATCGAGGCTTCCTCCCAGAGACAGTGACGTGTCCCAGAGCCATTCTGATGAGAAGGTCAGATGTAAGGGCTGAGCCATTCTGTCATGGTGAGAGGATTGGTTCCTTCCATGACTGATATGAGTGTTGAGTTTGAGTGCCATTCTGTCGAGTAGGACAGATGTAAGGGCAGTGCCATTCTGTTCATGGCTAAAGGATTTAGTTCCTTCCATGTCAGATGTAAGTGCAAAAATCTCTCCTCATTGTGGGTGAGAGTCTTCCATCATTGTGGCAGAGGTGGCTCCTGCCTGGATGGGATTGTGCCCTTCTGATGAGTAGGTCAGATGTAAGTGCAGAAATCTCTCCTCATTGCGGGTGAGAGTCTTCCATCATTGTGGTGGAGGTGGCTCCTTCCTGGATGGGATTGTGCCCTTCTGACGAGCAGGTCAAATGTAAATGAAAAAATCTCTCCTCATTGCGGGTGAGAGTCTTCCATCATTGTGGCAGAGGTGGCTCCTGCCTGGATGGGATTGTGCCCTTCTAATGAGTAGGTCAGATATAAGTGCAGAAATCTCTCCTCATTGCGGGTGAGAGTCTTCCATCATTGTGGCAGAGGTGGCTCCTTCCTGGATGGGATTGTGCCCTTCTGACGAGTATGTCAGATATAAGTGCAGAAATCTCTCCTCATTGTGGCGGAGGTGGCTCCTACCTGGATGGGATTGTGCCCTTCTAACGAGTAGGTCAGATATAAGTGCAGAGCCATTTCACAAATGGTAGTTGATGTGTCCTACCATGCTGGTGAATATAAGTGCTGAGCCATTTCACAGATGATAGTTGATGTGTCCTATCATGCTGGTGAATGTGAGTGCTAGGCCTTTCTGATGTGATTGTAGTTTACTACATGATCAGATGTGAGTGCTGGGCGGCGTTCCTTTCTAACGAGCAGGTCAGATGTAAGTGCTGGATGAAGACCTACATGAGAGTAGGCCTACAACCAGCATGAAAAAGGGCTGGCTCTGTAGAAATTCCTATGATGAGATAGTACACACATGATGATGACCAGTGGAGATCCAGATCTAGCTATGATCCAGATCTAGTTATGATGACTCTGAGAGATCCAGATCGAGTGATGATCCAAATCCAGCAGTGATGATCCAGATCCAGATCCAGATTGAATGATGATCTAGATCCAGTGATGATGATCTAGATCAAGTGATGATCTAGATCCTGTGATGATGTCCTATGATGATCCAGATCGAGAGATGATCCAGATCCAGATGACTTGAAGATGAAGAAGACTTGATTACAGAGATGACTTGAAGACGAACATGATCCAATGATACAGAGAAGAAGACCAGTGCTGAAAATTGTGTCGAAAGAATACCTTCCTAGTTAAGAGGGAGTGTTGATGTATATGTAACTTCGGAATGTATTCTTATATGTATTTTATATATTGTAACCTGATTTTTATTTCGGGATGTTTCTATTATGTATTTGAGTCATATTGTCTTACCCCGATGTTCCGATCGAGAGGATTATTAATGTAAACAAGTCTTGTCAAGTCATTAGGTAAGTCCCCACAGTTTTGGGGCACTTGGGTTATTATACACTAATTAAGGTGTAGGCTCGAGTAAGTAATTGTAAGTTAAGCCTACATGGTTGAGTGCACTTCAAGTCAACGAAAGAATATAAATAGAGAGTGAGAGTCTCTCTATTTATCACTTGTGAATTACATCACTTGCTCTCTCAAGTGTGGCACACCTTTGGAGAAGGAAATACTTTGGCTTGACAGAAGACAGAAGGTTGCTGTTGTGTTGGGAGGTCATCTTACTATTTTGGATTTCACATCTTGTGGTGATACTATCTTAGAGGAAGTTGAGGGGTTTTCTCCATTTATGGTTTCCCTTATCAAAAATCTTTGTGTCTCTTGTCTCATGTGATGTGCTTATGTTATTGTTGTGCTTGTTATTCTCTCAGTGAAAAGATCCTAACATAATGCTAGATTAAATGTTAAAAAACTAACATATTTTACGTGGCGATGAACACACGTGTCATATTTTGTATCATGCCTATTCATGGCTATTGTACTCTTATGTATCTGAGACTGCTACATATACTTATAGTTATGTGCAGAGTTTGATCATTGTATTATACTGATTGGATGGCTGGTTCTTTAACTGGGTTCTTCATCACTCCACTTCTAGGATGGACTTATAATGTATTTCGACCATCGTATGACCCCTCTGACCTCACACATTAGGGGGCATCTATTACAATTGATTTTACCACACATGGTGAATCACACTTTTATGGCCTTCCCTATCCCTCTGCAGACTCCTTAGACTCCATGGACCATTTTTGTACCTTTGATGTTTCCAATATCATCCCTAAAAACATGTAATAATTGTCATACATGACTTTTAATCCCTTTCTCACGTATATATGCAGGTTTGACCCTTGAAACCATGTACATCGGGATGTGTGTAAAATGCCAAATGATTTTGGAGTTTTCCTTGATGTGGATCCAAGTCACTTGTCTCTTGACCTTCCATATGCCTTGAGATCGCTCGTATTCAAACTTCCATTACCCCATTGAAGAGCTATATAAGGAACCCTTTGGATACATTGAAAAAGGAGGAATTGAAGAGCAAGAAAACTATAGTCCATTGTTGTCGGAGCTTATACTTGAGTCTACATCCCTTTGTCCTTTGGAGCACTTTGTGTTCTTCCCAATATTTCCTTTTGCTTGTGAGCTTGCTATCGAGAGACGGAGGATTGAAGTGGTGGAGGCCCAAGTGGGGGACTCAGTTTCTTCAATTCGCAGACATGCTGACAGAGGTTGTCACTATTGTAATCTCTATTTTATATCAATAGAAATATCTTTTCCTGTCCAATAATGTGTATTTAAATGAGTATTTGATCCATGGATGCTTTTAAATGCTTATATGTTATTGATTATATATGCTAGAATAGGTCTAACACAATTATATATAGCATGATTGTCTTGTTTGTTGAGTGTTGAGATAGCAATTTATCAATACAAGCTGGAGTTGAAAAGCTCAATGGGGATCTACATCAACCGTCTAGAATAAGGTACGAATCGAGATCCTTTAGTGTTATATATTTGGTTTCTCTTGCATATAGGAAAGGATCAATTTTTGGAGTCAATCTATCTGTTGTGGTACCCCAAGCCATAGGAATTTCTCTCCATAACACCCATTGTTCGAATTGTTCTATTATCATCACTGGTTTTAAAGCCCCTGCTACTTTAGCTTGTCTTCCACCACCTCTTTGAAAAGCATCACACTTTCTGACATGAGGGTGAGCATCCTTAAATAGTGTAGGCCTGTAATATCTAGCTCTAAGAATCTTATGGGTTGTTTTATCTCTAGAAAAATGACCTCCTGCAGGCCCATTATGCAATTTTGTTATGACTTTCTTTGCACCTTATTGTTCTAAGCATCTGAGAAAAACTCCATCATAATTCTTTCTGAATAATACTCCATCAATTATCTGATATGAAGCTGATTTAAGGTGTAATTCTCTTCGTTGTTTGGAATTCCAATGTTCTGGAAAATATCCTTCTTGAAGGTAATGAACTAGGTCTCGGTGCCAGGAATCTGGAGCTGTGAATAGAGGACATACATCAACCATATGTAACTCAGCTTCATTATCCCAACTGTTTTCTTCATTGTCTTTACCTTCAGCCATTAGTTTACACAATCCTTTCCCTTTTACTATGGATTTTGGTTTGAACTCAAGATCATATTCTTATAAGGCTATTACCCAGTTGCCTCTTCTTTCTCTTAATTCCTTTTGTACAAAAAGAGATCTTACAGCTGGGTGTGGAACTATTACCTTAGTACGGTTCTTAAGTATGTATGGCTTGAATTGCATTATCGCTTTAAAAAATGCATAAGATTTTTTATCAATAGCTGGATAATTCAATTCAGCTCCCTACAGACTAGTGTTCATAAATTATATGGGGTACTCATCTCCCCCATCTTCCTTCTGTGTAAGCACCGCGGCTAATGAATCATTGGATGCAAAAGTGTACAGAATAAAATATTTTCCAAACTTCAGACTTTTGAGTGATGGTGCATGGGAAATAGATGTTTTTATCTTAATGAATGCATTCTTTTCCACATCAGTCCATTTCAAATGTACACTTTGTTTAACTATCTGCTGCAAAGGTCTGACAATTTGAGCAAAATCTGGTACAAACCTTCGCACAAAATTAATTGTACCCATGAATGATTGCATACCCTTTTTGTTATGGGGTAAAGGGATCTATTTTATGGATTTAATCCTTTCTGGGTCTATGAATATCCCTTTCTTAGAAACAACATGACCCAGTAGATTTCCTTCTATGACCATAAACACGTTTTCTTAGGATTCAGTGAAATACCATCTTTCCAACAACGCTCAAAAATTTGTTTCAGATGGAATGCATGTTCCTCTCTCTTTTTTGAAAATATTGTGACATCATCGATATATATCACAACACTATGGCCAATCAAACCATGGAAATCTATATCCACGACCCTCTGGAAAGTAGCTCTAGCATTTATGAGTCCAAAGGGCATTCTCCTGTAAGCAAAAGTTCCCCACTTGGTTCGGAATGTGGTTTTAAGCCTATCCTCTTCACCTACTAATACTTGATTATAGCCAGAGAATCCATCTAATAATGAAAACATTTCAGAACCTGAAACCATCTGCAGTATTTGTTCCATGGGTGGAACTGGATAGTTGTCTTTATCTGACACACGATTGAGGTTTCTGAAATCTACATAGAGACTTATTTCTCCCGACTTTTTTCTTACTGGCACCAAATTCGAAACCCATTCTGAATGTATGACTTTGAATATAATTTTAGCATCCAACAATTTTTTCACTTCACTTTGAATTAAAGGTTCCAGTTTCGGATGCATTTTCCACAAAGGCTATTGGTAAGGCTTGACTCCAGCTTTAATTGGGATGACATGTTGTATAATATTTGTGTCATAATTTTTAAGCTCTTCATATGTCTAGGCAAACATATCTCTGTACTATTTGAAAATACTAATGAAGTTACTTCTTTCACTCGGGGAACAACACTTTCCCAAATTTACATATCTAGGTTCATCTTCAGTCCCCAAATTTATTAGCTCAAATTGCAAGGATGAGCTATGAGTCTTGACATTCGCTGGCTTCTTGAACTTGTTGTTTAAGTCAAACATTTGTTCCAAGGTCCTGAGTCCCTTAGGAATAAAGTTCCCAAATTTTAGTTCTTCTTGATTTTCTTCATAATCTATTATTGCTCCTTTAAAAGTCTCATCATTCATCAAGAATTCCAAAATTTGTTGATCATCGTCAAAAACCCGTAGATTTGTGATCATATCCAGAATAGAAGGTCTGAAAAGTAATTCAATAAAGCATATATTATTAGAAGGTACTATCCTTGCAGCTGAGGTAGCTAGTAAATCAGCTGCTGCATTCTTTAATCTAGGAATGGATACAATATTGAATGCATGAAATTTTATAAGCAAATCCCAAACCTCATTTTGATAGGATTTTAAATGTGGTGAAATACAGTGTATCTTATTTTGAATTTGCTTAACAACAATTTAAGAGTCTCCATACACTTTCAGATTGTTTACTTTCAGTTCTATTGCCTTTTTAAGTCCCTGAACTAGTGCTTCATACTCGGTTGTATTATTTGTACATTCGAATTCTAATCTACAAGAAAGAAAATGTTTATTTTTTCTTGGATCAATCAGGACACAGCCAGCTCCTGATCCTCCCAATGTCTTAGATCCATCAAAATAAAGGGCCCAAAAAGTATCTAATTCTATTGAACTTGAATTAAAAACTACATCTGAAACTAAATCTACTATTTTACAGTCAATCTCATCAGCACGTGAAAATTGAAGGATATCGGGCTGGGTGTCAGGTGTACTACTGGCTTCTTCAGCTTGGTAATTTCCCGGTTCCAATTCAATGAAGTAATTTCCCAACACAGAGTTTACTGGCTCATTCTTTCCTTCTAGCTGAGTAACATTGTATTTCATTTTAGGCTCTCTTAAGACTTTAATCTGATTGGGACTTCCCTTATGAGGCAACCATAAATGTGACCAATCTAATGTGAGGTATCCATCTATCCTTGCTGACCAGTCTCGACTCAAAACCAGTCCATAAGCATCAGGGATGTCTGCTACTACAATGTCGATGTAATGACATACCCTCTCATCTATAGACAAGCAAATGAGAACATCTTCCATTTCCCCTATTACTTTCATAGCTTTCTTGTCTAACTGAAGAACCTGCCAAGTAGATGGTTTAGGTTGTCCATTGATTTTCTTGTAGACTAAAAGTGACATAACATTGACTAATGCTCCTGAGTCTACTAAACAGTTGTGCATATTATAGTTGAAAATCTCAAAAGTTAGGAGAAATGATGGGGTTTTGTACTTAGAATTCCCTCCCGCACTTGCTTCACCAATTTCTTCTTCAGGTTGGTTGTCAGTGGGAAGCTCTTCTTTTGGTACCTCAAGTGCTTTTAATAGTTTCTCTTTCTGCTGAGGTACATTACACATTTCAAACAATGAGATATTTGCCTTAGCTTTTTTATTGTCTTCCACAATATCATACTTCATCTCATGCTCTTTGATATTATTCTTGACATTATCAATCTTATATTCAATAGGCTTTAGAGGTATGTTAATTTTCTTCAGATCTTGAGTTGAAATGGTAAATTCAGGTATTTTAACAGTTGAAGTGTTCTTTTGTAATTTTTTTATATTTTCTTAAATTTTCTTGATATTAGGAAGTATTGACTTGTCTTCTTTTAAGAAAATATGACTTCTTGTTGTCACATTGGTTTCTGATGTTTCCTCTAGTTTCAGAGAATCTTCTTCTTCTGTATCAAACATTGAGACACAATCCCATAAAACCAAAGTATCTTCCTCTTGTTTTTCTATAGATTGATTATATTTTTCTTCCTCTTTACCAGTTTCTGTCAGTTTGGAATCCAATAATTGATTCATTACCAGTGTCATAGAATTTATCCATTGGGGGCAATTCTTCTCAAAATGAGGCTGTTGATGAAAAGTACATAACTTATCCATGCCTACATCAGTTAAATTCATTTCTGCAAGACTATGTGGAGGAGGCTTAGGTTGACTGTTGTCTTCCCTTTTCTTATAATAAGGCTTATATGATTTATGAGCTTCTTTCTCTTTCTCTAAATCTATCACTCTGTTAGACAAAATTTTCATCATCTTCAACATCACTTCAAAATCCTGTGACCGCTCATCCTTAGGCTTAGTCAGTAATAAAGCTTTCTCGCTTCCAAAAGTCTTTTCTTTCGACTGCACATGATAATTTTCTATGCTTTCCATCTCAGCCTCCACCTTCTCAACTTCTTCATAAGTTTATGCTAATGTAGGTCTCATTGATCTCTTGGAAAACATGGCTAGATTAGGCCCAAGGGCTGAGGTATAGTATTCTATCAGGGAATTTTCAGATGGCTTATTTACTACAATAAAATTGTTTAGGTAAGACGCAAATCTTTGAGTGAAATCATGTACTTTTTCTTTTCTTTCTTTATTTAGAGTACATAACCCCTTCATTAAGGATGCATGAGTTTTCTAAACTGCATATTTACTTCTAAACATTCTCTCATATGTGTTCCAATCCATGATTGAATTTGCAGGAAGTGAAAAATACCATGAGGCTGCTTTTCCTTTCAGAGTGTGGGGAAACAATCTACACACTACATCTTCATGCTCCCCAGCTCATAATCCTTCTATAGCTAGGTAAAAACTTTGTAAATGATCATCTACCAAAAATCCTTCACTTGGTTCACACTTGGGTAACATCTTGTCAAAATCTTGAGGCAAATCATGCAAGGGAGGTGTCAATTTTAAAGGTGACCTAGCTCTCCAAGCAGGCAGTGGAGGTGGTTTGTTGGCATTCACATTAGCCATGATTCTGAGTGGAGAATGAGGTTATGATTGAACAGGGGTCTAACAAGGTGATCAGTAAGGTGAATCTAGGTCCAATTGATTCAAAGTTTGGTCAACTTCTTGTAATGCTGCTTCTACTAGTTCTCTAAGATCTTCTACCAACCCTGAGTTTTTTAATTGAGGGCGATCCTTATTTTGACACTCTCTTCTAGGTAAGACAAATGATAGGTAATCCTCCAATCTTCTTCACATATGCTCTAATGATTCTTCTTAAATCATCAACAACTTCATTATCAACAGGATACATATACCCTTTCTCTTTATCTTCAAGAGTGGATTTTCGAAACAAACTACTTTCAGAACTGTTGCCAGTGGAGTGATTTCGAGGAAGTGATCTTCCTCGACCAGCCATGCACTGGTGGCCCTCCTTCTAGTGCCAAAAAATGTTGAGGCCTGGAATATTGTAGGAAACAATAGTTAGGGATTCTCCCCAATAAACATTCCCAACTAGCCTGTTACTGTTTTCTATGGGGAATCCGTCCGATTTACAGTCTGCCTACCGTAGGTCAAGTAACAAATTAAATGTTTTACTAGTTACGGCCCGGTCCACCATGTATATTTTTAGTTTTTGTTTTTAAGTTATGATGTGCAAGTGCCTATCTAGAAATGCAAACTGATACAGATAACGAGGAGTGTCACAATGTGATGCGCAGGTTCTTACCTCTCTCGCATCTAAATCACAAACAAACAGAAAATAACTATGACTAACTAACCTATCCCCAGGGAGCAATATTATCAGTTATGAATGAGTAATGTATTTATGTGGATGTATTAAGAATTAATTATAGATAGCTATTACTTATTTCAGAACACATGACATTAATAGAAATATGAACAAAAATATAGCTTATTGTTTATGAAAACCTTCATTACTCATAGTGGAAATTTCATGGAATAAACTAGAAGACATTCATAACATGAACGTAAATTCAATGAGTTAGAATGATCTCACAGTTAATGGACATAAGCTGAAAATGAAATAGTTCACATTGAACTAATCCATAGCAATGCATTTGAAACATTCCACCAAACTTTCTCCAACAGAAACTTGTAATTCCTTATTGTAAAAGGAAGTAGTTCTTCTTACAATATACTCTCAAAAATTGCTTGGGAAAGAAGTCCTTTCTACCTCTAAACTCTCCAATATTTATACAAAAGCAAAACCTTTGGGCTGCCTTTCAATGACTTTTGGGCTTCCCCAACCTCTCAATCCAAAAATTTTGTCTTGTAGTAAGTGCTCATAATTTATACAATATATTACATTTCAAAACAAAATCCTTTAAAACACTTTTATGAAGAGGGGCCCGCTTGGTCGTTGATGAACTTTTTCCATGCTTGAGCCTCCACTGCTATACCTTCAAATCCAGAGGGTTTGAGGCAACGAATATTTATCTCATATTTGGCTACCTGGTTCCTTACCCCTTCTATTATGGCAGGACTGAGGCACAACTGATCCTCCAGGAGGTGTATACTTATAGCTACATGTACCACTACATTCTTTAAGATATGTTCATCTAGATCCTTGTTGGATATCTTGCTCGTCTTTCTGACATCTATTCTGTAGATGCTCTGTAAACACTTTATTCTCTAGAATTGCATCCAATCTCCTCTCTGCTGAAATCTGGAATCTATTGTACATAGCAAGCACCCTTCTACAGTATTCGACACATGCTCCTTTCATTTTCTTTACAGTTTTCTTAAATTATTCAGCAATATTGATTGCAAACTCCAATAAATCATAATCCTGCTTTAAACTCTGTCGATCTTTAACTGGTAGCTCCGCAGGAGGTTCCTCATTTGTTTCTATTGACACTATTATTCCCATAAGAATCTCTAGAATATCTTGAGATCTGTCTAAAAAATAAGATGTAGTGTCGAAAATATCTTATAATATGTTATCTATTTGTAAAATATTAAATATTTCTTCCTCAACACACATTTGCAAATGGTGAATTTTCCTTCTCTGAGTGAGAACATGTTCTTTTAGAGGCTGGAAGTCTGTCTTCTATTCTATAGAATCCTTCAGTGATGTTTTCAATGAAGTATTATTATATTCTTCCAAGGATGCCACCTATATTTGATATTGTTTTTCTCTTTCTTCCGTGGTGGCCTTCTCTGCCTCTAACTCAAAAAAATTTCTTTGTAGTTGGTCCTTTTCTGTACTCAAAGTTTCATAGGACACCTAGAGGTCATATTTCTCAATCTTCAGCACTTGATTCTCTAACTTTATCCTCTGTAGTTCTGCTAACCTGTTCTCACCATCCTTTTCCATTTTCTGTACAGAAACTTCTAAAGCCACCTTATTTTCCTACAGAGTCTCGAGTTCTGTCTTTGAAGTCCTCACTTCATTCTGCATGTCCGCATATTTCCTCTTCAACTTATGACATTCATCCCTCTCTTTATTTATTGTTTCTTTTAATTGAGTTTCATTCTTTCTTGACTGCTCAAGATCCATCATCAGACTATCGACATTATCTTTAGTATCTTGGGTTAATGCCACCCCAGCTCTTGCTGTCAATCTTGGATCTACATCTGTTCCATACAACAAATTCTTATCAGTTATCATCTTTCTGGATTGTCCTCCAGGTTCAACCTTTTTCTCAGTTCTTTTAACAATCATTTTCTTCTCCTTGTCATAGAAAATAGTACTAAATTCAGGTACCTCCTCCCCTTCTTTCTTTACTTCTTCCTTTGCATCTCTCTTTCTTTCTTCTTCTTCATTATTCAGACAACTCTTTGCCTCTTGTGCTGGTCTTCTAGCATCTTCTTCCCTCTTTTTGGCCTCTTCTTCTTCCGCTATCTTGGTATTCTGTGCAATTTTTCCTTTTTCGTCGACAGTAGTGATTTTTTGTTTAAATATCTTCTTTAGGGCATTCATGTTATTTGCACTCTTGAATGTTTCCTCGTCCTTGTCCTAGAAATTGGTATACTCAAAATAAATGCTTGCCTCTTTTCATTGTTCTGCTACCTTATTCTGAGAGTCATTTCTGTGAAAGTTCATCTCCCCAAAATGGAAGTGTTCTAGCTCTTGCACAAATTCTGCAGTCTGTTTTACCTTTGAAAACTTATAACTCCCTAGCTAGAAAGGTATGGCAGGATATGCTTCCTTTTATGCTCGAACAAGAAACTCCCCACACCATCAAGATATACCTGCCTAACTGCCTCTTTATGAAGCACATAATGAGTGGTATATTTAGGGAGTAGAGAAGGTGCCCTGGAACCACCATACATTCTGATATACATTCCTTCCTTAGTTAAATAATAGTCTCCATATTCTTCAATGACTTTGAATGATTCTTCAGACACGTAGTTGCATTCGGTCAAGAAAATTAGAGTGTACAAAGGCATGACAAAGTATTCACATATTTCTTTCTAGTAGATATAGTATTTGTGTGCCCAAAATAATTTATATGCAGTGTATACCGGGGTCCTGTTCCTATCCCAATTACGCCTCAAGGCTGGAAAAGATTGGGTACATAGTATACGATCAACTAGGATAGAGCTCATGTAGAACTCTGAGTTCTTCTATGACACTCCTCCCAAGGCTGAAGATATACATGCTGAGAGCCTATTGGACACTATGTTTTCCCAATTGAATATGGTTCCTTGAGTGGCCACATAGAAAATAATTGATATCCATCCTAATTTGAAGCTTTTTCCATGAGCTCTCCCAAAAAATTCTATTAAGCATCAGTGCAATAAATCTATAGGGATTCCAGAGAGTGGATGTATCATATTCTCCTGATGGCCTAGTTCGAAAGTTCTTCCCTAGTATCATCATTCTTTTTACTGTTTCTACCAGGTCCATATCTTCCTCATTCAACCGGCTTTCTGTTAGATAAATCTGAGTAGGAGGTAGATGATATGCCATGGAGACATAAGTAGGGATGTATGCAGTGTAACCCTATTTAGCAGTATTTTCCAAGATCATCGTAGTTACATCTGCCCTAGGAAGAATCCAACCGATCACCTCTGAGCATGGAAACAACTCAGGTCTTGTGGATGCTTTCATAAGAGCTGATTTCTCTATGTTTGCATATATAGTTAGTTCTTTTAATCTTGCATCAGGCACATTTTAATTTGCAAACCTCCTGTATATATCACCCCATTTATAATCCGATTCGACCCCGGTGGTATCTTTGGTATCTTCATATATGTATTCAACCTTGGTGATGATTTCAACCTCTGGTTCTCCTTCAGCAACTGGAGCCTTCTTCTTTTGTATTTTAGACATATCTTATTTGCAGCAATCACCCTATCATAAACATAGCATGTTCTTAGACCATTTAGATTTTACCAATTGAAAATATAATAACAAAACTCTACCAATCTATTTACCTCTTCCATATACATTTTGAAAATGAAATAGACATAGTATTATGCATGAAAAGAAACATGACAAGGCAAAAAAAAGAATATTGCAGGTGTGTCTTAAAATCCTCTAGGTCAACTGTCTGTAACTAAAAACATAGCCCCAGTAAAATAGACTCCATTTTAATCTAGGATACCTTCGAAATAATCTAACTCCTCAATAAAATCATGGACCGCATTGCTGCTACTGCTAAGCCTCAAAACGCTAGACCTTACATGGTGGTTTTTCATCTAGAAAAAAACCTAACTAGATCAAAACCTTGAAAACCTCCGCCATCCCAAGAAAATAGGGTATGCGTATACAATCATTTAAACCCCCCACCCCCCCAAATGACCATGAATAACCAGAGAATGGGTGGTGGAGACATCGTAACGCTTGTCTGGACCAACCACTAAATCTTTTGGATAGGAGGAAAGTATACATAACAGCTCAATCATGCAGGCTCAAAAGAAAACTCACTCAAGAAAACTATGTTCTTAACATTCCTTGGCCTTAAAATATTATTGCAAGCATACAGTGAGGGAAAAAAAACTTTAGGCTGGCAAACTCACACAAAAACCTAAGCGGGAAAAACCTACCCAGGAAAAACCACAGTTTCAATCAACCAATAAACATCAAACAACAAGGCCGTAGTCTGCCTACCTAGCAAAAAATGCAGTGCAGTTGGCAAGATGACCCAAAACCTCCATGGTAGCACACCAACAAGTGAAATCTGGACAGCTGGGCATGTGAGATAGTTCAATCGACAAGGACCAAAGCAGACGTGATTTTTCAACAAGGATCATAATAAACAAATGCTCCACTTCTATATATAACCCTCGGTAAAAGAATCAACGGAGAAAAAAAACCTTATCAGTGGTCGGAAGCTCTAAACGTCGAGAGAATAGTCCTATTAACAGCTGCAATAGCGGGCTACAAACAGACTACGGGTCCCGCAAAACTATTAAGTCTATCAGTGTCGGATACTCTTAATGCTAAGCATCCGAGCTTCAAACCTAAGCACTTCCGCAGTGTCGGCGATACCAAGTACTAAAAGCTAAAGGTCGGCAGTTGATAGCTAAAGGTCGGGAGGATAGTCCTTTTGATAGCTGCAATGATGGTCTTACAGACTACTATGGATCTGCGACAACATAAACCCGTCGATGATTCAAAACTAAGCATTGACGGAGTGTCGGTGATGCTGAGCACTATCATCGCGATGTTTATATACCGGAGATCAGAACCATTAACCACTAACGCATCAGAGATCGAAAACACTTATCCTTTAGGCTTCTTATCAATTTCCTTCTGAAATTTCAGCGGCATAAAGGACAAGCCCTCCAATTCGATCTCAAAACTCTTTTCGATAGTGATAAAAAACAAGTCATTTACAATCAAAAGGTTTAAATAATAAAACAAAAGAGGTAAAATTCACGGATTGGGGAGAACAGAAATGTCCATCGGGACATTCGTAGTGTCCCTTCCAAAACGTCGGCGGCATAGAGGACTAATGCCCCAGCTCAATCTTTAACAAACTTTGGACAACGATAAAAATCATCAAGAATCAAATGTTAAGCTTTGAAAAAGAAAAGAAAACTCCATAGTAATTTATGCATCGGCTAGACAAATGGCAGTGCTAGATCATTCAAATCTTGAAATGAAGGAAAAACAATTGACCTTACTTCTGACTTCAAAAGATCAAAATTTATAGCAAAGGAATGACAGATTTCAGGAATCCAAACAATCCCATGCTAGATAAAAAGAAAGGGAGGGTCCAATTTTTTTTTTTTAAATTTGGGAAAAGGTTGCAGCTACAACAGAAGGATGAGGAGAAGGAGAATTGGAGTATGTTACAAGATAAATTATTTCAAGGGAAGAGAAGAAGGAGCATGGGATATTTCTCACACTTTATTAATTCAAGGTGAAGGAGAAAGATCATTGATTATTTCCAACACTTTTGTTGTTTGAGTTAGGATTATGAACAGTATAAGTATTACACCCATCAATAGAGGTCCTTTATTTTTCATTATTATTCTCAGGAATAATAAAACTATTACACCCATCAATGCAGGTGCTTTTTAGCAACTTGTATAGAGTCCCAATACAAACCTCCCACATCAAAACCATTTCTCCTAAAACCATCTTGTATGTGTCATTTTCAAATACATTATGCATACCTTCATCACCCTTCTTACCTATAGATATCATATTTATATCCATATCTAGAATGTGTAAAACCCCAAGAAGAGTTCTAATTCTTCCATATTTGAGCAAGAAACAGACCCTATTACTGGGAATATTTCAATTTGTGCAGACACAGTTTATTCCCCTAGTCTGCATGGTGAATATATTGAACAAAAGGACACAATGATTTATCCTCTCACTATATGGCTGAGCTACTTCAATGTCAAGCTCTCCTTACCTTGAGTTTGGAATTTCATCCATGTTTTGTAGATCCTTATGCAGTCGACTATACCTTCAAAGCAAACACAAAAAAGATAAAATATGAGAGAAACAAGATAAAATGGTGATCAATACTAATGATCAAGGAAACTAATAATAAACAATCAAAATCAACATGAATCATTTATGGGAAAGGGAAACATTTTTGTATTAAAGATGAGAAAATAAATCCACAACCAAAGCTTTGATGTCAAATATTTTCTTTTACAATATATTTTGACTCACTTACACATACACTACAAACTATGAAATATCTTACTCACAACCACTCTCTCTTTTCCTCCTATACCAGACTTGAATCCAACAATATAAAGGTGTTATCTTGGTCTCCCCCTCACATGGTCCATGTATCTTGCTTTTATAGGCCAAAGGAAGCTCAAATGGGTTGATATCTCTTGGGAGGAAGGTAGGGAATGGTCCCTAGGGGATAGGATCTCAAGTGCCACCTTTCTCGGGTATCTAGGATCACCCTCCATGAGAGCTTTCACCTGGAAGCTTCACAGAGCTTCTTTTTTTTACCTTTTTTGGACTGTTAATGATCTTTGAAAACATTCTAAGTGCATTGAAGCTCTTTGTGGTCAGATGATAGGCACCATCGGTGCACCTTGTCAATGGAAAAAAGGCACCAGACCTATCTGACAATCCATGCTAAGAAACAAGGTGTGTTATACTACTTAGGATTGAAAAAAAAAGCTCCAAAAATATGTTTTGGCCAAGGACTTCAAGGTATTTGAGAATTATGATATTTTTTGGGTGTAACAGAATGCCCCCCAAAGTATGAAGCAAGAGGAATGTGATAGGTGAAATTATTTGTTAGATATGGTTCATGTATCGAAGGAAAGAGAGAGGTGAGTAAATACTTGACGTAGGACCATCCACCAACTATCTAACTCAAACATGGTCGTGGACCAATAGATTGTAGATCCATGTATAATGACCATGTCATGGCTACTGACAATACACTATAGATCCATGATTAACAAGACACAAGTCAGAATATGGATACAGAACATATGAAATAAATCCATGTCATCCTTACTTAAAACATGAACACAACCACCAAATGTACAATGCGGATCCATGTCATTATTTTAAACAATGCTCCATCGCAACCTAAGGATAGGAACATATTCAAGTGAACACCTAACCACTCAGGTTCTTCATTCCAATCCAAAAACAATACAATTCTATCCATGCCAATAGATCTCTTGATGTTGAACATGGTAGAAACCACTTGATTAATGGTCATTGATGTATACCGTTAACAAGTGTGAGGGAGATCACCATTTATTTCAATGATTCCCAAAGTATCCCAGTACATTCCTCCGAATGTGAATATAGGACTTGAAGTCAAAAAATCGGTAGAATATTTCAATCAGAGGCCATTGATGAGAACCCACTTTTCAAAGCGAGGAAACTTGTCATTGAGGCATGGAGGATTGAAGGTACTTAACTTGGTTTCTAAGTCCAATTCCAAGATGATGTGTTGGCATCGACATGCATAGACTTGTCGAAGGAGGGCCATGATGTTTCCACCATCATCGACATGAAACTTGGAACAAAAGATGATGTTGAAGTGGTGAAAACAATCATAGGACTGCTTCAAATGTGGCCGATTCAAAGGAATGCAAGGAAACTGTAGAGGTATATTGTAGTGGAGATATCCCTTGAACATTGAATGTCATGAAAAATGACTTGGAATTATTGACTCAACGAGGTAGAAACTAGACGTAATGCAAGTATAGGATGATTCATTCTTGGAATTAAATTAAAGGAGTTAAACGACCCACAAAAGTGGATTGACTCGATGACAAGCTGAATACCCAACTGCTTGAAATGAAAATGCAAACATAAGCCATGTTGAAGGGATAACTATGAGCTGTCATTAATACAAGTGAAATTTTTTCCCCATTCCCTTAATTTCCCCATCGCAAAAGGATGACTACCTCTTTTCTTTTTAATGAGTTTGAAAAGGATAAAAATTGCTCGATGTAGCTCATCAAGGGATGATTCCATTCCCATATATTTCATGAACCTGATAAAGGAGGGGTTCATTCCTAGAAAGATCCCTTAATAATTTAATTTTAATGAGTCTAAAGAAGGTAAACCCAGTCATCATTTAATGTTTAGAGTGTGAAATGACTGAGAAGACTTCAGAGTGGAATTTTTCATAAATTTAGTCCCCGAATCCTGAAAAAGTATAAACTAGTGCATAGGAGAACTCTTCTAGTTATGACAAATTAGATTGTCCATTTTTTGTAAATGAATTTAATCGGTCTGAAAAAGGGGTAAGCCATCACTGACTAGATGACCTTTGAAATAATTTTACAAGTGTGAAAGCATAAAGCTCGCTTGGCGATCTTTTCATGTTTAAGAATTCTTGAAAAGAGATTAAAGTTGACTTTGGAAGGGGTTCTTTTTTCATAAACCATTTTAATGAGGCCGAAGGTATAAAAAGTGCTCAGTACGTTTTCAACATAGGGTAGAGTGTGAAAAAGACAAAAAGAAACTCGTAACACTTTTTGTGTTTTAACCAGAGCATGAAAATTGTAAAAAATATTCTCAACACCATATTACTGTTTCTAATGAGCTTGAAGACCGGTTGGAAGAATGCTCAGGGTATCTGCTTCATTTTTTAATGATATTGACATAGAATAGGAACTATTCTCAATATGTCGTTTCATGGTTTAGCGAGCTCGAAACTAAAAATAAAGTATTCTCAAAATGAGTCCCATTAACAGGTGTTTTCCCAACATGATGTCTAGTGGTTGGTACTTTCCACAAATATAACTATCAAGTATCTTAACTCCAACATAATAAAATAGGTTGAAGACATTCCCCCTAAGCTTCATTTCATCTACTTACTCATATCTTCATCCAACTAAATTTTGTGTTACTTGTAGGAAAAGGTTCACCAGGAAAAAATGGAAGAAAGAGGATCATGTGATACAGGAAAATGAAATGAAGGTTCAAGTATTGATTCTTGACAGAATGGAAGAATCTATTTCATTTTAATGAGCTCGACATGAAAATGGAAATTTTCTCATAACAACTTGTTTCATTTTTACACAAGCTTGAAATAGAAAAGAACAATGCTTGGGGTGACTTGTTTCATGTTTACGCAAGCTTGAAATTGAAAATAACTATGCTTGAGGTGACCTGTTTCATTTTTACACAAGATTGAAACAAAAAATAACTATGCTTGAGGTAGCCCAATTCAATTTTTGACGATCTTGACAAAGAATAAAACTACGCTCAAAGAAATCTATTTCATTTTTTAACGATATTAACACATAATAGTTACTCTGCTCAGTGACATTTGTTTCAATTTTCAATTTTTAACGAGCTTGACACAGAATGGGAACTTTTCTCACCTTGAGTTCGCATCCAACATGATGTCTAGAGGTTGGTGGTTTTCCCCCTTACATAAGAATCTAGTGACTCAACTCCAATATGATGTGAAGAGACTAGAGAAATGCCCCCAAATATTCCTCATGATAGGAAGAAGTTGTTAGTTTACAAACGACTGAACTTCGACAAGAAGTCCAGAGTCAAGAGACATGGTTGACGAAGGGGAAGGAACCATAAGAACATGTGGGATATTTAGGGAAGTCTAATGACTAGGAGTTATACAATGATCAGGTTTAACAAAGGAAAGTTGATCGATGGTGACAATATTCTCATCATGGGGAAAATGCATCACTCGAAAGAGTGTGGACACTACAACTTTCATTGTGTAAACATAATCTCATCCAAGGAGAAGATTAAAATCTAACGGACCTTGTACTACCATAACATCAATACATACATTTTTCCCTCCTAATTTAATAGGAAAATGAGGAAGGATCCCTAAAGTTGTAGTTGGTCTTCTATTAAAATCCAGTATATGCCATAGTGGATATCACAAGCTAAGGAGAAATTATAGCTTTCCAAGTAGTTGAGGATAGAATACTAATAGAATCCCCTTCATAAACAATATTATGGGTATAGGAAATATTTCAATCAGTGCATACACAATTTGTTCCCCTAGCATGCATGGTGCAGATGTAGAACAAAAGGACAGAACAATGTATCCTCTCCCTAGATGACTCAGCTACTTGAATGTCAATCTCTCGTTACCTTGAGTTTGGAAGGTCATTCTTGTTTTGTAGATCCTTATGCAGCCAACTATATCTGCAAAGAACAAAAAAAACAAGAGAAAAGATGAGATGAACAATATAAATCAGTGATCTATACTAATGATCAAGAAAAGTAGTAATAAACAATAAACATCAACATGAATCATGTATGGAAAAGGGAAACAATTTCGTATTAAAGATGAGAAAAGAAATCCACAACCAAACCCTTGATGTTGAATATTTTCTTTTACAAGATATTTTGACTCACTCACACATACACTACAAACTATGTAATATCTTACTCACAACCACTCTCTCTTTGCCTCCTATACCACACTTGAATCCAATAGCATAAAGGTGCCATCTTGGTATCCCCCTCACATGGTCCATGTAGCTTGCTTTTATAGTCCAAAGGAAGCCTAAATCGGTTGAGATATTTTTGAAGGAAGGTATGGAATGATCCTTAGGGGTTAGGAGCTCGAGTGCCATCTCTCCCAAGTAGCTAGGATCATCCTCCATGATATTTTTTCCATGAAAGCTTCTTGAAACTTCTCTTTTTTACCTTTTTTGGATTTTTTCCTCTCTCTACAAAAATGATATGTGTGTCAAAGCTCTTTGTGTTAAGGTGACAAGCACCAGTAGCGCACCTTGTCAATGGAAAAAAGGCACCACTCATGTCTGACGCTCTGTGCTAGGAAGCAAGGTGCGACATAATTCCTAGGATTGAGAAACAAAGCTCCAAAAAGATGTTTTGTCCAGGGAATTCAAGGGATTTGAGCATTAGGACAGTTTTTGGGTGTAACAGACCCTATCACATCCTATGATTTTTTTTATCGATTCATCTCCTAGGTAAATATCACCTCCATTGTACTTTTCATATTCACAAATACACTTCCTATGAGAAGTCATGTGAAATGAATCACTTGAGTCGATCAACCATACATCATGATCTTCATGTGTCCCTATAGATGGCAACTAAACATCACCCCCTTATTTGCAAAGGGTTACATTTATGTGGAAGGGGAATCAATAGATCCATTACATTGATAATCTTATATATGCAAATTTTATTATTATTTCCATATTTATTATATTTCAAACATTTTTTTCCAATTTGTCCTTAAAACTTAGATCTCCCTCTAGAATTAGATCTTCCTCTAGAAGACCTATTATTTCTCTCTTAAGAATGACCTCTGATAGATAAAATCATCCTTGGTCACACCCTCCATGGATTTCCTCCTCACTCCCTATAATAGAAAGGATGCCACAACATCCTCAAACTTTAATGTGGATTGAATAGCACTAGAAATTACTACAACTACATTATCATCAAAGTTTGGTATATAACATAGAAAAATTAATATTAATAGAGGCCCCAGTTGGCATATGAGAGTATTAAATACATTTAGATGATCTTCCATGGTGTTACCATCCTCCATCCTAATATGAAACAACGTATCTTCACAAAATAATTTTCTTACTAGGGACTTTGACTCATACAAGTTCCGCAAGTTTTCCCACAACTTACTAACTTTGCACTATCTTCTCCAAAACCATGCAGTGACACTAAACCTAAAAGGGAGATTCATATCATGTTTCTCTCTTTCCTCTTTATCTTTAATAAATTTTATTTTGACATACCAGTGGGATTTATACGTAGATCCATAGTAATCCATTGATCTCTATCTATAAGAATATTTCCCATCTTCAACTTCCATAACTCAAAGCTATGGCTATTAAGCTTCTTTGCTTCTATTATTGAACTACTATCCATTTTCCTCGCACAAGATTCATCGTGAAAATATCCCACTCCAACATAGTTTTATTGCAGAGACATGATATCCTTGATCTTCACAAGATCATCAAAACCCTAACAACAATGACACCCTCCTGAAGCTAATAACCTCATTATTATATAAGATGACAAACTTTGATAAACACATGTAAATAAAAACAATACCAAATGTAATCTCAAATGAAACCATTAGCAATGACTCACATGCACATTACACTATAAATATTTACCCTAAAAATCCAAAACCAAGAAAACAAACACTCTTAAGAGTTTATCCACTCTCTATCTCATTGTATTATCTTTTCTATTTAAAATACAATATTGTAGCAACCAAAACCCTAATACAAGTTTCACAACCCTAGTTCCTTAAGTGGAAATAGTTTACAATGGACCAAAAGAAACTGAAAAGAGAAAAAAAGTGGGCCCGAGTTTTTTTATTATCTTGTGGGTATTGGTCCCCCTAGCAGGAGGGGCTAATCATCCCCCTAGACACCATTGCACTCGAAACCTACAAAGACTACAACACATGTCCAACAAGGAGGATCCCTGGTTTTGGGGTAGAGTGGGTCTTTGGTTTCCCCCTAGTTTCCTTCTTCTAATACTACCACTATGTTGATAACAAAAATGTCATTTTGAGTTTGGCTAAAAAATCCATCCTTTCATTTTTTGCATTTATCAGTTTTAAAAGATATCAAGAATGCTTAATTTGGGTAATTACATAAAAACATATCTGGAAGCTAGATATGTACATGAATGCTAGAATATGTATTGATGATGACATTATCAACAAACTTGTAAACATGATTCTCTTAAAGCTGGAAACATTTAGATGGGATAAGTTTTGGAAGATGAGAATACTACCTTTTATTGTTGGCTCTACCAACAAAGAAGGCATCTTGTTGGAGGAGCTAGTCGGTGAGCCGACTAGACTAGTTAACCGACTAATTGGAGATTAGGTCGGCCTCCAAAGGTCGTGTCAGTTGACTGAACTGACAAATATTTATTCCTAATTATTTTGTAATCATATATAATAGGCTATTGAGTCAAATAAGAACTTGATTCAGTTTTGTGTATGTATGGACCCTCATGTGACTCACTAATATAATCTGTTATTCTATCATATGTTCTTGTATCTTGTATCTAAATGAATATATGTTTCTATATGTCTATTATTGAAGCATAAAATCTTGTTTAACCGCAATAATTACTCTAAAATTCCCACAAATAATTCGAGGTCCACATTTCGATGGTAAATAATATATTGATAAATATGATATGATGATAATTACATTGAGGCTTGCATTTATAGGCTTGAGCATGTGTAGTGAAAGGTTACAACCTTTCACTTAGTAATTTATAACTATAATTAATATATTATTTTATATGTGTTACACTCTTCATTAAGAGTTTAGTTATTTAGTGTTTATTTATTATAATTTTTTGTTCATTACATTGCCTCTCCCTTAGAATTTATTTGTCCTCAAAGCCCAATTATGGAAGACTTTATCCCTTGTTCTTGCTCCTAACGCTTTCTCATGACATTGTGTGTTGGTAGTTACAACACTCAATGAAATAAGACAATGCGTTCTTTTAAACATTGTGTGGAAATGTTGCGTCATTTGTGAAGTCATCCATCCGAGATCTACCTTTAAAAGAATTGTTTGCAAATTGATTGTTGGGGGTTGTCGATTTTTTCTTTTCTCTTTGTAGGAATAATACTGGTAATTTTCCTTTTGATCTTGTCGTCTATCATAACGAATCTTTTCATTTGGATGGCGATATGGAACTTGAATCGCCTATGAAGTGTTTACTAGAACTTCAACTTTTGGTGCTTCTAACGATTTTTGTAATTGTTTTTCGGAAACATTTTCTGTTGATGCTTATTGTGATGTGATAATAAGATCGTTCTTTTGAACCTTGACAATATTAGCATTGCTTCCCTTTTCTCATGTTTGAATTTGAGCCCTTGATGACTTCTCTATTGCGTTAGTTATCGTTTCTTTGTCGACACTTGATCTCTGGCAATCTAGATTTTCTTGTAAATATTTATTTTCCTGCTTTAGCTTCCTAACTTGTATAAGCATGTCCTAATTAACTTCCTTTAAGCGTAAGAGTTCTTCTTTATAGTTTGATTTGACGACATCATATTGATTGCCTTGACTTTTGGGTTCTCTTTCTTTTAAGTTTTTTATTTGCTCTAACAACTCCTGATTAACCCTTTTTAAAGAAGATATTTCTTCGTCTTTGCATGATAATTATTTTTGAAGATCTTGATTCTCCTCTTCTAACCGTTGATTGTGTTGAAACTTATCCTTTGCCTTCTTGACTTGGAGAAGTGATTTATGGTTATGATCTCTTAGACGAGAGATATCTTATTTTTAACCTACAATAACCTTGTTGAAATCATTATGTATTGTCTATATTGATTTCTCATTCCCCTCTGATAACATCTTTGATATTTCTTTGAAGTCTTCAGGTGATGCGACCTCTGATTTTGTATTCATGTTAATGTCCGACAATGTGTTTTTTTTCTTTTTGTAGGGGAATGTCATAAACTTTTTTTCAGCATTTAAGATAAAAGTCCCCAATATTTTTAGCCAGGGCAATCCCAAAACCATGTCACCATTACTACTACACAAGGATTTAACTATAAATTGCGAAACACCAGTATAATCTCCAATGTTCCATTGTAAATCACTTATTGTGTATTCTTTGTTATTCGAAAATTCTAACCTTTCACTTATATTTGTCCTCAGAATCGCTAGCTCATTAGAAAATTCATCACTAATATAATTATTACGTTCACTGGGAGAAATAGAAATAGTAATGTCTTTCCCTTTAATTATTACTTTTATTTGGAGTAACATTGAAACATAAGTCTTTAAAGTGCTTGGAAATCTTCCTTGTTTTCCATAAGACTCCATTTTCTTTTGTTTGTTTCAAAATTTTATTTATTTATTTTGAACTTTACTTGTATATATGCTTTAAAGTTTTCACCTTGCAAATTCTAGTTCTTAACATTTATTTTTTTCCAATAGGTTTGTAAAATGCCAGTAGATTGGGTGATTGGGAGGAATGAGTGTTACCTTCCCCACCTAAGTTCAAACCTCACTTTCTTTTTAGTAGCAACTATTATGCAGTTTTTTTATTTTGTTTTTCCCTTAAGTTTTGTAAACTGTGAGTAGATTGGGTGGTTGGGAGGAATGAGTGTTACATTCTCCACCTAAGTTCAAATCTCACTTGTTCTTTACTAGTGATTATTATGCATTTTTATATTCAAACCCAAACCCACTTTAAGAAACCATGTGTGGTTTCACTTTTGTCCTTTTTTTTTACTTTTACCTTTTTTTTTTACTTTTACATTTTTTTTACTTTCCTTTTTTTATGGCAATCTTCCTTCTTCTTCTCTCTTTTTTTTACTTCTTCCTTTTTATTTTTTCTTTTCAATTTTTTTTTCTTTTTTTACTTGGTCAAAGACCATAAATTTAGGGACTCCCTAGGATTATTATTAAAAATTACGAGATGGCCAAAGGCTTGGATGACAAACTAGCTCTAATACCACTGTAATGGTAAAATACTGTTTACTATAACTTCTCGAATTTCCACTTTCTAAAATACAAATAATCCATGAATATATATATTATATAAATTGATAAAATAGATATGATTATAATTACATTGAGGATCAGCTTTATAGGCTTGGGCATGTGTAGTGAAAGGTTACAACCTTTCACTTAGTAATTTATAACTATAATTAATATATTATTTTATATTTGTTACACTCTTCATTCATAGTTTAGTTATTTAATTAGTAGTAGTTATTTAGTGTTTATTTATTATATATTTTTGTTCTTTACAATTATTGCTAACCTTATGTCATTTGTGTGAATACAACATTGGTTCTGTTGTCGGTAGTACATATACATATGATATGACCATACGTAGATGATATCAGAACAAGAGATTAAGAATTGGTGGGAGCGTAATATTGTAAACTATCTATAGAATTACGTGAGAAGAAACAAACTAACCATTTCTCAAGCGAAGGAGAAATTCTTTACCGAAAAACATGAGAAATTTGTAGAATCAGTGCCCCATTTGTTGAAAAAACTATTAGATGAAGCCGAAAGAAACTAAAGATCAAGAATTGCTTCAGAAACTGATCTGAGGAAGATGAACAAACCTGTCGGACTGGTTTGAAAAAATTGCAGACGAATTCTATGCAGAACAAGTAGTAGAGGAGAGAGTTTTAGTTGAAAGTATTGAAAAAATATTCTATATCGACTTTATTGAGCAATTTCTTTGTTCACTACCTACCCTTTTGTTCATATTTCTAAATGACAGAGGAGTATGCCATATAGTCGAACCTCGTCCATCACTCATTGAACCGCCAACAAACACTAACTGGGTGGAAAAGTAAAAAGAGTGGGAAAAATTTATTACTGAAAGGGAGTGGGAGTACTTCTTGAACAAGTAGACAGAACTAATCGGGCTTACTAAAGTGTCAGGTAGGCTATGGGGGGGTAGTTGGCCATGTGTCGGGGAAGAGTATAAGAATTCTAGTCGATCTGAGAAACTACCACCACCAACAATGAAAAGTTGACCTAAGAAGGAAATTGAGCAAATAGTGACTCACAAAGGTACATCAAATTTACTGAAGATAGAAAGGGAGAAGAGGCATAGAATAAGGGAAGAGATACAATAGAAAGCTATAATTCTCCAAATAAGAATGGTTTCTAGAGTGATAGAACATGTGGAAAATCCGCCACATTCGGGTCATGAATGACAGGAGGAAGACATAGATGAAGAGGTGTCACCAATGGAGGAAGATTTGTGGATAAAGCAGCGAGAAGCTCTCCAACTATAAATACCCCAAGAGGTAAGACATCTATCTCCGATAAATATGAGTACCCGAATGCAGGTCATTGTCGAGGAGGATCTCAGACTAAGAGCTGGTGAGTTCGGTATATGGAGCCAACTACATGATGAAGTAAATGCAATAATTTAGTGATTCATCGACTAGAGGAAGGAAAATGGGTTACACTTCAAGAGTACCCGTCTAACGAAAGAATCAATTTAATCCACCCCATACATGAAGGAGAACCCCCCCTGCCAAACATAGCTTTACAAAACACAGAACAGTCGGACACACAGGCACAACAATGTAGTTGGACATCGATAGAAGAAGTTAAAAATGACTAACAAGTTGTTAAAACAGAACCGACAACCAAAATATCTGACGAAAATGAAAGTTCCATCGAAACTAGCTATGGACAGAGAGTTACACGGAATATCCCACTACCCCCACCACCGCCACCTCCCGAAGGAGAAGATGATTCTGACATGGGGCACGGTTCAACACACATCCCCCTTTATGAGGGCAACGAATATCCTATGAAACATTGGTTCGTCTGCGAATCAACGTGGGAGACCAATCAAGTTACAAATGAAGATAGACAAATGGTGCAGTTCACAGGTGCCCTACAAAAGAGAGCATTAAATTGGTATATGACCTATACAGGAAGGACACCTAATGCATCTAAAGCAGAGATCAAGCAATAGTTTCTATCCTTCTTCAAAACACCATATGCGAATCATTTGGCAACAAAAAAACTTAAGTCTATAGTTGAGAAACCAGCAAAAACCATTTGGGACTACGACAAAAGATGGAAAGACCTATTGAACCAAATAGACTATGTTATTGATCAACAATTATTGACTCAATTGTTTCTTATAGGGCTCTCCCAAAAGATATGATTGCATATAAGTCTAGAGACATTCAAAACGTATGAAGAAGAACCGACAAAATCTCTACAGGTCGAGATGGATGAGGACTGCCCAACATACCTTGTTGTCAATGCACCATGGGGGGTTCACTAGTGAGGCAATATCATATCACGTCTATTCATATTGGGGTTTAAATACCCCTAAAAACCTCAAAAATATATTTCCTTGTATTAAGGGGTCAAGGGGGGATTTTGAATTTGACATAGTAATATAAATATTGGGGGTTATTTTACTTGGGTGAGATGAGGAATAACCTTCAAATCATGGGACGGATTCATACCTCCAAATTATGGGATGGATTCATACCTCCAAATCATGAGCTAAATCATAACTTCAAATAGAAGGTTGGATCCATATTAGTCCTAGGTTTTGCTAAGGAATAACTTCCAAATCGTAAGCTAGATCCATACCTCCAAATCATGGGATGGATTTATATTATTCTTAAATTTTCCTAAAGAATTACCTCCAAATTGTAGGCTAGATTTATACCTCCAAATCATTCATCTTATAAAGTCTTCTTTTTTTTAGAATATTTCTTTAGGTCGGGGTTTAGGTGGGCATTGATATTCAATTAAACCTTGTTCCATGACAACCAAGAAAAGTGAGATCAATATTTCTTGGCTCACTAGAACAAATAAAAGTAAGATCATTATTTCTTGACTAATTATTTCTTTCAACCTTTTGTATTCTTCTATTGGGTTATACATGGAACATTTATAATTGTAATTTCAATTCTTATATGCGAGGAATCCATCTTAATATTGTAATGGAATTGACATGAACATAGGTTAAAATATAAATCCTTATTTACATTCCCTATGTGTTATAGTTACCATGAAATGGTATCATATAAGCTCCACTATCTGTGTATCTTTATAACTATTACATGCCTGAAACTTAAGAATGAATATTTTTCCCTCTCTTGTAAAGATAAAAAAAACTAGATATAACCCAAGAAAAGGTAACTAAATGTTGTTAATTCCCTTGATTGCAAGAATAAATGTAGAGGAAGTGGAGGAAATTCATTGCATCTTGTGAATGGACCAAATCCCAACTATGCACATGATCATATGGTGTTATTGGAAACTAAGAGGAGTTTCTCTATGTTCATTTGGGTTCAAACATAAATGATGTTTTTTTTGATAGGAAGGTAGGGAAGTCCATCCACGAAAGGGTTTCAATTTTTCATTTTTATGGAGTTTAATTTATTAAGATTGTAGAAAACATGAGCTCTCTATGGCTATACTTATATTTACATGATATGAAACTCATAGATGGGTAGGTTGTGGTGTGAAACATATGAAATTCTCATTTTTTCTAAGAAATGCACTGACTATTAGATTATCAGTCTTTTATGTTCTTTTTTATATGGATCTCATGATTGGGTTGTCTTTTCTGCATTTTCCCTTCCCTATTTCTAATTCACTATGTCTTGTACCATCCAATGCTACAAATTGATCATTCGACCCTACAATCCTGGTGGGCTTTTTATTAGAATTATACTATTATTTTATTGAGCATCTTGTTTTCTTATACTAAGATGTGTTAGGGATCCTATTTGTTACAACTTGATAATATGATATAAAGGAGCTATTAAAAATGATTTGATGAAAATAGATATCTACAATATCTGGTGAAACTAAGGGTTTTCTTAATTGGAAAGGTATATTGGGAGGAGGGTTCAACAATACAATTTTAGGAGGAATTTTCCAATATTTCATGAAATTAGGGACATTCTTTAATATCCTATGAACAATCGTGCTATGTAACAAGTTCAGTGAGTGAACCCCCCGTGCGATGCATGAATTGAAGAACAGTTGGAAATCATGCAGAAATCTTTAAGAGAACTGAACCTCAAAGGTTAGGAGATCTGTTGCACAAAATTCTCTATAGTCGACCATACTAAGGATAATTGTTGACAGGACGTAAGCCGACAAGGCATCCATTTTGTTAAAACAAAATGTTTTTGCAATATCTGTGAAGAGCATGGAGACCATACGACAAAGGATTGCCCATATATCATGAAGAATGGAAAAGCTTGTTGGTGTGTGATCTATGAAATTAAGAGTCATGCAACAACCGACTGTCATTTGAATCTAAAAAACCAACAAAACTATCAGAAATTTTACCAAACAAACGTCGTGGCCTAGAATAATGACAATTTCCAAAGGAAAAATGACCAGAATGAACCAAGCAATCGATAATATGAAGGTCATAGATATGAGTGCCGGTTCAACAACCGTCATGGAGGATTTGGAGGTCGAGGACGATTATATGGAAATCATGACAATCAACCATGACAACCAATCTAATGTTTTACATGCTATGAAGAAGGACAACGGTATGCGTACTGTCCATATAAAGACAGAACCAACCTAAAATTTTGTACTAGCTGTGGTGTGGGTGACCACTCATTGGAATATTGTCTCACCATACTTGGCAAAATTAATAAAAATAAAATTGTTAATGTCTTGTCTTTTGTTCAAAAGAGTGATATAGTTCACACAAAGAATCTACACGTAGTAACTAGACAAGGAACAAAAATTGGAAGTGACAATCCAAGAATAAGAAAAGTTAAGAACAAAAATGAATGTCCTAACACTACAAAGAAAAAACAACTGTATAACGATGCATCAAACATGTTTAGAGAATTTTCTAGACAAGAAGATGTCGATGAAAATTGACAGAACACACTTCATGAAATATTGAACTTAATACATAAAGATAAGTCGGTGGCACAATTGATTGACCTATTGTACAATATTAAGAACAAAAATGACACATATAAACAAACTAAGAGTATATGCAGTCTAAATCAAAAGAATAAGAATGATGTTGATCCACTTTTCGATATTGAAATCGAAGGATACCACGTTTGACAACTCATTCTCAACTTTGGATCCCAAGTAAACATTATGGTGAGAGATACATGGGAATAGTTCGGTAGGCCTCAAATAAATGAATCAGGCATGTATTCAAAGTTAACCGACCAAGGATTGATTGAACCTATTGGGGTTTGGAGAAATGTCGATACAACGATAAAAGGCATTTCGACAAAAGTCGATTTTGAAATCATCGACCCTAAGGAAGGATCCAGTTTCTTTCCAGCCTTGATAGGATGTCCATGGGGCCGAAAAATGAAATCTCATTGGACAAGGAAAGAATAAAACTAAAAGGGAATGGATAGAAAGTTATTGTCCCCATTTTTCCTTCACAACGGGAACCCTGGACTGAGCCTATAGACGAGGAATTCAATGTTCGACAACTCTATCATATTCAAAATGATGAAGATTATACTAAACCTAATAGTTATGGTGAACTGCATCTAGGAAACCAAGACTCAGTTTGATATAATTTGGATGCAGAATTATGTGATTGGGAAATAAAAAACTATGAAACACAAGTAAGGGGTTGTTGGAATATCCAGGCTACCCAGAAGAAACCGACTCAATTTATTTTTTTTGTATCGATTATTCCTAAAATATTTGAAAAGAAAATAAGGGAATACCCCTCTTTGACACCAATAAACATAGATAATAAACAAAATCTTTGGTATAAAGAGAGAGAATCACCGGCTGTCCATGTAGAACAAGTCTCTAAGAACCTAGGTGAACATGGATGACTCCAAATCCTGGTAGAAACGTTTACATGACAAGATGCTCAATGGTGGGACACCCATCAGTCAAGACTACAAACATGGACAACAACTTTGAATTTATTCATATAAATGTTTGGAGGTAGGAATTTAACTAAAAAGGCACAAATACCTATCTTCACACAAGGACAACATCTAGAAAACCACATAAGAAAATGTGAAAAAGAATGGACAAGACTTGGTTACAAAGATGAACGTATATGGCCACACCTATTTCCCTCGACATTGGACAATCTACCAAATAAATGGTATAAAATGGAAGAAGAATGAGGTGAAACATTCCTATGGAATGAACTTAGAATAAATTTTATTAAGGATTTTAACTTTATACCAGAAGACAAAAAATTAGTCAATGCTATGAAACAAATAAAAACATTTATATAGACGACTACTAACAAATCAACAAAAAATAGCCGACCGAATGTAGCATGCCATAACATTTGATCAAACAAATTACCACAGTCGATGAGACTCTTATTAGAAAATGAACATACATATGGGAAAATATTTCAGTGGAAATCCAATCACCCAGAAATGCTCAAACCAGTCAAAACGATATTTAAAATTGAATCGATCGACAAAGACGATATCGACCGGATGACTGAACCAGACTTTCTAGTGACATTTTCATAGTTCAAAGAAGGTAGTCGATATATTACTAAAATCAAGGCACAATAATGGATGGATGCAAAAGATTAAAACCATAGAAATTGACATATCTAATGGTAATAGACCGAAAATGGAAAAAAATGACAATTATTGGAGTGAAAAGAAAACAACATAAATCGATGACTTATTAAAAGAATTTCAAGATGTCTTTGCTCGAGACTACAAATAACTAAAAGGGTTAGTAAAATAAATGGGTGAGATGAAGATCGAAATCAAACCTGAATCCAGGCCTATCAAGAAAAGACCCTACAAGTTAGCTCACAAATACAAATAAATAGTCAAAAAGGAGATCGCCAACATGCTCATAGCTGGAACTATTTACCCCATCGACTAGTCGAAATGGGAAATACCAAGCTGTCCAACTTGAAAAGCATGAATCGATAAATTTAAGAATCTGTGTCGATTTCCAAGAATTAAATAAGGTCACTCTAACAAATTCATTTTCGACCCCATACACCGATGAAATCCTAAATGAAGTCACAAGGCATGAATGTTATTCATTCACAGATGGATTTTCAAGGTATAATCAAGTACCAATAGACAAAGAAGACCAGAAAAAGACTACATTCATCTGTGAATTTGGATCATTTTCTTACAGAGTGATGCCATTCAATCTCAAGAATGCACCTGTAGTGTTTTCAAGAATAGTTGTCAAAAAATTTCAAGAATACATTTATAAAACGATGGCAGTATACTTTGATGACTAGACGATATATTCCATGTTGAAAGACCATTGTAAATGGTTAAGGATTATGCTAGAACGATGTCGACAAATTTAGTTATCTCTCATGATAAAAAAATGTATCTTCTTAACCCCTATAGGAATCTTACTAGGGAACATTGTTTGCAAGAAAGGAATCAAAGTCGATTTTGCAAAAATAAAAATAATCCTCGACTTAAAACAACCAGTGAATCCAAAATAGGTCAAAGTATTGTTAGGTCATACAGGATATTATAGAAAATTTATTCGACACTACTTAGATATGACATACCCATTGGAAGAACTATTAAGAGAAGATTAGGAGTTCGACTAGACAAAAGAATGTGATACATCATTCGACACATTAAAAAGAAATTTAGTTGAAGCACCCATTCTCAGATTCTCAAATTGGTTAATCAAATTCCATGTACATATTGATGCTTCAATCCTAGCAATAGATGCAATTTTGACACAAAATGGTGAAGATGGAATGTACTATCCAATCATTTACAGTAACAAAAAATTAAATAAGGAAGAACGAAAATACTCAACAATATAAAGGGAGGTGCTAGGGATGGTCTTTGTACTCCAAATGTATTGTCACTGCCTATTGGCTACCCATTTCATATTCTACACTGACCATCAAGAACTTAAATATCTGGTAAACAAGCCTCTACACTATGGAATAATCTACCGATGCTTGTTACTATTCCAAGAATTCGATTTTGAAGTCGTAGTTCGACCAGAAAAACTAAATGTTAGGCCCAACCGCTTGTCAAGAATCGACACAGGGGAGGAACTGACAGGAGTCGAAGATGACCTTCTGGATGCACACCTATTTCAAATTGAAGTTGTTTCTGTAGAATTGAAGGAAATAGCACAATTTATATAGAATTGACAAGCACCTGAAGGCATGAACACTAAGAAGAAACAAATTCTAGTCATGAAAGATGCATCATATAGCCTAATCAATGAATTTTTGTACAAAATGGATTTGGATGAAGTACTCCATCAATGTGTTCTAGAGAATGAATGAGAAAACATTATGTATGAAGCACATCATGGACCAACGGGAGGACAATTTTAGTTAGATACAACTTCCAAGAAAATACAACAATCATGACTATGGTGGTCGATGCTTTACAAAGACTGTAAGAAGTTTGTTAACAAATGTGATCGATGCCGACAATGGAACAAAACACCTTTCAAATTGAAAATACGCCATTAGAACAACAAGCCACGGTATTGATGGAACAAGACGCCATGGTCCCAACTCAACAACATCAGGAGGAAGAAACAGAGACAGAGAAACCAAAATATCAGCTGACAAAGACGAACATTCGACAAATAGCTGCAGAAATTTCCAAGTCTCATAAATGCCTAAAGAGTACAGCAAAAGGAAAAGGGAAGCGCGAGATTATCCTCCAAGAAATCTCAGAGGATGAGGACGAATTACATGCTATGGAAATCGACATCTTGATAAACGCTGCCAAAAATAAAGTCTCTGTCAAGGAACAGTTCAAACGATTTGTTGAAGAAGAGGCAAGGAAATCCAAAGATGAAAAGGTAAAACTTACAAAACCTCCTACAGTCGAAGCCATTTATTTAGTTTCAACCCCCCCACCCCCATCTCCAACCCAAATAATACAGGAAATTATGCTCGTGTTAACCAACATCAGTCCTTCCGACTTGTGAAAAAGTGCAATGTTGAAAACACTTAAGGAGAGAGTGGAAAAAGATGTCGACCTCCAGCAGTTCATTAATAAGCTACCTAACATATTTCTCAAAGCCAACATATCATCACCACTCATAAACTTGTAGAGTCAAGCTCTGCACGACAAAGCCTCACCTTACAAACCGCCCAAGCCTCACCATCGCCAAAAGTTGTGGGGTTCATTCAATCGACATTTCTTATAATCCCGACAAGTCATCCCAAGTTGTCGCAATAGGGAATTCATCTTTTACACCAACCTTCAAACCAGCTAATGAACCAGTCGGAGACCTAAAAGACGGTGATCAGGGTGTTGCACTAGAAATCAACCAAACCATCAAGAACCTCTTTGACTCTGTCAAATCTGATGACCCTATTGACCCATAACCAGAAGTCATAGATCCTATATCGACAGAAGGAATTCCAACCACTCCAGTGACCCCAGATCACTCACCATCCCCATCACCACCACCAACTTTAGAACCTCTGCCAAACCCAAAACCACCATTGCCACCACCAGCACCAGATTCGCCTGATAATCTAGCACAACCATTGGAAGCACAAACAAACACAAGTCCCACCCATGTAATTCAACAAGATAACCCTACCACAACAGAAGTCCATTCGACGGAGAACCTAGGGACTAAAGAGCACCAAACACAGCAGCAGCAGCAACCAACATAAGTATCGACAGGATCAGTAGTGTTCCATCAATCCAAACATAAGAGCAAAAGAAAATAAAAGAAGAAAACATAACAACATCAGTCACAATAGGCACCAACAATTATCCACCTTCATGAACTAGGGTCGACTACTGCAGTCGACACACCAAAACTTAGAGATGGCGAACTAGATCAGCTATTGGGATCTCTAACCAAGGAGGCTACAACAAGAAATCAAAGCTGAAAAGAACATATATACAAACTTAAAGAAGAACAAGTCGAATTCTTGACCAAATGTAGGAATTTGACTCATACAGTTTTACCAAGAGCAAATGAGACTGACACGGATAGACCAATAGAGAGATCTTACCAGTTGTTGGAAAGTGTTGTGTCGAACCTTCAGACACAACTACAGGCCAAGAAAAAGGATCAAAAAGAAGAAACATCTATGTTATTAAGACAACAATACACAACATTTTCAGAAGCACACAAGGTACTGCAAGAACATATGGAGGAGTCAACTACTACAGAAGAAGTACTACGCAATTGGTACACCCACTATGGTCAGGTATTTCAGCAGGCTCGAGAAACCCGAGAACATTTCAGGACTCTAGAAAATCAACAGGGTCATGAAGAAGCAATGAGGAGCACAATACAAGATCAGATTGTAATGGAAACAATGAAGCTAGAGAAGCTAGAGAAACAAGCTCATTAGTGGGTGAACGAGGCTCTTCCCAGCATCGACAAATTAGACACAATCTGTCCACAAATGAAAAGGATGATGAACACAGCAGATGAAAAAGCCCAATTTTTGGGGACCAACATGAATTAAATTATAGATCATTCAATTCAGGAAAAAATGTCGACCCTATCCAGCATTGTAACCTTGACCATAGACATCCAGAGAGCTCTCTGCAGTTGGGCGGAATTTCAACACCAACTGGCCATTACAGCAGAAGCCATAGTCGAAGTATGTGTACAGAAAAGACAATCTATTCGAATGCATAACCCATGAAGATAGAACAAATGGGAAGAAAGCTACTTAAGATAGAGTTTTTGTTACCTCCCATGTTTCTTCGGGACGAAGAAATATTTTTTTTCTTGGGGGAGATGTTGGAGGAGCTAGTCGGTGAGCCAACTTGACCAGTTAACTGACTAATCAGATATTAGGTCAGCCTCCAAAGGTCGTGTCGGTTGACTAAACTGACAAGTAGTTATTCCTAAATTTTTTGTAATCATATATAATAGGCTCTTGAGCCATATAAGAACTTGGTTCAGTTCTCTGTATGTATGGACCCTCATCTGATTCACTAATATAATCTCTTATTCTATCATTAGTTCTTGTCTCTTGTATCTGAATGAATATATGTTTCTATATGTATATTATTGGTAACCTTATGTGATTTGTGTGATTACAACACATCTCCAAGATTCTTGTCTTTGATCATGTGCCTACTCAATAAGGAAAAAATGACATCAATTTAAACCAAAAATGTGCCAAGCATGTAATAGGATGATGACACATAAATCACTACTATTTTATAAAAATAGAACCTTGTTTGTCCAAAAGTATCAATGAAGAATCTTGACCCCCTTTAAGGGATATAGATAAAGGCTTGAATATTGGGATTTCCTTCTTGAGGTGGTAGTTGTAAATAAAGACTACAGCAACAAAAATGAAAATACTTCATGAAACTAACCCCTATATTTATAGTAAGGAATTGATTCCCTCTACATGTATTAACCTTGAAATTGGTCCCCTCTACAAATCTTGGCCTCTAACCTTCTAAATTAAAGATAGTCCCTACAAAACAATTTTTTTTAGTGTGTCATAAAATTAAGAAGCAATACTTAAAAAAATGATTAAAGATTATCAGTTAAAGGGGACATTAGTAAAGTGTACATTACTTATGTAAGTTTACTCTTATAAATACAATATAGATATGAAATAAATAAATATAATTTATATACAAATTTAAACTAATATATATTTTAAATGTGTATAAATAAAATATACTTTAATATTAAAAATGTATATAGCCCACATTAACAACAATTTCAAATAAATTCATTTTTCCTTAAACATATCCAGAACCAAAGATACTAAATACATTTAACGCCGATGTCGAGGAATTGATATCATTTAGCTAAATTGTCCTTATATTAAGTAAATTATTGAAACCTAAATATATTTTATAAAAAAAAAAGATTTTGACAGCTAAACTTATTCACTCATCGGTTATCTGTTTTTTCTTAATCTTAATAAATTATTAAGTTATAATTATATTTTATTATTTTAGACAAAACCTTTAGGGATCATCTTTGAACGTATAAGATTTATATTTTATTACTATATGTTTGTACATTTAAAGTCTGAACCACCTTACATAAATATATTAACTTATCAAGTTTTTAGAATTTTAATATAACTTTATTGAAAATCACAAAAAGAAATCAGAATCATTTCTCAACCATTCATTTCAAAACTCTTATTCGCAAGGCTTAATTCGAACTGTTTATGGACAGCATTGAATCGAATAAGAGCGGTGTTCATACCTTTTTGTGCATATCGTTTTAAAAAATGGTATCTATAACCTTTTTGTCGTATGTGAGGGGCAGTTGACTCCAAATCCTCGTTAAAAAATGCACGGGCTTCCTTGTCCATTATTCAATCAGCTTGTTAGGTCATTTAATGCTGTTTGAGATTCAACAAGGACATGTTTACAACTTTATTAAATAACCTGCAGTAGCAGGCTGGTTGCATGTTCCTGTTTGAGATTCAACGAGGACATGCTCACAACTTTATTAAATAACCTGCAGTAGCAGGCTGGTTGCATGTTCCTGTTTGAGATTCAACGAGCACATGCTCACAACTTTATTAAATAACCTGCAGTAGCAGGCTGGTTGCATGTTCCTGTTTGAGATTCAACGAGCACATGCTCACAACTTTATTAATTACCTGCAGTAGCAGGCTGGTTGCATGTTCCTGTTTGATATTCAACGAGCACATGCTTACAACTTTATGAATTACCTGCAGTAGCAGGCTGGTTGCATGTTCCTGTTTGAGATTCAACTAGCACATGCTTCCAGCCTTATTAAATAACTTGCACATGCTTTCAGCTTAGCGTCCTATGACCCACAATACAAACAGCCACGACATTTATTATTCTGCTGCATGTTGAATATTGTTTTCCGTTGTTGTTTTCACCTTAAATACAGTTCAAACTCAACCTGCACATGCTTCCAGCCTTATTAAATATCCTGTCAGTAGCAGGCTGGTTGTTGTTCGCCTTAAATAGGACATCCTTTATAAAATACAGTTAAAGTTTGCACGTAGCATTATAATCATGTTTTGTCTCTGATACATAGATACAGAAATGGTTATATTCTTCTTTTGCATTCAAACTTGTATCTATTTAGCTGTTTTGAATGCCTCTGTTGACATTAACACTCTGTAATGGATTCATGCTCACAAAACTACAGTGCTTTTGGAGTGCTCGACTGTGCGTGGGGCGATCATTGGCAGTGCTTCGGAGGATGAGATCGAGAGAATTCGAAGGTTTACCCGTTGCGTGGGGCTTCTGTTTCTGGTTGTGGATGGTATACTCAACGGGACAAAATCGTTTGAAGAATTGGGCAAGACCGCAGCAAAGGATTTGGTTAGTGCTAAGGCCGCTTATCCAAGCTGATGAATTTGGAAATGTTAAAATTTTCAGTGTGTGGACAAGGATGAAGTGAGGCAGCATTGAAAATGACAGGTGTAATAGGTAGGTGTTGGGGGACGAAGATTAATCAGCGTGTGGTAGATTAATGATGGTGGTTGTAGGCTTATTATTTTGTTATTCGATCTTAAAGTGTTTAAGATCTAACGGTAAGTAGGTTTTTGTTGTTTTATTTTAAATATTAGATTAATGATGATAGTTGTAGTTTTACTTTTGTTATTGGATTTTAAAGTGTTTTTTATACAAAGATAAATAAGTTTTTATTGTTTTATTTCAAGGTGTTTGAGATTTAACAAGGTTTTTTTTAAGGTGTTATTAAGATAATATTTGTGTAAATTGTCTTAAGTTAAGAAGAATTTTTTTTTGTGTATTGTCTTAAATATTGTCTTTAGTTAAATTGTATTAAATTTAAGATAATAGTTTAAGACAATGGCTTAAAGACAATTGTCTTAAATTTTTTTGTCTCAAATATTTGTCTTAATTATGCCCGATAGGAGTTTATATTTGATATTTTGGGGATGGACTTGCTTGAGCGGATCATCAAAATCCAGCAAAACAGGCCAAGTGTTTGATCCAGATGATTTGAATCATGTGATCTTTTAACTAGGTTAACTAGCCGTAGAGTTTGGAGTTTGTTAGGAGTTGAGATCGCACATGAGGAGTCGTTAGCCACTGACGAGTCTGTTAGGAGACGTGGAGGAGATATGTGGAGGAATCTGTTAGTCGCCGAGGAGTATGTTAGGAGACGTGGCGGTGGAGAAGATATGTGGCACAACAACTGTGGAGGAGCAAGCATGGAGGAGATACGTGGACGAGTCTGTTAGCCGCCGAGTAGTCTGTTAGGAGAAGTGGTGGTGGAGGAGATACCTCGCAGAGTAAGCAAAACATTTTCCAAAACCCAGTTTCCATACCTTTTCGCTTCTTCGTTTCGCCATTCGCCGATTCGTCTTGGAGCATTCGCCGATTCACATGTGCATTAGAGGTAAGCCTCACAGAGATTTGTTAAAATTTCCAGCTCACAGATTTGTTAACATTTCCTGATTTGTTAAAATTTCGTGTGGTTTCAGTTCTGCCATTTTGCCATTTCTGTGCGGTCTTGGAGCAAGAAAATTGTTTCAGTTTCGCAGTTTCACCATTAGCCGATTCGCCTGTGCAGTAGAGGTAAGCCTCAGATTCCCGAACAATTTCGACTTGTTAGGTTTTGAGAAATATGAAAAATAAAAGCTTTTGAGAGCTCGTTCATAGGCTACTGGACAGCCTCAAGTTTCCTTCAAACAATATGCTCGATATATACCAATAGGCAAGCAGATTTATTATAGAATAGAATTATTTTGGACGACTTGAATAGAATTAAAAGCTTCTTTACCTTCAGCCATACTCAACGCATGAACTACGACACATCCAATTTTATTTATAAATTTATGTGTTATGTGTCCAAATTGGGCGTTTGTATATCAAGGTGGAGTTTGATTGGTTCAAGATTGTTTTATGTTTAATGTTGATAAGCTTTAAATGAATAGATTTCGAGTAAAAACTGAAGCTTTCAGTGAATCGGACAAACTGAAAAGGCTTATAATCGATGGTAAATCCTATTTAACTCAGATAGCTAGAGATAATATCCCTCACGTCTGTTGTGGAGTCTGCATATTTCAGGCGGAGGGACAGGATTTTGAAGAGGGTTTTGTCCTCATAGTTCTCGCCTTTCCATAGTTTTCTGCTGCTTCTTGAATGCTTACTACCTTCAACCATACTCAACGCATGAACTAAGGCACATCCAATTTTATTTATAAATTAGTATGTGTTCTGTGTCCAGATTGGGCGTTTGTATATCCAGGTGGAGTTTGATTGGTTCGAGATTGTTTTATGTTTAATGTTGATAGCTTTAAAAACTTGTTCAATATATTTATCCAAAATATCTATAAAAAAACAATAATAAATCCTTTGGATTTTTTCCTTCATAGTTCAAGATGAATAGATTTCGAGTAAAAACTGAAGCTTTCAGTCAATGAGACGATAGTTCTTGCCTTTCCATAGTTCTCTGCTTCTTCTTGAACACTTACTCCATTATCATTTAGGGTTGAATTCAGCACATGCTGCGATTCTCCGTCTTCTTCTCGGACGCTTACTCAATAACCATTCAGGTTTGAATTCAACACATTGAGCGATTATAAACCCTTTGGATTTTTGTCTCCGTAGTTCAAGATGAATAGATTTCGAGTAAAAACTGAAGCTTTCAGTCAATGAGACAACTGAAAAGGCTTATAATCAATGGTAAATCTTATTTAACTCAGATAGCTAGAGATAAGATCCCTCACGTTTGTTGTGGAGTGTGCATATTTCAGGCGGAGGGACAGGATTTTGAAGAGGGTTTTGTCCTCATAGTTCTTGCCTTTCCATAGTTTTCTGCTTCTTCTTGAACGCTTACTCCATTATCATTTAGGGTTGAATTCAACACATGCTGTGATTCTCCGTCTTCTTCTCGGACGCTTACTCAATAACCATTCAGGTTTGAATTCAGCACATTGAGCAATTCTTCTTCTTCTCCTTGGACGCTTATTAAGTTACTAGAACAATATTAAAGAAAATATTAAACATTATTAATAAATAATAAACTAATTAAAAATCATTAAAATATTAAATTTTATTTCAAAGCTCTCAAACCCTTCCACTTTTACAGAACTAAAAACTATTAAATTAAAACAATTTAACTATTAAATTATTAAAAAACTTTATTATCAATTAAAAAAACTTAAATTTAAAATTAAATTTTAGGTTTTTTTACTAATAAATTTTTTTTTCTTTTCATTATTTTTAGTTAATTTCATAATAGTCCAGAATGCTCACAAATTTCGACTTGTTAGGTTTTGAGAAAACTGAAAAATAAAAGCTTCACAGGCTAGGCTGAGTTCATTCACATGCTACGTGGATAGCCTCAAGTTTCCTTCAAAGAATATGCTGGATATATACCAATAGGCAAGCAGATTTATTATAGAAAAGAATTAAAAGCTTCTTTACCTTCAGCCATACTCAACCCATCAACTACGGCACATCTAATTTTATTTATAAATTTATGTATTCTGTGTCGAGATTGGGCGTTTGTATATCTAGGTGGAGTTTGATTGGTTCGAGATTGTTTTATGTTTAATGTTGATAAGCTTTAAAAACTTGTTCAATAGATTTATCCAAAATATCTATAAAAAAACAATAATAAATCCTTTGGATTTTTGCCTTCATAGTTCAAGATGAATAGATTTCGAGTAAAAACTGAAGCTTTGAGTCAATCAGACGAACTGAAAAGGCTTATAATCGATGGTAAATCCTATTTAACTCAGATAGCTAGAGAAAAGATCCCTCACGTCTGTTGTGGAGTCTGCATATTTTAGGTGCAGGGACACGATTTTGAAGAGGGTTTTGTCCTCATAGTTCTTGCCTTTCCATAGTTCTTGCTTCTTCTTGAATGCTTACTCCATTATCATTTAGGGTTGAATTCACCACATGCTGCGATTCTCCATCTTCTTCTCTAACTCCATTATCATTTAGGGTTGAATTCAGCGCATGCTGCGATTCTCCATCTTCTTCTCGGATGCTTACTCAATAACCATTCAGGTTTGAATTCAGCACATTGAGCGATTCGTCTTCTTCTCCTTGGACGCTTATTAAATTACTAAAACATTATTAAAGAAAATATTAAACATTATTAATAAATAATAAACTAATTAAAAATCATTAAAATATTAAATTTTATTTCAAAGCTCTCAAACCCTTCCACTTTTACAGAACTAAAAACTATTAAATTAAAACATTTTAACTATTAAATTATTAAAAAACTTTATTATCAATTAAAAAAATTTAAAGTTAAAGTTAAATTTTAGGTTTTTTTTACTAATATTTTTTTTTATCTTTTCATTATTTTTAGTTAATTTCATAATAGTCTAAGTTTCATAATGTTTTGTTTTCCTTTTTCTTTGAAATATAAATGAGTTTAGAATCATCTCAAATCCTATTAAGATATGGACATTTTTTTGTTTGAATTTGAAATTAAATAATATATAGAACTATTGGCTTTATGTTCAAAATGCTTATAAAGGAGTGTCTTTAAATTGCTATAGTTTTAAGGAGCTAAAAAGTTAAAAAGCTTAGTAGTAAAGTAAAGTTAAAATAAAACATCCAACACATTTAGAGCAAAGGAAAATATATCTTTCATAAATTCAATTAAATTTTTCTATTATTTTGCATGTCTCACCTGTTATGTATAATAAAAGTTCCACTAAATAAACAATGAACATCACAAGTAAAAGACCAGCAATAATTTCTTAATATCAGATAGATCATTCAATACATTAGTTTCAAAGACAACAATATTTAGGTTTTTCAACACAAATTTAGAGGTTTATTGAGCTCTCTCACCTTTCACAATCACCTTTAAGTGACGTTAGAGACTTTTTTTTACATGTTGAAGAGCCTCGGGGTCCATGTATTGTTGCAGAAATTGGTTGCCACACGTTTGTACAAAATTGTAGTGTTCACCTCAGATCATCCAAAGGATATGCAAATGCAAACGTTGTGGTGGACTATTTGTTGGATTCATTGCATGTCATTGACAGTACTCACAATAATTGATGTAGAAATATAATTCCACCCAGCCACCTCCTTCGTCTAGGTTAAAAGTGCATGGATCGCTTTGCTTTCTAATATACTCAGCATGACTTATTTCGAGGCTATTATTTTTCATTATTTTTGCTGCTATTTTGATCATGATGAATGGTGAATGAATTAGAGATGCCATTTATGGAATCCTGGATTTGTTTTGGTTCTATAATACATGTTTGACACAACACTTGGGGATATCATTCTCACATACCAAGGAACCAAGTAATACCAATAAAGGTACAATTCTACAAAACCCTAGACTCTATAGCACAAGCAACAAAGCTCATTAACCTCAAAGGATTCATCGATGAACTTGGTTACAATTAGAGGTTTTGTTATTCTATTGGACCTCCTTATATTTCCAAGAATTTAAGGGGATATTGGACCTCCTTATATTTCCAGGTATTTAAGGGGATACATCTTTCCGGTTATTTAGGGGTACAAGTCAATATAAACAGTCTCTATACATAGATTCACATAATTCAACAAACAGACTAGAAAATTTGTTGAAGTTGACATGTATGCCTCAATCCTGTTAATCTATTGTAGAGACCACCATCTAAATTGTTGATGTAACTTTGATAAAAACATATCATAGAAAAAAAACTTTAAACTTTAAAATATAAAATATAAACTATACTTTCAAAAACCACATTGCAACTACACCCTCTTGAAAGTATCACCCTAAATGTAAATGACGCTTCAAATTAAGTAATTTCCTTTACTATTGGCATGGTCATTGTAAACTATCGACACTATGTAATAAGATACAAAATTATAAAAATTACATTTTAGTTGTAACGAATTAAACATTTGAAATTATATGAGTTAAGTAATTTAGTCATTTCATCTTTATTGTCTTGCTCTGTCACTATATAAGTGGTGTGTCTGTATTAAACTTTAAATTATTAATATACTAAAGAGTTAAACTATGAAGCACTGCCTTAACTAATAAACTTTGTTGTTCATGCACATCAGATTTTACATTTTGAAAGAAGCATGACAATACCGCAACGAATCCAACCAAATTTGCCCAATGGTTTTGGGACTCAGATTTCCATATCTTCCCAATTATTCAATTTAGTACTAAATACAGCCAGAACAAGAGAAGAGTTTGAGAGAGCTTGGGAAGCTTTAGCTCAACAGGAAGAAATTATTGACCAAATTAGAAATGCAAGACAACAAAATTAAATATATATATATATATATATATAATCTTGCTTTTTTATATTACCTACTTTTTTGTACGTATTTTAAAAAAAAAAATACTATATCAAATTTCCCTTTATGGATATGTATTACGGAAATGTTTAAATGCAACTCATGTCATTTTTTAAATCATGCTTCGTAATTTTTATGTGTAAGGTTGTGACTACA
>LPNX011219902.1:128301-142664 GCA_001517045.1 Pseudotsuga menziesii
TATTTAGCATTCCATTGTTGGATGTTAGACATAGGATACGTAACATTGACATGTCGTTTATCACTGTAACATCCGCTTTTGGATGTTGGACTCATAAAGCACATGTCAATGACCTCAAAATTGAAATTGGAAGATCAATTTTGTTTGACATAGACATTGCTTTATGTCAACAAATGAAGTTATGTTCCTTGTATAAAATGGTAAAATAAATATTTTTTCAATTTTATTGGTTTTCTTCATAACCATATGTTTTTTCATTGTTTTGTTATATAGATACAAATGGATCCTGCCATCTGGAGTTTGTTTCCAATGGAGATATTGGAACTGATTTTGTTGTGGGTTCCTTTTTCGACATTGATCCAGTTGGGATCAACTTCTAAACATTTCCAAGCAATTTTGTGGCAACGAGCATTTAGAACTTCTTGGTTGAACAATCACATAACTGAAGTTGGTTTTTTGTTGAAGTTTGGCGCCCATACGAGATCGAAATACTACATAAGTTTATAAATTCTGTAGGCCATACGTCTTTTCTGCATATTCCCAATCCATAAAACAATTATTCAGTTGAATGCACGGCTGGTTCAAATATTTTGCTATCAATGTTTTGTTCATTGCGAGGTCACAAGCGCTACTTTATTATTAACCCATTCAAAGGACGGTTTTTATATATAGGCATGATTGAAATTGGAGTGCTTGGATTCTTCACACTCATAAGCAACATCAGTGATCACAAACAAGGATGGATAATTGTTCGTCATGAAGAGAACGAACATGGTTCAAAAAAATTTATGTCCAACAATGTGAATAGAGATTGCAGAGAAATTGATGCAACTAGCTTCATTCCAACCCATCCTAAAGATGCAGTTCTTTTTAATGGAAAAATATATTGGATACATATGAGAATCATTTCAGAGGAAGATGCTCTATATTCCTATACTATGTGGTCACTCGACATTGGATTGAACAAATGGGTTGGTCATGCAATTCATACAGGACGCATCAAACGATCCATGTGTTTGACTATACATCAAAACCAACTGTTATGTCTTGTGAACGATGGTAGGACAACTATATGGTCCATAACTGAAATGATATATTTGAGGATTGGTGCATCTGCAGTTGAAGAGGTGCACGGGTTTTGGATATTTGGAAGAGATTTGAGATGGACCCTTTTAGAAGTTATGACACTCGATATAAATACACGTTGTCCAAGGTACCTTCCATTTTGGGCTGTGGGAAGTTTTATTCTGATGTGTAGGTATGGCCAAATCCCGTACATATATTATGACCTCAACACTTGCAGGGTTACTCATGTAGGACCCGATGAAGGATCATTGCTTCGAAGTCATCGATTGCCTATGCCAGTAGACATCCAATGTACCAACATTGTAATGTCTAGAATTTTTTTCCCTCTAACTCCAAGCATGAAAGCATTCGATGGTTTACTCCCTTTTCCTACAAATTGGGATGAGTCGTTGGAGCGTTATGGCATGTAAACAATATGAAAAAAGGATGTTTTTTTTGCATATTTTGTGAATTTTGATCATCTTTTTATATTATCTACATCCATGTAATCATTAGATATATATCTAAAAAATTATATTGCACCAAATAATATCCATTATGGATGTTATGTTTTCTTGTAGTGTATGTATTTTTTTGCGATCATCTTTACATTCCGTCATTTTATATTGTACTTCAATTGTACAAGTAACATGCAAAAAAATGTTTCCCTTAGTCTAGCACTTTTAAATTATACTTATGCCTGCAAAAAAAAACCTGTGTTTTATGAGTATTTGAAACTAAAGGCATATTTACATCAATCCATTTGCTAACCGATTCTCTTATTTTGTGTTATAGAAATGGATATGGTCCCTGCGATTTGGAAATCTCTGCCAATAGAAATACTTGAAATGATCTTTCTTTGGTTGCCTTTATCTATGATTATCCGTTTAAAAATGGTTTGCAAAGGTTGGAATCGTATTGTGTCCAAAAAAAATTTCATCTCACAATGGAAACACAATCAAACAAAAGAATATGGAGTTTTGGTTGGTTTTGGCTCTTCTGGTAGACATCGGTTCATTGGCCATTACATTAGCCAAATAAGAAAATGTTCATCTCTTTCTATGCAAGTCCTAAACAACGACTACAAAATTGAATCCACATGTGGTTCAATTGTTGCAATTTCATCCTCCAGTATCTTATATCGAAAAAGAAACTACTACATCGCCAATCCATTCACAAAGACTTATACATTTGTAGGGTCTCTTGGTCTTGGTGATTGGGGTTTCTTTACATTGTTGAAAAATTTTGAGCAACAAAAATACCATTGGGTAGCATTGAGACATATTTATATAGAATTTCAAACAAAATATTTTATTTCCAGCAGTATTCATATGTAGTGGAGACAAACATGTCCTATCAATGGCAATGTTTTGCGGCCCAAAAATCCCATATTGTATAATGAAACAATGTTATGGGTGGATAGTCATGTGGTTTCTAGATATAATCATATATGTATATACAAGCTATGTTGAATAGATCTTGAGGATAACAAATGGGGGCTCCAGTTTATTCCACACTCGAATTCAACATTATCGATTAGCCTAGCATGTTATCACAATGAGCTTCTTTGTTTTATCAATGATGGGAGAACTACAGTGTGGTCTATAGAACCAACACAAAATAAAAATGATTCAACAAATTCTTTGATAAGAAATGGATGTTTAGAAGGTGGATTGCGATGAAGTATCATGTCTAATTTGACCTCAGGCATTAATGGCAAATGCAGTGGATATTTTCCTATTGCAACACTTGATAATTACTTGCTCATGTGCAAATATGACCATCTTACTTTTGGTTTCTATGACTTCATCGACACACATTCTAATTTTGTAAGCGAGGATAGAATGTTGGATTCTGCATTATCCAAACTTGAAAATCCAACACACCTAAGTGTTGTTGAGCTTGTAGACAACATATCCATCATTCTAAGTTGCCCAAACATGGATTCTATTGATGATGTGTTTTCAATGGGATAATATAAACATATATGGCATGTAAATTTCATGTATGTTATGCAAGTTGACATGTTTGGATGGTTCTTAATCATACTTATTCAAAATATTTCTTCCCAACCTACTTTACCGGATTTTTGGCAGTCAGTGCTACATATGGAATTTTACTTACCTGTACTTATGCAAATCGACATATTCAATACTTCATTACCATGGTTATTGGATTTGTCTCTTCTGATGTTTGCCAATTTACATTCTCTATGAAATAGAAATTATTCATACATGCCAATTTTTATTTTCTTGGATACAAAACTTGATTACAATATTATTTTATATCTTGGCGATCTTCGACAATACAAATATTATAAGCTAATATTTGAATAAAGTTCAAAACTCTTAGAAATATTATAAGATAATCTTTGAATAAAGTTGAAAATTTTACGTTTGTGTTTCTTTTTGCTATACCTGTAACATGACTTTGTACACTAATATGGTTTGAAATAAATAATTTTTTTATGCTCATGTAGATATGTTGTCAAAGAAAAATAATAATTGGAGCAGTGAGAAGAACTTGATGGAAACATCACGTCACACAAAAAACAAATCCTCGCGAAAACACTATAATAAAAAAAGGAAGGCATTAATAGGAAACGTCGTTTAATATACCAAGAGAATAGTGAGCAAATTGGAGAACAAATAAGAGAATGACATGGTCATTCCTTTGCAAATGTCATTGATTCTCAGGGGGAGCCCACTAAATTCCAGAGCATATCTGATATAATGAGGAGATCAAATCGCCAAAGTCAATTTATATCATCAACTCCAACATATATCAACAATTGTAACAAAAGGTTGAATGAAGTTATTGAACCTTTCGTAGATCATACTTCGGGCGAAACGTTTTCTAGTCATGGCATTGAGGTATAAGGATTACATGGCATTGTCTATATTTGAAAAAGTATTTATCTGTACAATATAGATATACTTACATACATGTTCAATGTTTATATAACTACTCGCAACAATTTTCTGAATCAATCATTTGATGAGCACGAGGAAGCTATGTATACAAATCAAAATGATAACACCAATACAACTGAAAGAAGCAGTGGTATAAGAACAATTTCTCTTAGAACAACAAAGGACACAATTTCCAAGTCTACTATGAATGACTCACACAGCCATGCAAACAATGCATTGTTAATGAATGAAGATCAAGAGTTTCAAAATCAACTCAAAACTGATTTGCAAATGTCCAGTCCAGCAAGAACTATTTCTATTGGAACAACCAAGGTATTGTTTCACCTATCCATGACAACAACCATGCATTTGACCTTGATCAAAATAAGGTAGTATTAGATACAATACTATTTCATCTTCATGTTCAATAATTCAATGAGAAATCGTTTTGAAATTCTAGGATAGTAGCATCCATGGACATAATTGTCGAAACGACATGACATCGATCAATGTCATTCCGTCTTCTGGTGACGATGACTCTCTACAAAATGTCGGTCAAAATTATGTTGTGTGCAGCCAATCAAAGAACATGGACCTCAATCGGGAAAACAATTCTACACCAATGAATGATCAAGCAATGATTCAAAACTAGATCATGATCAGTAGACCAAGTGGAGATGCAGAAAGGACTATTTTTCTTGGAACATCAAAGGTATTACTCAGCCTATTTGTACACAACTTCCATATTTAGATCTTACCAAAAGATTTGACATAATATTTAACAACGACATTTTCACTTTTCAAGATAATAGTGTCGAGGCTCGTCGAGGACAGAACATTCAAATCCCAACTCATCTGAACAATATGATGGCAACCAACCTTCATTATAATTTTCATGATGAAAGCAATTTGTGTCAGGTTTCAGGAGATGGTACTCAACGAAGGCAAGTCAGGAATCTACATCGTCACAACAACAGAGGAGAGATATGTCGACATGTCTCACCTCACTTTGCATTGAATGGTAACGTCCATGCTCAAGATCCAAGTTTAAATATACATACATCAAGAAACATGGTTGAATTTTTCCAACAAATGTCCTCTTTCCATCGAGCATTTCGTGCCGAAATTGATAAATTGTCAATTGTGCAAATGTGTAATGTTTGTCATGAATCATACCCTGGAATGAATGTTTTCAGACGAGATGAAGGACCTATTTGTGTGATATGTAGGCAAGAGCGTGGTATCCGTCGTTTTTCTTGAGATAACAACATGAAACCTGGAAAACAACCTCCTGTTTTATCAATTTTGACACAGGTTGAAGAAATGTTAATAGCACGAGTGAATCCAATACTACAGGTCACACATGCACATGGAGGTCAATATAAATACAGTGGCCATACAATTAGCTTCCCATAGGATATTGTTTCAATTGCTAAGACTCTTCCTCGTCGAATAGAAGACTTAGACATATTAATTGTCAAGAGAGAAGGGCCTCCATCCAAGCACTATGATTGCGTTGTTAGTAGATCACAAGTAATGGATGCATTGCATTACAAAATATAGATGGACAAATATTACCGAGATGTTGAAGTTGATCCAGAATCAGTCATATGTCTCCCAGACCAGCCAACATATGTCTCCTCTAAATTGCATTATATCAACTCTGACATAGTTGACTCATAAGAGATTGATGCAGACATTGATATATTTGGAACTCATCGACTTGAAACTCATCCTTCATCCTTTACAGCTAGAATGCCAAATGCACAAAGAGAGATAGAGGAGACACGAAACTTTGTTAACAAAGAATCTTCTTTGTCAGATTTAGATATGGAATGGCCAGAGATTTGTTTGTCTCCAATAAATGAATACAACACAGAAGGTTTGTTTGACATGGCATTTCCAACATTGTTTCCCACAGGCACTACTGATTGGTTGCAACCACGTTTGAAGGATGTCCGCTTAAATGAGTATGGGTTGCACCTACTTAAATATTGTGATCAAAGGTTTGGAAAACATCCATGGTTTCAGTATTTTGTATTGAACATGATAATGAGACATTGAAGCTAAGGAAGAGCTGCTGTATTCGTGAAAAAAAACATTGAATATGGCATACCTACCACAATTGAATATTTATGTAAGGAGCTCATTGAATTCCTTGACACCAAATTAGCCGAACGATTGATGCGTTTTGGTTCATGTCTTTGAGGAACGAAGGCATACTGGAAAATATGTCACGGTGAGATTACTGACATGATATCACAAATCGGTTGCCCAACTTTGTTTTTCACTCTGAGTGCAGCTGATACCAAGTGGCCAGACCTACATAAAGTTATGCCTAATTATGCACCTGTATTTTCACAGAACAGAAATAGATGGAGAACCGATAATGTTATAAACTATCCACATATTGTTGCAAAGTATATGCATAAATGTTTCAGTATATTCTGTGACAAAATCATTGTAAAATACCTTCATGCTAAAGATTACTGGTACAGGTATGTCGTTTCCTTATTCTATTTTTTAATCTAACATGTTAGATTATTACTTGAAATTTTGTTGCAAGCTAATATTATTGAAACATGATGAGTTTCATAGGTATGAATGGAAACATAGGGGATCAGCACATATCCATGGATTTTTGTGGTTAGAAGGTGCACCAGACATGGAACAACTGGATTGGACAGACACGATAAGAGTTGATGCAACAAGACGATACTTTGACAACTATGTAATAGCATGGAATCCTCGTGATGCTCACCACAGGAATATATCTATTCATTGACCTCCAGAGTAAGATCCTTGCTTATTGGATACCAGTGAAATATTCAATCCAAATCCCCTTGATGATTATGAGCAACTAGCGAATCAAGTGCAACGACACACAAGATGCAGTGTTCATTCATGTTTACGTAAAAAAAGTTCCTCCTACATGTGCCAATACAATGCACCATGGGAACTTCAAGACCAGTCGAAAATATTTGTCAATGACAAAGGACACAAAAAATATGAACCTGCTCGCAATGACAACAGGTTAAATGTCCATAACATTCCTCTTCTTTCAGTGTGGCATGCCCATGTTGATTTCCAGCCTGTTCTTTCACGTCATACAGTTTTGAAATACATTGAAAAGTATGCTTCAAAATCAGAGAGAAGATCAGAAAGCTATCAAGACATGTTGACAAGAATTTCCAATGTCGTTGACTCTGACATTCCCTCTATATGTGCATATAAAAATTTTCTTGCTGAAACAATTGTGGAAAGAGATATAGGAGCACAGGAAACTTGTCATATGTTGTTAAATCTTCCTCTTGTTATTTCTATCCGTATATTTGTTTCAGTTAATGTTGGTAGAAAAATATTCAAAAGAGTTTCTTCCAACTTGGATAACAACAAATTCCCAACATGGTTTGGGTTTCTAGAACACTACCAAAAGAGACCTCTGTTTCTGGAGCACTTATCTTTGATTGAAATTGCACGATCATGGTCTTTTAGTGGTCGACGTCAGAGAGAACCATGGAAGCCAAGAGATACACCTGCGATAGTTCGTGTATGGCCACGGTTCTGTGAGGTTCCTAACAACAATTCAGATTCCTTTGAGTCATTTTTCCTCAGTGAATTACTTCTCTATAAACCGTTTAGAAACATTCAAATTGATGTTGGAGTCATCACAGAAATTATTATTCATAACTGGAGGATCCTTAGATATCGAGCTTGGCATGTCAATAGGATACCTTTAGAACCGGATACCAATGAAGAGGATGACGATACACATGAAGATGAAGTGATTCATGAGAATGACATGGATGAGTGGGAGATGTTGTCACATCTTGTTCCTCCCAATACTGTTCAAGTTTCAGACATTGATACTCTTGGTCGCAGAGACTTTGACTTGATCCATGCATGGAATAGTACTACAGGTTGGAATAGAAACTTAGAGGACCCAATAAATTTCATAAAAAATTTACGCTCAAGAGGATCCATACTAGATGTCTCACATTCTAGGTCGGCTTCTCCATCCTCATTTTCTAATAAGCAACGTCTTTGTTTTGAAACTATTATTGAACATTTCTATGAAGGACCTAATGCAGACCCACTGAAGATGATAATTCAAGGAACTACAGGGACAGGAAAGTCTTACCTTATACATTGTCTTGGACATGAATTTTCAATGCATTACATAAATGGAAAAAGCCCTTTGCTATTGCTGGCACCTACAGGAGTAGCTGCGTTCAACATATGAGCCAAAACAATTCACTTGGCCCTTAGAATCCCTATTAAAGACTTTAAATCTTTACAGGGTCAGTCACTTTCTGTATTGCAAGAAGAAATGTGATATGTTACACACATTTTAATTGATGAAATGAGTTTCATTGGGCCAAGGTTGTTCATACAAATTGATTCACATCTTCGGGAAGCATTTCCTAAAAAAAGGTCAGTTCCTTTTGGTGGGAGATCATTGATTCTTGTTGGAGATCTTGGGCAGTTGCCTCCTATCAAAGATAAACCATTTTACGTAGGAAACACAGTTGGTAGGGTGTTATGGAAATATTTCAGAAATGTTGTTACATTGGACACGATATTTCGTGAACAAGGCACAGATCCAAATCAAGTCAAATTTAAGAGGTTGCTAACCAACATCAGAAATGCAAACCCTATAGTGGATGATTGGAATCTTTTAATGTCACGAACAGATGCAAATATGGATGGTACTGAAAGTAATACTTTCAGTTCAGAAATCCATTTGTTTCCTACAAATAGCTTGGTAAATGTACATAATCGATGCATGCTAAATTCACTTGGAATTCCTATAGCACGATGCGTTGCTGAACATACGAAGAATAAAGATTTTTCTGATGCTGATGATGACTAGCTTCAACAAGAAGTGCTTTTATGCCCTGTTCAGTGAGTGATGTTGACGTGTAACTTGTGGGTGGAAGCAAGGTTGGTAAATGGAGCACTTGGGACAGTTGAAAACATTTTTTTCTCTGATGGATCCAAACCACCACAACTGCCAATGTATGCTACAGTCTCATTTGATGATTACATTGGTTTACCATGGGACATCAGATATCCCAAAATTGTTCCAATAACACCTATTTCTAGAGGAAATCACAAGCAAATCACATTGCGTATGGCTTGGGCTCTTACCATACACAAATAGCAAGGTTTGACTTTACAAAGGGAAACCATTGATATCAGTATTGCAGAGAGGCAAGGTTTAACTTTCACAGCAATTTCAAGGGTAAAATCTATTGATGGTTTACGAATATCTCTGTCGTTTACATTTGAAAGGTATTCAAAAATGGTGAAAAGTGCATATGCTACAATCAGGAAAAAAGAAGAACAACGGTTGGAATCCATTTCAGCTTAAAGATCACAACTATTAGGTTATTAGGTAACTTGATTGTTTATTGTATAGATATTTATATTGACATGTTTCGTTGTTATTATTTGAATTGGTAGGAAGAAATATAGATTGCAAGAGAACAAACCAATTTACGAACTGACAGAGTTTAATCTCTATTTATTCATTGTCTTTTCATATAGTTGTCGAGAATAACATTTTTTCCTATATGTTAACATACACTTTTTCAACATGTTCAATTACAATTCAATTTACAAGCATTTGTTAAGTTTTATTATGACATAAAAACATAGTGGCAGCCATTATTATTTTTACTAATTTATTTGGATTTTTGTTCTTCATATTCTTTTGTATGTGTTGAAAGAGTAAAGATATAGTTAGTTATCTATTTTTTTTCATAAGATCCTCACAACTAAACGTAATTTTTTTTAATTGGGTTTTATCAATTAAATGTGAATGTAGTGATGAAATGTGCCAGAAAAACAATATTGAATGATAGATTACGAGATGACATGCCAATGATTTTGACATATATAACCATGATCATGCATGTTACCATTTTATGCAACTTACGTTTTGTTATATTGTATGATTTAATTGTTATTGATATCTTATAGTTTTAGTGCTTATGCCACATTTCCTCCAATGTTGTTTATTGTATTATTTGGTTAACATTGTGTTCAAATTCATAAAACCATATATGTTTTTATTTTCCAGATCTTTGCGTCAAATTCAAATAAAAAATGGATTTAAAAAAAATCAAACATCATCCAACAGTATGCATCTGACACCTCATAGATGAACCAAGGTTGAGGCGTCGATTTCAGATACATGTTCTACATCCTCGAAGAGGAAACCTTTCCAAACCAGAAATTCAAAAGGATATAGGGAAGAAATTTGGAATTACTGGTACACAACAAATAATTATTTACGGTTTTTGTACGTATGGACAAAGATATTTAGGTTTTGGGTTGGTATATGACAAGCTTGAAGATGCAATAAAATATGAGCCTAACCACAGATTGTTGAAGAACGGAATTCGTGATATTGGCAAGAAAACCCAAAAACATACTGAAAAAAAAAAAGCAAAGAAAATTTGTGGTGTCATGCCAAGAAAATAAAAAAATTGTTGAGCCACTGTCATCACCATCTATATAAAAAAAATAGTGAGAGTCCCTTTTCTTTCTGTTTGCATCATTCTATTTATTCAGTCTATCGTTGCATATAGTTATCTAAATGTGTTGAAGATATTTTATAAGTTTGAATAATATTTTGAATTCTGATTTGTTCCTAAGTAATATGTTTTCAACCTATATCTTATTTATAAGTAGTTTAAATAGCTTTGTGTGCTCGTTCTAATAAATTATTTTTATGATTTGTTATGTTTCTGCTGCAATATGGTAACGTTGGTTGCTAGATTTTTTTTACATGATGCCATTAATTAAACCGTTTTGTAGTAGTTGGGTTTATTTTTATTTTGAATTTCTTTTTGCATTCTGAAATCAATGAAGGGTTGTCTTGGATTCTCATGTTCATTGGTGCTTATGGTGTCTTTTTCCATTGGCTCATGGTTATGTTCTACTGTGTCTGTGTTATGCAAAGAAATTATTTTTATCATTTACTATGTTTCTGTTGGTAATAACTATGTATATTTAATTTTATTTATAAGTAGCTTAAATAGATTTGTGTGTTCGTTCAAAGAAATTATTTTTATGATTTGTTATGTTTCTGTTGGAATATGGTAATGTTGGTTGCTCGATTTTTGTTACATGATGCCATTAATTAAATTGTTTTGTAGTAGTTGGGTTTATTTTTATTTTCATTTTCTTTTTGCATTCTGAAATTGATGAAGGGCTATCTTGGATTATGATGTTCATTGCTGCTTATGGTGTCTTCTGACATTGGTTCATGGTTATGTTCTACTATGTCTGTGTTATGCAAAGAAATTATTTTTATAATTTATTATGTTTCTGTTGGTAATAACTATGTATTTTTAATATTTTTTTTAGTTAATTGCAAATGGATCCGAGCATTTGGAGTTTACTACCACTCGAGTTTCTAGAGATGATTCTCCTATGGGTGCCATTTTCAACATTGGTTCATTTGCGATCAATATCTAAACATTGTGAAGAGCTATTGTCCAGGCCATATTTTGTTAGCGCTTGGAAAAATAACAATATAATAGAAACTAGGCTTCTAATTGAACTATTGGGACAGTATCAAAACCATTTTGTATATAAGTTTATCAATCGTATAGGGCATACATCTTTGTTGCATGTCCCTTATCCAGAATATAGATATACGATTGAATGTATAGCTTGTTCAATCATTTTTCTCTCAAAACATTGTCCTCTATGAGGGCATAAGGATTATTACATCGTAAATCCATTCATTAAGCGTTTCTCAAATATAGGAATTATTGATATAGGAGACTATGGTTTCTTTTCTCTGATAGGCAACACTGGTCAACAAAAACATGGATGGACACTTGTATGTCATCAGCGTACTGAACACGGTCCTAAATTTTTTATCTGTAGCAATCTCCAAAGAGTTTGGAGAGAAACAATTGGTGCAGATGGTGAACCTAATACTCCTAAAGATGCTATATTTTATAAAGGAAAAATTTATTGGTTGCATGTGAAAATAACTTCTGAAGAAGGTGCCTCGTATGTGTACACACTGTACTCGCTGAACATTGAAATGAATATATGGGGTATGCATTCAATTTACACAGGGCATAGGAAATGATCTATGTGTCTGACCTTACACTGCAACCGATTGATATGTCATGTGAATGATGGTTTTACAAGTATATGGTGCATAGATGAAATCCAGGATTTCAAACGCGGTCAACATTGTGTTCAACAAACAGATAGTCATTTCGAGGATGGTAAAGGGTTAAGATGGACCCTTTTACAAGGTATGACAAGAAATATAAATAGACATTGTTCAAACTATCTACCATTCCAAGCAGTTGGAAATTCTATATTGATGTGCAAGAATGTTGAAATTCCATTCATATACTATGATTTGGAAACTTGCAGTGTTACTCATTTAGTAGTTGATGAAAGATCATCGCTTCCAAATCACCGTCTATCGTTGCCAGCAAACAATCAATGCAGTAACATTATCATGTATAAGAATTTCTTTCCTCTAACTCCAAGCATGGTTTTATTCAATGATCTTCTCCCATTCCCTCCGACATTGTTTCAGTCCCTATAGGATTTTGGCATGGAATTCAATAGGTTTATGAGTCTTTGTAAAAAAAACTATGTTTTAGTTTTTGCACTTTGTGCAAATTTTAGTATGTTTTGGTTTCAAATAAAACATGTCTTCAGCCCATGAAGCTTTTTATAAAGGATATGGAAATTTGGAGTGGCTATGTTTGAGTTTTTTTGCTTCAAATCACTATTTTTATTTTTTCTGATCTAAAATAAATAGATTTATTTACTGTATAACATCAAAATTTATTAGCTATATCGAGAATTTAATGGAAACAATACTTTACATCTTTTAAATAGTACAACTAATATTACATATCTTGACCTCACACACTAAAAGATTGCATTATCAATAAATGAATAAACAAAGCATTCGATTTCAACTCGGTATGATAACAAACATTGCACATTAAAGAACACATTTTTTGCACTTGAAATAAAAAGATATTCCATAACTGTTGATAAGGTAATTTATGATGACTTTCTGTACGAAGTTGACATAATGTCAAAGGTTTTTCAACAATTGCATATATCAATTGCTCAAATTACAATTTAAATAATCAATACAATATTTCACTTTCTCAAGTAACGATTTAAATAATATATGTAATTGTTACAATTAAATTCCTAGATTTCCTCATTTTAGCAATCCATACATTCATTTACATCATATTCATGGATGCATTGCTTACTATTATATTGAAATTGTTACTTTTTGTATTCGTTTCAAAATTTTATTTTTTCATAAATATCACAAATCATAAAATATATGGAACTGAAACTGCTTAGAAAATAATTTAGTTTCACATTAAATAAGCATCAATTAAACAACTGTTGCAGTATTTCAGTCTAAAAAAACATCTCAGTACAAACATTGCAGATTATATAACAATTATCCCCACTTGAAATAACAAAGATATTCCATATTTGCTCCATAATTTACATTCACGCCTTGTTCAAATGAAAACAACATAACTAACGATCTTGTAATTTATGATGACTTTCTATACACTGCATGTCACAAGACACCATAAGCAGCAATGAACATCAGAATCCAAGATAGCCCTTCATCTATTTCAAAATGCAATAAGAAATTCAAAATAAAACTAAACCCAACTACTACAAAACAACTTAATTAATGGCATCATGTAACAAAAATCCAGTAACCATCATGACCATACAACAATGTCACAATTCAACTTTATGCTCACTCACTATGATGATCCACCATAGCACTTCATACATTAAACATATATTTGTCTTATTAAATTACTTTTACTGTTGTAATGCAATGAAGCACATTAATTAACATAACCATAATACAATATATTCATATAGAAACAACGCAATCAAACATAACCCTTCATTTATGTCAAAACAGAATTAACACCTGAAAATTTCACTTCACCTAATCATTGTGCAACATTACAATGACTTACATATTGTCACATTACCACATTACTCAACATAGCCATAATGCAACATGGCAATTATGTCACATTGTGACATTTATCACATGTTATGTTACATTAGCGACATTCATCAAGGGTTGTGTCACATTGTGATAATCGCCAAGAGTTATGTCACATTGTAATAATGCCCAATATTTGATACATTAATATTGTCTATTTGGATATTTAGAAAATTTCTTTAAGAATTATCTTGAGATATATATATATATATATATATAGTCGTTTCACAAAAGAAATGGTTGAAACCATCCACATTCTACATAGTAATGTAGAATGTTATGTCGGATTGTGATGTTTATCAAGGTTTACGTTTCACTACGACGTT
>LPNX011219928.1:0-20303 GCA_001517045.1 Pseudotsuga menziesii
TTTTCTTCTTGTCTAGTTGCTTAAATTGACAGATTCATTGCTGGTTAATGTGTGTTTGCTGGTAATGCCTGTTGTTTATGTATGAACCTTAATGTTGTTTCTGAGTGGATCTTGTTATATATGTTATGCATCTTTATCAGTTTATGTTTATGATTTAGTTGTCACTTTTCTTCTGAATGTATTCCCTAACTGTTCTTGAAGCTTAAAACCATTTAAATCATACCAAAAACCCTAAACTTTGTTTTATTTATTGATTTTTACTCTTGAGATTGTGTTGGCTTGTTCCCCTAGCCTTAGGAACAATTTCTGGCACAAACACTTCCCTTCAAAAAAGAAATTTTTTGCTTGAGATTAGGACATCATATTTAAGCATTGGATTTGGGTTTTCTAATTGGCTTCATAAGCTTTTAGGACCTTTATGATATTTCATATCTCATGCATATAGGACTATCTCAATCAAAATAAAAAAATGGTAATTTTAAGTTAGATTTGCTTATGTTTTTAAGAAACTTGAAAAGTTAGAGTGCATTGGCATATAGGTTTGCTTGGTTTTGTTCTTTTAGGAAAAGAGATTCTCACCCTTCCCGTTTGCTTTCGAAAAGAAGAATTTGGTTTGTAGAAGTATTTGCTTGTCTTTGATTTGGTGTTCATGACTGTTGATTGGAATGATTTTTGGTTTTGAAACAAATAGAAAAAACACTCTCTTCCCTCCCATAAGTAGGCATATTGAACGGTAAAGTGAACATTTGCAAAAGCATACTGCATGGTTTTACTTTTCTGTTAGAACATCATGCATTCACCTAACCATACAAGTTAAAATCAATGGTATTTGTAGGTTAAAATTTACGTAGTAACTTGAGTGATAGGTTAGAGACGGGTTTGGGCGTTGTAAAGCGTAGGAGCTTTCGTTATTTGTCAGCATTACATTCTGGGACTCGCGCGGTTCTTCCACGTACCGTCGGTATATCAAACGGCCTTTCACATACCCTTGAGGTATATAGAAAGGTATTTCACGTACTCGATTGTATATCAGAAGGCCCCTTATGTACGGTTATGCATTAGACAGTACTACTACCGATTTGAGCTCCCACGTACCTTGAATATATCGGGAGACCCCACTAGGGTACCTTATCTATATGAGAAGAGCCCTTTGACCATCTTGTTTGGAGCCATACACCGAAAACAACATTCGGGGAGATTACTACACACGTACCCTCAAGGTATATCGTGAGTGGCACCTGCTTGACAATCCTAGTGAGAGACCTGACTTTTGAACTCCTCCTGTCATTTTAAGTCTACTTGTTTTGACCTATAGTTTGAGTAGGGAAGTCTTTTGGTGTGTTTTTTCTAGGTTTTGAAACCCTAGGTTAGATAGGAACTGTACACAATAGCTGAGTTAAGACAGTCCAGGAGAGTACGGGACTTGCCACCCGATTTTACTTCTGTTTCAGAAGGAAATACAATAGAAGCTATCGAACAAGGAGCTGCTACCACCTCCCAAGTGGGAGATCATGTGGTGGTGGAAAGTGGAGTACCATATTCTTCACACTCACCTCCCTTGGTCCAACAACCTTCTCATGAGGATTCATCGCTCCATCCTCCTACGAAATATCATGTTGATGATACCTGTCTAGATTTTGGTCCTAATTCTCCTTTTTGGGAGACACCCATCAGACAGGCCATTACCTCATGTGGCACCCGTGTAAGTTCTCCTGAAAGTGAAGAAGAACGTAGGAAATACCGTGCTGCTATCCTCCGTGCACAGGAGGTAGAAAATTAGATTGACAACTTATTAGGCCCTTCACCATTTCGTTCCACATTCCTTCCTATGGGATATCATTCACTAGCCGATTCTATGAGACCCATTGAACCGATTATAGATCGTCTATTAACAACCCATAGCCCAGGTCAAATTTCCACCCCTCTCACCTCTTATGTTATGTCTAATCCAAATCCTCCTAGATCTTTTGCATCTGGGGCCCAACCTTCAATTCCTGTGTCTTCAGTACCTTTGAATGCCAAGGGGAACCCCCCAGCATGACCTACATTATCTGATCCCGGAGTTATACCTAGTCAAGAGAAAACCTCTAACATAGAAACTTCTACAGTTTTTGTCCCTCCCACCCACACTAATGTGGTAAATCCCCTATCTAGTTCAGGTCAGCCCTTAGGGGCACAACCTATTTCCATTCAGTATTCTAGTGGTTATGGTTATCAAATACCTGTAGGTAATCATCCATCTAATCCTATTGGAATTCCATTCCCTAGCAACACTTTTATGCCATTGGGGCAACCCAAATGGTCTTACATGCCATCCATGGGAGGGATAACCATACATACTACGGGAGGTGCGGGAGGACCACCTTATGGGGGTCCTCCCCCTGGGGGTCCTATTGGTCCTAGAGGGCCTGGCAGTCCTCCTCATGGTCCTGGCGGTCCTAGTGGTCCTAGGGGACCTACTGGCTTTCCTCCTTATGGCTCGGGAGGGCCTGGTGGCCCTCCACCTAGTGGTTCCAGTGGCTCTGAAGGTTTCCCACCTCCTGGTAGTTTGGGAGGGTCTGGTGGTCTGCCTCCTGGTGGTCCTAGTGGTCCTGGTGGTCTTGGCGGTCTCGGTGGCTCTGGAAATCCTCCTCTCGGAGGCTCTGGTGGTCCTAGCAGTCCTAATTCTTAAAATCAACCCCCCATGGGTGGATTTCCCGATAGTTATTCCTCACAGCAACCTGTTTATCAGTCCATCTATGGCCCTACTGGAAATTTCATTCCATATCAATATTACCAGTATGTGTAGCCCAATAGACAGTTACCTTTCCTTGCAACTTTGGACTTCTCTGATTTGTCCAAGTTGATTAATGATCCCATTCAACACAATCCCTCATGGCCTCCCATTTTGGTAAAGTTACCATCAGATATTCCAAAGTTTGATGGGAAGCAGGGTGAATATCCGCAGAACCATGTTATGACATTTCATTTGTGGTGTTCCTTGAACTCCCTCATGGATGATTCTGTTTGGTTACGACCTTTTCAATGAACTTTGACTGGTATGGCCACGAAGTGGTATATTGAACTCCCACAACACTTGTTTGTGGATTTTGGCTCGTTGACAATCGTATTTCTTATGCACTTTCAACTCCTTATTCGTTATGAAATGGGCATTGATATGTTGGTTATCATGGGTAGACCCAGGTTTACTATATTTAACCAACAACACCCCTAGCTCACTGGCCCTTTCGGCAACAGACCGCGAAGCGGCCTGAAGTCTCACCCGAAGTGATTCTAATGGGTTGGCCAAGGACTCAAGCGTCTTGGACCAGGTTCTGTGGCGTCTTTTCTTACGACTCGCAGCTCTCCTAGCTGCGAGGTCTTTTTCTCTGCGCGTCGCGCGACTCCTCTGCTCGCGTCGCGCGATCTCTTCGTCTCGCAGCTCTTCTAGCCGCGAGATATTCTTTTTTCTGTCGCGTGGTCCCTTTCCACGCTGTGCACTTTCACTGACTCGCGATAACTCCAGCCTTATCACATCGTGGCTCACCAAGAAACATGTAACTTCCTCCCAACGCTAAGCCCTTAACCTACAGTATCATGCACTGCAGCTCCTCTGCCGGTGCGGTATCGCCTCCTTGCGATAACCTACTCCCGCGGCTCAGCGCACTTAGCGTTGGTCATGTCGACTCGTAAGGCTCAACATACCAGGCTGTTCAATACTGCGACTAGTGACTGTTCAAGCAAAGCATAAATGAACCCACATACAATAAGCCAGAGACTTCAACTTATGTTTATCCTTCTATATTGCTATAAACTGATTAACACGTTCATTCATTAAACTGTAAACAAAGTCCATGAAATGACTGATGAATGCACAAGTAAATATAACACATAAGTCAATCACATAACACTCGATTTTAACGTGGTTCACCTCCAGGATGGAAGTTACGTCCACAGAACTGTGTTTTCATTATAGCTCAGGGGAAGGTAAAACACAGTTCTGCTGCACCGCATATGCAGCTCTAGATCTTCTCTCTTAGATCTCTTTCTCTCTCTATATTTCTCTCCTACAATATACTCTTCCCTCTCTATCGATCCCTGCGGATCGTTACATGCATGCTCTCTAAGCTGGATACTGGTTACAGTAAGATTGCTTCCGCTAATAACAGAACTAGAGCTCAACTCTATTACAATACAAGATAACTGTAAGCTAACAGACTATTGCTGATCTGACTAGCTGGATGGCCTAAAATGCCCAAAATGCCAACCTTTTACAATACAAAATACATCCCTTTATAGGCAGCCTGAAGGTCTTGCAATTACAACACTGTGGGCCTGTCCCAACAGTAACCCAAACCCTAACTAGTGACAGTCGGCCATATCTGTACTTGAGGTAGCCACTTTCCGTCACACCACAGCTCTCTGCAGTCTTCCATGCTTCCCGGCGCTGATCATGGGTAATGTGCACCGCTTCACTTTTATGTCCTTCATCTTCAATGCTTCAGCCTCGTTGCTCCTTTTCCTTTATGAGGGTTGCTGAGCCCTCTTGTCTCCGTCGCTGCCTTCAATGCAGTGGGTGAGCTCTCTCTTCTCGGCCACTTAGGTACCGTCATCTTCCTTGACTTTTCTATCTTAAAAGTCATGGTTTCGAGCTCTGCTCTGTAGCTGGAAACGTGCTACGGCATCGTAGCTCTATCTTATCTTCTCTCCACCAAAACTATCTGTTTGCTAAACTAGCAGCTTCTACTGTAGCTGAGGGACCCTGCTCCAACATGATATTTTAACTTCTATGCGACAAAACACCTCCACCCACATTTTTGACAATATTCATGAGTGGATAAGGCGGAGAAGACTTATTAAGGCCCCTATTCTGGATCAATTGTTAGCTGATTGGTTCACTAAGTCCTTATTGCCTCCTATTGCCCGAGATGTGGCCATGGGTGGTGCCGTTACCGAAGAGCAAGCTATTAGTTGAGCTCAGTACCTAGACTTGGTCTATTCCCAGTCCGAGACTCTTTATGACCTAATTACTCAAGCTCCTTGCCCCAGCATCGACCTTGCCAAGCCATCAGCAGAAGTACCTGTTGACAGGATTGTTGGTTCAATCCAGTCCCCATCCATAGAGAAACCTACCAAGCAAACCCAACCTACTACTCCTTCGACTCCCAAGGTTTCTGCCGAGGTTAATTCGATTCAAAGTACTTAAACCTCGGGTAATAAAAAGACAGGTAAAAATCGAAATAAAAAACCTGGAAACCAGCAGGAGACCCCATAATCAACCCATAATTACACCAACATAGGGAAAGGAAGGCTAAATACCCTTGTCTGTTATGTGGTGGTGACCACTTCTCAAAGGAGTGTCCCCGTCGGGACGAAATCTCCCAGTTTTTGAAGTCTAATCCTGCACCTGCAGTACTTACGGATCCCTTTCCCTCTCAACAACAACCGGTAGACCACATGTCGAACCAAGGTAACTCTAGTTCATCAAAGGAAATTTGTATGATGTCCTTAGATACCATCCATCTGCAAACTCAAAGCCAGAATTATGATAAACCCATAGATAAGCAAGAAGATCATTCATCTTCAGGGAAAGCTCCCTCTACTAGTTCTCCAGAATCGTCGCCTACTGTTCCCTTATCTTTCGAGAAGCCTGCTCTCGACATGATTTTGCGCCCACCAAAGAGTACTCTTCAAAAGGCTGTGTTTAATCCCAATGCCCAAGCTGCTCAATTCTATAATGTGGTTAAAGACCTCTCTCAGGAACCTTGTGCGATGTCTACCCTAGAAGTACTCCAAATTTTCCCTACACCGCGCAAGAACTTGTTGACTGCATTAGGAGATGTAGACCTAGATAACACTAACTTGATTCACTTCAATGTTGAGAACTATAAACCTAGATTACCGTATAAAATTGCTTTTCAGATCATTACAAAAGTAGTGGGAAAGAAAGTCTTCCGAACGGTATTAGATGAAGGAGCTTCAACCTCGGTGTTATCTCTGACTTGTTGGAAAGCTCTTGGCTCTCCCGAGCTTGTTACATCACCTACGACCCTTAAAGCCTTTGATGGATGAAGATTCCAACCCCATGGCCTCATATCAGCCCTCACGGTCGAGTTGGGGGGAAAAACTATTTCCATCCAAGTAGAAGTGGTAGATGCCACTCTAGATTATAACCTCCTTTTAGGAAGGAATTGGTTCTATGCCATGAACGTTGTTGCTTCAATAGTATTTCGAATGGTCCAATTCCCATATCTCGGGAGAATTGCTACCATTGACCAGCTCAATTTCTGTACGCCAAATGTTGCTACCTCCATGGCTAATAACATCCCCATGTTAGGTCAGTCCCCTCCTCCTTACCAGTCGATTGGGGTAGGTATGCTGAAGGATTCATCCCTTATGGGGAGTTTTCCCTCTACTCCTCCTATCACGGATACCACAACAGTCCATATGATTGCCTCATTTGATATTAAGCCCCCAAGCACAAATGTTGTTGAGTCCACCTCGTTGAGTCTGCATGAAGCTATGTATGACACCATTCAAACTTGCTCCAATGATCACACTAATGACATTCATTTAGTGGCTTCGGATCCTTACCATTTACTGTACTGGTTAGAACCTTCTCTTTCGGTTCTAGACTATCTCTTCGAGACTTTTCCTTCGAACAAGTCCATTATAGAGATCATGAACACGGATGAGCCCATTTGGGAGGATCACCATCATAGATCCATGTTCCTCCCCAATACCAGTTTGGGAAGCCATGATTTTGCATCCTTGTTTCCTACTGATATTGTCAATGTTCTGCAAAGTCATATATTGTTGCAAGATACAGATTCTGAAGGAAACCTTTGCAACATTACTCAGACAAACCCAATTGACATATCAGCCAAGCTTGATGTTATTGAGCACGTTCATGTTGGGAAAAAGTGCTCCACAGATGAATCTGAAGCATATAAGGCATTTTTTAAGGAATTTTGTGATGTTTTTTCTTGGTCCTATGAAGAGATGCTTGGGATCGACCCTTCCATTGTTGTCCATGAGATTAAAAATTATCCCATGGCTAAACCTGTCAGGTAGAAACTTAGGCAAGTCCATCCTAGGAAGGCTGCAGCTATTAAAGCTGAGATTGAGAAACTTCTAAAAGTTGGTTTTATTTATCCTATACCTCTGACGAAATGGGTATCGAACGTTGTCCCTGTCAATAAAAAGAAGGGCACCATTAGAGTCTGCATCGACTTTAGGGGGGTAAATAAATCTTGTCCCAAGGACAACTTTCCTACCCCACACATCGATCAGATTATCGACAACTGTGTTGGAAGTGTCATCTTTTCATTCATGGATGGCTTTTTCGGCTACAATCAGATTGAGATATTTCCCGCTGATCAGCATAAGACAACATTCATTTTCCCATGGGGAACCTTTGCATATAAGAAGTTACCTTTTGGCTTGAAAAATGCTGGAGCCACGTTCCAGCATGCTATGTCCTATGCGTTTCATGACATTAAACATATTGTTGAATCATACCTTGATGACCTCCCTGCTCATTCACAGCGACAGGAGGACCATCCTGGTCACCTTAGAGACATATTCCTGAGATGTCGTCATTATAATATACGGCTCAATCCGCATAAATGTGTTTTTTGTGTTGAGACGGGACATCTGCTCGGCTTTGTGGTATCCAAAGATGGCATCTGGATTGATCCTTTGAATATTTCCGCCATCATTAACCTACCAACCCCAACCAACATCCTTAAACTCCAAAGTTTGCAGGGGAAGGCAAACTTTCTCTACCATTTCATGTGCAATTTCACTGAGAAAACGCACGGTTATATGTGTCTCCTCAAGAAGAACACTCCATTCTTCCGGGATGACTAGGCCCAACGCGCCTTTGATAGTATTAAGCATGCTCTAACTCATTCACCTGTGATACACCCCCCAGACTATTCAAAGGATTTTCTCTTGTATATTGTTGCCTCCACTACTACCATCACCATGGTTTTGGTGTAGGACAATCTCCACAGTCAAGAGCATGTGATTTATTATGCCAGTAAGAATCTTATTGATTCCGAAACTCGTTATTCACATGTGGAGAAGCTAGCTTTGGCCATGGTCATTGCTGTGAAAAAATTTCATCACTACATTTTGCTTCGCACTACCACCATATTGGCAGACCAGAACCCGATGTACTACATTCTAACTCGTCAGATACTTGGGGGAAAGTACTCCCATTGGATCGTCATCCTTCAGGAGTTCGATCTCAAGTTTTCCAAGGCTACATCAAAGAAACCCTTGGTTTTTGTCGAGGTTATATGTGACCTTCCCTATGATACTACGGAATCTGAGCCCAGCGATTGATTTCCAGATGAATTCCTATTCCTTATTAGCACTACTGATCCTTGGTATGGAGATTTGTTGATTTATCTCCAGACCCATCATTTTCAGCTGCATCTATCTTGCGATGATCGTCACCGCATCTGGCACCACGCGAAGTACTATCTTATCTTGCATGATACCTTGTATAGATTTGGGATTGACTCCGTTCTCCGACGATGCCTCACTCATGAGGAGGCTGAACACGTGCTGAGTGATTGCCACTCTGAAGCATGTGGCGGTCATTTATCTGGGATGGCTACAGCCCAGAAAATCCTTCGCACTAGCTATTTCTGGCCTTCTGTCTTCAAAGACTATCATGAGGCTGTTAAGAAATTCCCACCATGCTAACATTTTTATCCCAAAAAGCGTACCCATCTTGCTCTGCTTCACCCCATCATTACCGTTGGCCCTTTTTCCAAATGGGGGATTGACTTGATGCATTGTAAACCTACCTCAGCTGAGGGGAACGGTTACATCATCGTAGCCATGGATTATTTTACAAAATGGGCTGAGGCCATGCCTACATATGTAGAAGATGGTAAGACTTCCTCTCTCTTCTTGTTCAATCATATCATAGCTAGATTTGGAGTTTCGCAGTCCATCGTTACTGATCATGGATCTCATTTCCGTAATCACATGATGGAGGAATTGAGTGCCAAGCTAGGTTTTCGCCATGAAAACTCTATGCCATATTATTCGCAAGCTAATGGTTAGGTAGAGGCCATTAATAAGGTTTTGAAAACTATGCTTTGTCAGATGGTTGGAGATCATAAATCCAATTGGCATCTTGTCCTTTTTTCCACTCTTTGGGCTTATCGAACTTCCGTGAAAACAGTTACTAGTTTCACGCCATTCCAGCTTGTCTATGGACTTGAAGCTATCTTGCCGATCCAATGTCAGATTCCATATTTACAACTTGTCGTCAAACTTCTCCTAGACACTTTCGCAGAGGAAGCAAGATTTGTGTACTTGAATAACCTTGATGAGACTTGTAGAGATGCTACCTTGGCTAATGAGGCACATAAGAAATGCATCAAGGTGCAGTACGATAAATCCATCCAGCCTCGTGTTTTCAACGAGGGTGACCTAGTTTTGACTTATGACCAGAGATACGAAAATCTAGGAAAGGGTAAGTTTGAGTCTATGTGGTATGGACCTTTAATTATTTCCAAGGTGTTAGAGAAAGGAGCCTATGAGTTGGTAGATTATGATGTGATCCCTTTGGGGCAACCTCGCAATGGGTTGTACCTGAAAAGGTACTATTCCTAGGTCTTCTTGGATGGTATCTTGTATATATGTATATTGATTGACTTTCAGTGTGTTTTCAGTATTTTCAAGATGGTTTTGAGTTTTGGTGTCCGCATCTGTTTATACCATGTTTTGGTCATGTAGATGGATTTCTATGGCTTCGTTGATGGTGCTTGCCACCACACCTTGAATCTAGCCTCGACTACTTGGGTTCTCTATTCCCCAACTAAATATTTGGTTAGTTTAGGAGTGGTTTGCTTAGGTCCCGCTACTAATAACATCACCGAGTATGAAGCAGTCATAGGTCTTCTGACTGAAGCTGCCTCCCAGGATGTCTGTGATCTAGTAGTTTTGATGGAATCTCAGCTCGTGGTTTGTCATTTAAACCATGTCTACACCATTAGGAACCCAGTGCTCCTTCATCTCTTTCAAAGGGTACATTTGTTAGAAAGATCATTTGGAACCATTACATATAGGAATATCCCTAGGGAACATAATGTAGTTCTTGATTCATTGGATAATTACATCCTAGATTGGCATATTTCCCATTCATGATGTTAATCAAACATGGCACATTGTAAATAAACATTTAAAGACACATAGAACTCATAGAAAATGCATTCACCCATTTGAAACGTATAAACATCATGTAGAAGTCTGTATATATATATATATGAAAATTTTACAAAAAATAGGTCCCGAGACCTCATCTGAAGCACGTAGGATTTCAGGCAAAATCATCATACAAAATCCTGAAGCTATCAACTTTCAGTATACATGTCTCATCCACTACTGGTGCTCGTGATATCACATCACTGCTCGAGCTACCCTGCGTAGTAGCCTGCCAAATCTGCCTGGTACCCCCGTTATAGATCTCTGATATCTAGTCAAGAGATCATCTATGTCAGCATCTGGGATGTCCAGAGTCAACCTCTCAAGGTTCTCCTCCAGCTTCCTGGTGATATCATCACCCTGTGGCATGAAGCGAGCTATGGCTCACCTGTCTAATGGAGATGCTCCTCCAGGCCTCACTGCTCCAACATCTGCATGAAGAAAAACAGGTCTCGTCACTTATCATAAAAAATATAAAACATAAAAAACATAAAAACATTTTCCATCCTTATATTTTCTTGTTTCTTACCAATGTCTCCCCATTTCCCTCCAGGCGGGAGTGGTAGGTCAGGATCACCTGTAAAATCTGTGGTCGCATAGGCATAATCCTTGACCATGAGCATCTGATCCCGCAGCCATCTGAAGAATGCGTCACCGAAATTCACTCTGCCCCTACCCACTCCTGTGCGAGCTATGATCTGGACCCACCTTAGAATGTGGGGGTATCGTGCTCTCAGACTCTAAAAGGTCACCTAGGGCCTCATCTAGGGCAGCCACTCAAAGAAGAAACAAGCTAAGATGGAACCAAATCCGAACTGCTTCAGCTCCCCCTGCCAACATTTAGTCAGCTGATCCTTGAATATTGGAAGCAATGCTTCTACCCAGTTGAACACCGTAGGTTCCATTGCCTCTAGGGCATAAAAAATATGTGCCCTAAAATCATGATGTACACATTGGCTCCCTGCCACCCTCTGCATGGTGAACAAAACAATCCGTAGAGCCCTATCTGTCACTGCCTTGATGGGGATTTTCTTCCCCGATGTACCTATACCTGGTACACAGTGTTGATCTATGAGCTCTCTGGTGGTAATGTCCCCACCACGGGAACCTGTCAGTGAGATAAGGGCACCCCATCTCGATAGGCCAGTCAAGAAGTAGATGTCCTCTACCTCCACTGTAAGTATATGCACCCCCACCTCGAAATACTGTTGTTCTGGATTCCACATTCTCAATATGTGTTCCAGTAGTCTCTTGTGGGACACCATGCTTGGTGTTCGAAAGAACTTTAAAATCCCATAGTGTCAGAGTTCCGCAGTACAAATCGGATCCCTTTCAGCAGCGGCATCCTCATCATCATGTGTTCTTTCCTTCCATATCACCATATTTTGGAAGCCTAGACCTGCCAAAAACAACAATGGTATACATCAATATCATCCTTGAGTCACCATAAATCAAAAGAATGGGTAAATTTTGCATATATCATTGGTTTAATTTCTCCATGGCTGGCACTGCCTGTCCACCATATTATTGGTGCGGTTCTCGGGTGGTACTGCCTATCCCGCAAGGGGTAGCCATGGTTCCCACAAATAGGATTTTATGGCTTTCCAAATAAGCCTAAAACCCCACCAAATCCCAAAATAAAAGCTATGAAATGGAATATGAAGGTCTTAGTTGTTACCTGCAACTGACGAGACTGAAAATGGATGATGGAAACTCCCAGTATCAACTGTGGAAGGTCTAGCTAAAAAATGGTCCAAGTGCTCTATGCTAGAGGTAAATAGTGAAATGTTTGATTTTTTACTATTTAATTTCCTTATATAGACATTTTTTGGGTCTGACTTAGTATAGTTTTGATATTACATCATGTTCTGGTCAAAATCTATTTGTCGTAATCCTGTAATGTTGATTTTGGATGCATTTAACACTTGTTTATGAGTCGTCTGTAGGTTGAATTTAGTGAAAGCTTTGGAAAGTTTGTTTATGGATTTTTTGTACTTTCACAAAATGGAAAAGGTCGTTGAGCGTTTATTATGACACTTTGTCATGCTCGTTAAAATCTAGTATGAAATTTCTGAGTCTAGTTCAAGTTTCTTTCCAAGCTCGTAAAATACAACGTTGTGTAAAGAAACGTCATGGAGTCTTCTTTTCACATCTTCTTTCAGACTCCTTAAACATGAAAAGATAGTCGAGTTTGTTTCCAAATCTTTCCAGGCTCATAAAATGTGACATTGTGTAAAGAAACCTCATGGAGTTCTCTTTAAACCCTTTTCAGGCTCCCTAAATACGAAAAGATTGTAGAGCGATCTTATCTTCTTCATGCTCATTAAAGTATTTGAAGAGTCGTCTATTTGATGGTGGGTTATCTCTTTCTTGGTTCGGACAGTAGTATTTATGAGAAAGGAACACTCCAGCCAATCATGACTGGAAGAGTTCTCTAAGGTATGATTTTATACTTTTTCGGCCCTTAGAGACTAAATCATACAAAAAAGGACCCCCATGGAGTCTTTTTCTGTATTCATTCAGACTCTCTAAACATGAACGATATTGAGTTTTCTTTCAGTGGACTCGTTAAATTAAACATTGAGAGGCCCATTTTGGGAACGAACCCCTCCTCTCTCAGGTTCAGGAAACATATGAGTCTGGACTTGTCTTATGACAAGCTATATCGAGTGTTTGTTACCCTCTTTGAACTCGTAAAACCGAAAAGAGGCACTCATCGATCATGATGGGGGAAATGGGAAAGGGAATCATTTTGCAAATAATGGTAGTTGTTTGTCATTACATTTGAACATGGCACTTGTATACACAATCGTGTCAGTCAATTGGGTATTCAACTGATCTCTGTGACGATCCACTTTCATGAGTCATGCCAATCCTTTGAGTCTTTCAGAAGAATGCATTGTCCACTATCGCATTGTGTATCTGTCTCGTCTAGTCATGCTACCAAGTCATTTTGTCATGTCACCCGATGTTCAAAGGGGATCTGAAGAAGTCTTACCTCTGCAGTATACATATCCTTTGTGTTAGTATATTTGAGTTAGTCGTATGGTTACTATGTTCACATCATTCCAGAACTTTGTTCCGAGTTTTGTGTCGTCGATTTGGGACTCATCATGGCCCTCCTTCGACAAGACTATTCCTGTCGACATTAGCTCATCATCCAGGAAATAGTCTTAGAAACAATATTTAGTACCTTGAGATCTGTATGCCTTAATGATAGATTCTCTCGCTCTTGACATAGGTTCACATCATTGACCTTTGATCGATAGAATCGACTAGGTGTTCGACATCAGGACATCTATTCGCACTCAATAGATTGTACTAGAGTACCTTGGGAATCATTGACATTAATGGTGATCTCCCTCGCACTTGTTAATGGTTCACATCATTGACCAGTAATCGAGTGGTTTCTACCATGTTCGACTTCAGATCATTGTAATCACATGGATAGAATCATGCTTTGTGACAGACGAGACGAAGACCCTGGGCATTTGTTTAAAAGCGCTCATTGTTTTTTCCCCAGCTTGCGATGGAGTTTTGTATATCTAGCATGGATCCACATTTGTATGGTCATGGATATGCTCAAATTTGTGTCTGTATGACATAGATCTACATTGTATGTATGGTAGCTATGTCCAAGTTTGAGTCCTCTATCACATGGATCTACGTTGTATTCTAGTAGCCATGCTTGTTTATTCCACTCATGGATCTTCCTTGTATTGGTCAATAGCTATGAGTTTGGTTACTTGCGTCTATGAGTCAACATACTGATGTACTACAGATTTCTACTTGACTGCATGCTCCGATCGAGACAACATTTTTGTCTCTTGGCAATGACTTGTTCTCAAAGCTCTCGTTTATCGTATCACTCTAAGAATCATGCTTTGGTGGGCATCCTGTTATACCAAAATCCTATCACCATCATGTGATAAGACCTTTGACATACCTACTTGCCCTAAATCCCAGCTTCTGGAGTGAAGACTAAATGGTTTTTTATCAGTCTATCATACAGATTCCCAGCACCCCTGATGCCCCTTTATCTAGGAGAGGTACCCCTGCTCACACCGCTTTTCATCAGTTGTCCACAACTGGTGCCACCACCTATCACCCTTGGCCCATAGGAGGTTATTACTAGAACCGCTCTGTCATAGAAGGAGAAGCGCGGTACCCTGGGTAAAAGGGGAAAAAGAGAAGCTTCTCAAGGCTTCTATATGATAAGCCTCGGGATATCCCTTATCCCTACTGTTGTGGGTTAGTTGAGCTCGAGATCCCTCATCTTAGGATCTTAGAGGCCACCTCACCCACTCATTTCTCAACCATCTCTATCCATCTAGCGCTATAAATATGAGCTCATAGCCATGGTTGAGGAGAGAACATTGAAGGTATTTTTATGATGTTGGACTAATTCTTGGCCCAAGATCATTTGGAGAGAGCATAGAGAGCTAGAGTCAGAGCTTTTGGGGATGAAGAGCTGGTTTCATGAAGATGCATGTCAACACTAAGGCTTGGTTGTAAACTTCTTCATATTTTTAATGCAAACTGATTTTCTGTCCCATATATATTGTTGATGTTTGATTTCAGATATATATTTCTAGATTCCTTAGTCACTAGCATATATTAGTAGATCATATTCTGGTTTCTTTGATCTATTTCATGTTGAAATATTTTGCAAGTACACAGGTGAACTATCAGAGCCTCTTATTCCAGATATCTACAGCATCTAGGGAGAGTTATCAACCTCTATGATCTATTTGTTCTGGATCTGAACCATTCAGACCAGCGGAACACCTTACTATCCGCAGGAGGGGGAATATTCCGACCAACAGTTGTACAGTTGTGAATGGAATTTAATGGGAGCAGAGAATATAGGGAATCATGTGTGCGATCCATTAGTGAATGAACAGAATCAATTTAAGGAATACCCTATATGTTGCAGCTAAACCTTAAGCAACGACGTGCTATCGTAGTTGTTTTTGTTACAACTGATCATGTTACACAAATACGTGGAATGATGGCCTCTGTTTGCTCGAGCATGTGGGGATGCACGTGGAAAGTGACAGCTAGCGTCAAAAGCTCGTCTTCCCTTCAAACCATTTAGGTTTCTACACTTGTATTTCTCAAAGCTTGAACTATATTTACGAAATCACAATGTATTAGTAAAGTTCAAGAGACATAATTTTGATCATAACAATAATAGGCATGAATAAGATAAAAAAATAATTAACCATACCTATAAAGATTCAAGTCTCAATGTGAGGAAATAACATCTGTCTGGTGCATGGAATGGGGTAGGACAAGGAAAAAATGGTATAATAGGTGTGGTCAAAAAGGGGCATTTCAAGACCCAACAAATACTACAAAAGAAATATTAGATTCAGAGGGGCCAAACTTTCAAAAATAATGTTGTCATCAAATCTACTCCAACAAAAGTTATAAGTTTCTGGTAGCACACAGAATGGTTTCATCTAAGGTGGCCCTAAATTGATCCCACAATTTTACGCATTTGTGGAGGAGAGGCAAAAGGTTCATTATCTTAACACACTTTTCTCAAATCTCCAAATCAACCAATCAATAATTTTCTGCAATTATGTTAATCGAATAGAGCTCTTGGCCAAAAAAATCATAGAGCTTGGATATTCATGTTTTTACATCCATACAAAGATGTTGCAATCTCATAGGAACAAAGTCTTCCATGACTTCCGTAATGGTGCTTGTATAAATATGGTCTCTTCAAATCTGTTTACGAGAGGAATTGATATTCAAGTAGTTAATGTTGTTATAAATTTTGACTTTCCTAAGAATTCATAAACTTATTTGCACAGAGTAGGGTGATTTGGAAGGTTTGGTCATCTAGGACTTGCTGTAAATTTGATTACATATGAGGATTTATTTTGTACAAGATTGAGTAGGAACATGGTACTGAAATAAGGCCAATCCCTCCTCAAATAGATCAAACCATTTACTGCAGATTGACAGCATTTATTACATCCCTGGATCTTTTGCATGTACATAAAGGCTAAGTTGAAGCAGTTGCCACCAGTGTATATAGGGAGTGCATGCCGTAGCCTTTATGGTGGAGCTGTAAAATGGATGATGGGAAAGGAAACTAATGGAAGTGACAACATTGTTGTTCAACTTGAAACCAAGAAACATTGGGAGGAGCTTGTCATTTTGGTTGCTGTGGTAAGCTCACATTAGAAGGAAATAAGCAGCACAACTGGCACGAGTCAAAGTGTTGAAACTAGTGAACTTTTTCGCCATAGATCACAAGAAGTGGTTCCGAAGCGTGTTTTACAAATGGAAGAAGCAATTGCAAATCGTGACTTTGGATCCTTTGCGAAGATTACTTGTGCAGATTGTAATCAGTTCCATGATGTTTTCCTTGACACATCTCCTCCCATATTCTACATTAATGACACATCACACAGGATCATAAACTTTGTTAAAAGATGGAATTGGTCTAAAGGGACTCCATAGGTTGCATATACTTTTGATGCTGGTCCAAATGCAGTAATGTATGCACCTAATAGGAAAGTTGCAGGCCTTCTTCTTCAGCGACTGCTTTTCTATTTTCTCCCGACTCCAGCAAAACATTGTCAAGTTATGTAATAGGAGACACCTCTATACTAGGAGAAATTGGTTTGAACTCGATGAAAGATGTCGAATCCTTAACTGCCCCTCTAGAACTCAAGAGTGAAAGTAGCAGTTCCACATTTCAAGGTGGTATCGATTACTTCATCTGTACTCGACCTGGAAAAGGTCCTATGTTGTTTAGAAATGAAGATCAAGCTCTTCTTAAACCAAAAACAGGGTTTCCTCTCTATAACACTCAAACTTTCAGTTTCATACATTTTAGGGCCACTGTAGACTGGGTAGAAAAGTCATGTAAGTTTATAGTGAAAAGAATTCTGGCAATTGTTATGTTAATCCTGAGTTAGATTCTGATATCGTTTTTGGTTTTTGTACCTCATTGTGTGGCATTTTCTGCTGCAAAAGGACTTGACCTTAGCTGGTGTAAGGCACCTAAAGTTGGGTTACCATAGTCTCCATGTTCTACTGCTATCTCTGGAGTTATTTCCAAGTATAGAACAAGATCTAGAGTGATATGAACAGCTGGACTTTCAGAAGAAAGTAGCTAACCAGTAAAAGGCCTTACATGATCCAACCTGGTAGATTGTGGATGCATCAATACCAATAAATGATATACACGAAATCTTGAAGGGGTCATTGTCTATGATTATGAACTAAATATTGACTGGAGTATATTTAGGTATATATGATGACTCTTCCTCAAAGAGCTCATCAATACTCATCCATGAATGCAAGTGGCATTTTATTTAAGTGTTTTAGTCATAGTAGAAGTATAACCCTATTAAATAGAGACATGGGTCATTTTCTTGTTTGATTAGCTAAACTTGGAAAAAATTCATTAGGCTAGATCCAAAAAATGCTAAAGAGGTTAGCTTTGCTATCTTATATATATATTTCATTGTAAAAATATTGAAGGAGGGAGAAGGGAGGAAGGAAAAGGTACCATCTAAGAGGGCTGAGGCAGTGTTTGAACATTCTGATATTGGAGTGGTAGGAGCATGTATACACTATATTTTTGTTAGCTTATTTGAAATTATTATGTTCATATGAGCCGCCTTTCTATTTCAATAATTGAATTTCATGTGTTGTGATTTATCTTATGTATGGTCAGTTAAAATCCATTGCTAGATTCTCACAATTAATGTGAAGTTATCCTTGTACTATATGCAGAATTTGGTTCATGTTTTTCATAAATTCATACTCGTAGCTTTGTCTTATCAATTCTTGATTGTGGTATATATACTGCTGTTCAGTATTGGCTTTCAAACCTAACTTGATCTCTGTACTATTATACCTTCAGCACTCTATCAATTCAGTTACCCATTAAACCAAAATTTAAGATTTCTCTAAGCTCGACCCTGGCAGTCAGGGTTCAACTTTAGTGATAACATCTTCTGGCACCATTACTGGGGACAAAGGAGCAAAGATATCTTCCCTGAGAAGAATGACAACGAATATATCCAGCCTTTGATGGTGAACAAGGGCTGGTGACATAGTGGCTGAAAATAATTCACCTGGTGACTCCAACTACTGCAGATCCATATTTCAAAGCTTCATTGATGATTTCATTGGACTAATGAGGACTTCTGATCCGACTTCTATTGTTTCAAGGTATGCATGTCTAGATTTTGCAAAACTTCCCGGTTTTCCAAATCTTCTTCCTTCAGATGAATATTTGTTTAGAAATGGTCCTAAATTCAATGGAGAAAATCTAAGTTTAGCTATGAAACACATATCTAATTTCCATGAATTTACAGAGTTACTCAGAGTTAAACATGAAGATGTCTTCAAAAGATTATTCTATGATTCATTACAAGGGAAGTGTAAAAGTTGGGTTGAAGATTTGTATGTTGGGTCAATTAGATCATTAACATATTTTTGGATTATATTTCTGAAGACATGGATGGAGAAGACAGAGTTTAGGGAAGATTCTCTTTCCATTAAAAATTTCAAGGAATGGAGTAATATGAGCACTAATGAGGAAATAGATGAAAATTTTTCTTCCATTTTGTCTTCTTATTTAAAGTCAAGCTCATGTAACTCAGAATCTAAAGTCATCATTTTAAAAGAATTTGTTGCATATATTGAGAAAGAGATTGAAGCTTTAGAGGTCAAGATATAAAGTCTATCATTTCAAAGCCCTTTTCATCTATCTTTTGATATCAAGATTGAGAATAAATACAAGTGTGATGATCCAAAAACGAGAAAGTGGTATGACCCGGTAGCCGACTATATCAAGGAATTTATCGATTCAAGGTTTCAGTATTCCTTTTATGATAAGTCTGAAAATCAAAATTACAGACAGATGTTGATTGTTGTTCCTGTCTTCATTTTGCTAATACACAGATCAACATTTTCATCAAGTATTCAAATACTTGTATGGATTCACTAGAAGCGTGATTTTACTTGACCAAAGTTGTAGTTTTGGTTAGTGTATATAGTGTGGATAAATAATCTTGATGCTTCAAGCATTTCCTTGAGTTTGTACAGTGTGATCAGATTGTTGTGAGAGGATTATTTCAATTTGCAGAGTAGTTTAAAGATTAAGCCAGTAGTGTGTTTTTAAGCTTTTTAAGTAGTAGAGATTTGTGATCAAGACTCCATCCCAATGAAATGGAAAGGCACTTGGTCTACTTGTTCTTGGAAGCTCACAGGGAGCATGCCATCCCTAGACAAAGCCAGATGTTGTCATCAGATCTACTCCAACAAAATTTATAAGTTTATGGCAGCACACATAATGGTTTCATCTAAGGTGGCCCTAAATTGATCCCACAGTTTTATGCATTTGTGGAGGAGAGGAAAAAGGTTCATTGTCTTAATACAATTTTCTCAAAGCTCCAAATCAACCAATCAATAATTTTCTGCAATTCTGTTAATCAAATAGAGCTCTTGGCCAAAAAAATCATGGAACTTGGATATTCATTTTTGTACATCCATACAAAGATGTTGCAATCTCATAGGAACAAAGTCTTCCATGACTTCCGTAATGGTGTGTAGAAATTCAGGCCTGCAGTAGATTAATTTCACTCACAGCAATTAACAATTGATCATGCAAATTATCAACAATGGAGACTGAATATGGAGCTGTAACACAAAATTATATTAACTGAGTGTACAATAGCCAACCCTGTAATAACATAGGCTGTTGAATATATAGAATACATGAGCAAATCGAATGCATGAGGAAGCATCCAAATCTAGCATAAAGCAGGCTTACCCAAAATAAGCAAATCCCCCATAGGTGTAAAAAGCTGATCCCAAATCTATCAAGGACCCCACGAATTAGCAAGGGTGCATGGGAAAGCTAAAGAGTGGTCAAATTGCAGCTCATACATGCAAAAGCATGGAGGAATGAGTGGAGGAGGAAGAGGCAACAAAGATGATTCACCTCACCTAGTCTTGATTTCCTATGTGCCTTAAAACACTGAAAAAGCAGGGAATAAAGCAGAAAAAGCAGATGGGTGCCTAGGAGGCCAGGAATAAAGCAGATTTGATTCCTAAAG
>LPNX011219928.1:24062-41044 GCA_001517045.1 Pseudotsuga menziesii
CGTGAGGAAGCATCCAAATCTAGCATAAAGCAGGCTTACCCAAAATAGGCAAATCCCCCATAGGTGTAAAAAGCTGATCCCAAATCTATCAAGGACCCCACGAATTAGAAAGGGCGCATGGGCAATCTAAAGAGTGGTCAAATGGAATCTCATACATGCAAAAACATGGAGGAATGAGTGGAGGAGGAAGAGGCAACAAAGCTGATTCACCTCACCTAGTCTTGCTTTCCTATGTGCCTTAAAACACTGAAAAAGCAGGGAATAAAGCAGAAAAAGCAGATGGGCGCCTAGGAGGCCAGGAATAAAGCAGATTTGATTCCTAAAGCTCTCAAGGGCGCTACATGAGTCAAATATGGCAAGTTTGACCTCTATGGATAGGCAATTAGCTACTTGCACATGGTGGGACTCATGGACTAGGCAAATAAGACAAAATAAGTGAAATAATGTCTAAGTGGGTAAATACTATGGGTTGATTATTCTAACATGGTGCTTGTAGAAATATGGTCTCTTCAGATATGTTTATGAGAGGAATTGATATTCAAGCAATTAATGTTGTTATAAATTTTGACTTTCCTAAGAATTCAGAAACTTATTTGCACAGAGTAGGGAGATCTGGAAGGTTTGGTCATCTAGGACTTGCTGTAAATTTGATTACATACGAGGATCAATTTAATTTGTACAAGATTTGGCAGGAACTTGGTACTGAAATAAAGCCAATCCCTCCTCAAATAGATCAAGCCATTTATTGCAGATTGACAACATTTATTACATCCATGGATCTTTTACATGTACATAAAGGCTAAGTTGAAGCAGTTTCCACCAGTGTATACAGGGAGTGCATGCTGTAGCCTTTATGGTGAAGCTGTAAAATGGATGATGGGAAAGGAAACTGATGGACGTGATAGCATTGATGTTTATCTTGCAACCGAGAAACATTGGGAGGAGCTTGTCATTTTGGTTGCTATGGTAAGCTCACGTCAGAAGGAAACAAGAAGCACAACTAGAATGAGTCAAAGTGTTGAAAATAGAAAAAAAAATCACCACAGATCATAGGAAGTGGTTCTGAAGCGTGTTTTGCAAATGGAAGAAGCAATTGCAAATCATGACTTTGGATCCTTTGCGAAGATTACTTGTGCAGATAGTAACCAGTTCCATGATGTTTTCCTTGACACATGTCCTCCAATATTCTACACATTAGAGGAAATTTGAGGTCTAAAATGGGCATCCTCAGGAAAATAATAAAATAATAGTTAAAATAATAAAATAATAATTAAAATAATAAAATAATAGTTATTAATTTTGGAGGAAGAATGAAAAAAACTACTTTTTTTGTTCGTATTTTCTACATATCTCCCTGAGGGTTTACTCAAATTTTGAGCAGGAGAGCTCATTGGATGCTGAATTTAATTCCACATCCAATGAGTACCCACACTGCATACTTTTGATGGATCTCGCTACCTCAAAAATAAGAAATACCTGAAAAAATGTGATGATGACATCATCATCACATTTTTTCGGGTATTTCTTATTTTTGGGGTAGGGGGGTCCGTCAAAAGTATGCATTGTGGGTACTCATTGGATGTGCAATTAAATTCCGCATCCAATAAGCTCTCCCACTCAGAATTTGAGTAAAAACAAAGGGAGATATGTCGAAAATACGAACAAAAAAAGTAGTTTTATTTTATGACAAATATGTCAATTCAACCATTATGGTTGACTCATTTCATTGAAATTGTATTGGTTCCTGAATTCCAACTCACAAAATTTATTGTTGGCGTGTTTTCTTATAAGGCCCATTTTAGACCCCAAATTTCCTCTAATGTTAATGACACATCACACAGGATCATAAACTATGTTGAAAGATGGAATCGATCTGAAGGGACTCCACAGGTTGCATATAATTTTGATGCAGGTCCAAATGCAGTAATGTATGCACCTAATTGGAAAGTTGCAGGTCTTCTTCTTCAGTGACCGATTTTCTATTTTCTCCCAACTCCAGCAAAACATTATCATGTTATGTAATAGGCGACACCTCTATACTAGGAGAAATCCATTTGAACTTGATGAAAGATGTTGAATCCTTGACTGCCCCTCCAGAACTCAAGAGTGAAAGTAGCAGTTCCACATTTCAAGGTGGTATCGATTACTTCATCTGTACTCGACCTGGAAAACGTCCTATGTTGTTTAGAAATGAAGATCAAGCTCTTCTTAAACCAAAAACAGGGTTTCCTCTCTAGAACACTCAAACCTTCAGTTTCATACGTTTTAGGGCCACTGTAGATTGGGTAGAAAAGTTGTGTAAGTTTACAGTGAAAATAATTTTGGCAATTGTTATGTTAATCCTAAGTTTGATTCTGATATCGTTTTTGGTTTTTGTACCTCCTTGTGTGGCATTTTTTTCTACAAAAGGACTCGACCTTAGCTGGTGTAAGGCGCCTAAAGTTGGGTTACCAACTCTAGATCTTGTTCTATACTTGAAAATAACTCCAGAGATAGCAGCAGAATGTGGAGACTATGGAGAAGATCGATATGAGCAGTTGGACTTTCAGAAGAAAGTAGATAACCAGTAAAAGGCCTTGCATGATCCAACCTAGCAGATTGTGGATGCATCAAATGAACTAAAGATTGGCTGGAGTATATTTAGGTACAGATGATGACTCTTCCTCAAAGAGCTCATCAATACTCATATATGAATGCAAGTGGCATTTTATTTAAGTGTTTTATTCATAGTAGATGTATAACCCTATTAAATAGAGACATGGGTCATTTTCTTGTTTGATTAGCTAAACTTGGAAAAAACGCATTAGACTAGATCCAAAAAATGCTAAAGAGGTTAGCTTTTCTATCTTATATATATATATCATTGTAAAAATATTGAAGGAGGTAGAAGGGAGGAAGGAAAAGGTACCAGTCGTGAGGGCTAAGGCATTGTTTGAACATTCTGATATTGGAGTGGCAGGAGCATGTATACACTCTGTTTTTGTTAGCTTCTTTGAAATGATTATGTTCATATGAGCCGCCTTTCTGTTTCAATATTTGAATTGCATGTGTTATGATTTATCTTGTGTATGGTCAATTAAAATCCATTGCTAGATTCTCACGATTAATGTGAAGTTATCCTTAAGTACTATATGCGGAACCTGGTTCATGTTTTTCATAAATTCATACTCATAGCTTTGTCTTATCAAGTCTTGATTGTGATATGTATAATGTTGTTCAGTATTGGATTTCAAACCTAGCCTGATCTATGTACTATTATACCTCCAACACTCTATCAATTCAGTTACCCATTAAACCAAAATTTAATATTTCTCTAAGATTGACCCTAGCAGTCGGCGTTCAACTTTAGTGATAAAAAATAATTTAGGAGTAAGGTTGGCCATTAAAACAACCTACAAACTATGGTTTTTAAATGTATGTTAAATTGAAACCTGCATAACTTTTGATTGGAATATATGTTTTGGGTGATTCAAAAGATGTGATAAAGAGGAAATAAATAAGAACTATGGTAAATATTAGTATTATCTAATGGAAAGATGTGCAAAAAAATTATTTCATCTGCTAAACCTTTCAATAGATTACCCATAACTTCATTAATTGCAAGCTAGCCAAATTCTCAATTTCTTTGTATATCCAACACCATAATTTCAAGTAATGACTGCAAATGGAGGTAGTATAAATTGTTCAAGGAAGTTTCATAGTATTAACCTTACTACGAGGGATTCTTTATTGGATATTCCAATTATTGGAATCCAAATGAGTGGTGATGATGTTATACTAGGGGTTTAGTGGCTACACTGATTGGGGATATTGGCTCTTAATTTTAGGAACTTTCCATGATATTCTCTTCATAATGAAAGGAAATTGAATTTAGAGGTATTTCAATGAAATCCTCTAAAGTGATAAAATTGATAAAAAAGGGACTCCATGGAGTAATTGCAGAGTTGTGCTGACTAGACGTTCAAGCATGTATACCCTCTATTCCTATAGTTCTCCAACAAGTTATTGCCAATAACTCCAAGGTATTTGGGGAGATTCCTAAAGGATTACCACATACTCGAGATCATGAATATGATATTCACTTACAACCAAAAAATTTCACACTTAACGTCAGACCCTATAGGTACCCATATGCACAAAAGAGGGAGATTAAAAATATGGTTCAAGAAATGTTAGATGTAAGGATCATTCAACCTAGACAATGTGATTTATTTGTACCAGTGGTGATGTTATCAAAAGGGAGAATTAAACACATATGTGTTTGTATTTTAAATATATAAATAAGCTGACCATTAAAGATAAGTTTCATAGTTATTCCATTGATGAATTATTATATGAATTACAAGGAGCAATTTTATTTACCAAGTTGGATCTTCATTCTAGATACAATCAAATCATATTAAGGAAATATGAAATTTGTAGTGTCCCCGACCCTTATGACAAGGAAAAAATCCCTAAAATTTGGTTTAAGCACACTAGAAATAAATGAAAACAAGTTTAGGACAAATAACCATTCAATTATTAATTAAAGGACTAACTTAAGAAACATTACTAAGGTTGCGACACTTAATTAAATGATTCATTGCCCTTAGTTAAATAATATCAACACTTAATCAAATCTATGAACATTAAAACTTGAGGTTGGAATTGTATCAAGTGCCTAGATAATGCATCTATAATCATCATTCTTAGTGTGATTAAGTTCCTACATTAAATTCTTATACTGCGTAAACATTACTAAAAACATAGTTTATAATGGTCAAGCATTGTGTTGTTAATTGTTTGCAGATTTAATTAGCTTTTGATATTGATCAGTGTGTGATGTTAGTGAGGATAAACAACAAGTAAAACACAAATAAAAACACATCCATTGAATGCATCCTACAATCACACCAAATCATAGCAACATAAGACACCAAATTCCATTACAACCTTCAAAATAAGCTCTCGATGGTTGTCCCCTACAACCATCTCTTACTATGAAAAAATGATTGGATGGATGCCAACCTCTAGCCATCAACCATGTTTACAATATGAATACATTATTCCAAACCTATATATGCAACTAAGAACATATATGTACTTAAAAACATATACATTCAAATAACAAGTGTGTTGATCTTCACACCGAAAATTGTTGGACCAAAACAAGCATATCTTGCTCATCCAAAAATCTTTTTCACTGAATCAAAAGGAGATACTTTATGGAAACATTGTTTTGAAACAATGGGACAGGTTTCAAAAATTATAATTGATCATATAGTGGTGAACCAAAACATGCTTTTTAACCCCTCTCAATACCGTGGATCCACATTCATAGTTTTCGAAGAAGAGAAAATGAATAAAAAGAGAAGGACAAAGCACAACTCTGAAAAATAATATATAGCACTCATCCATCTTGCATAAAGGTATTAAAATACAAGCATAAACAATTGGATAACAAAATCACCCACCATTTCACATACAAAATAAAATGCTATAATAAACATGAGATAAATACTTATCTCCGATATGGGCAACTGGCTACAACAAGACAACTTTCCTCCCAACCATAGACACAGTCAAGCCTTCCTTTCTTGAACATGTCACTCCCAAGATAATACCATGGATACATAGGTAGAGACACACTTATTATAGTAAGTATTGGAACTACCTCTTTCGATAACCACAATGCTTCCCACTAGTAATTTCATGTCCGTCTCCACTACCTATGGGACATGACCTAGCTCACCACTCCCATTTCCTGGATTCTTATAGGAAAACTTGGACTAGTAGAGTGATGGAATGGAATCAAATAGAAACAAATATACTAACTCTAAGTCTCAATATACTTCCAGTACTACCAACATTCCCAACATGGTTAGATAACACAAGTCATATGGTCCAAATCTCAAGATTAGATTCAAGAAGGAATGGGCATATAAATTTATAGTACAAGAAGGCCAACTCTAACCCAAGGGGATAAACTTGAATTAGATAGAGTTAATGTTTAATATTCACCATGGATACTTAACTTGAATTAGTGGAGCGGTGGCTTAGTTAGGAGACTCCCTTTCATGAATTAACACCATGAGGAGTTACCAAAAACCAAGGAGTGGAGCCATGAAGAGCACATGGAGGCACACTAATGCATAAGGGGGGTTACAAAAAATAAAGGAGGGATAAATAGGTGAGAGAAGGCATACAATATGGTCATAAATATCATGGAAGCACAAAAATAGGACAATCAATGCATAGTGTAAGAATGGAAGCTAGAAAATAACTTGTAGCCCCTAAAAACTAAGAAAAGGGTTCACAAATGACCCAAAAACACATATATTTAAGGGAATATTTTACCAAGGAGGGAGACCTAGGAAAGAGGGTACCACTAAGGTGTGAAAATATGCAATATTAACTTCATAGTCCTTAGATACCAATAATAGGGTCCGTTGTACAAGGTTTGAGTGCCCAACACTATTAATGTCACCAAGGTGCAAATATGAACTAGGATGGAAAAAATTAAGCCAACAACAAGTTATAAGGTGTTAGGGTTGTCCCCGTTCCCCCTCACTTTGTGAAATCCATGGTCCCCCATACTCGTTTAGTTTTATTTGACGATCCAATTGTTTATTTAGTCAATATTAACAACATTCGAGGATAGCAAAGATGTCATTAATAAAATTAATATTAATAATAGTGCCAAAATCCAAAGTCACATTATCAAACAATGATAATAAGTCCTTAATAACATTAATAATTAAAAGGAACATAAGTCCATAGTCATATAAAATATCATAAGTCCATAATGCAAAAGAACATAAGCCACATGGAAGGTCATAAGTTTTGGGCTTAACAACTGGGGTATTACATCCCCCCTCCTTGAAAAATGCATCGTCCTCAATGCATATTGTTAGGATTATATAATTCTCCCTTGTCCATATATAGTATATTAGATCATTTTTCCTAACTTAGGAGTCTTTTACTTGAGTTTGGTGCCACCATGATATTTGTGCCACTGGTGCCATTGGTTCCATTGGTGCCACTGATACCAACCACTAGAGTGTGGGGAACACATATAGATGTTAAATTCCACATACTGCATGTTCATGCATAAGTTAATGTGCCTCTGATACCAATCCCTACATTTTAGGAGCCACTCGGAGTGCCACGAACAACCCCCATCAATTGGTTGTGGTAGTTAGGTAGTTATGCTAAGTTAACCTTATGTTACATTCAGTTAGATGTATTTTGGTCCAGTTAGCATGGGATTAGGTGCCTTTTCTCACCTACCTCATTAGTTTAACTGGTTTAATTGATTGATAGACTGAATTAGACATGTGGAGTTAGACTAGTGAGCTCCGACAGTGATTTAGACACTTATAGTTAGCCAACCAGTCATGATTGAGTTGGTACATTCGAATCTTATCCACATGATTAGAAGTCTCCTTATTGTAACACTGTTGTATACTGCTAGCATTAATGAATATTAATGTTGTAATTTACTGATAAATTCTTATCAGTTTTATCTAAAAAAATTCTTGTTCAGTGTGCATTGTTCTTACTATTCAACTGCAAAATTCTACCTTTGAATTGCACTCATTTCTTGTATATCAATGGTTCAATAATTCAAACATGCTATTAGATCCTTGTTCAGTCTAGAAGCAATTATGTCTGATCTCCATTGTACACCAGAATCAGCTAGGTTTCTACATAAATCCTAAGAAAGTGCACATGTTGAGGAATTTCCTGATTAGTAATAACATGGATGGATTCTTCAAATCTTGTACCCCAAATCCTTACACCCTTCAACTTTATTAATTGGACGACAGATATGCAGGTCTCATTGTGCAAGCTTGATGTATTTAGGATGACAATGGGAATAGAGACAGAGCCCCATCACCTTGTTAAGAAGAAAAAGTTGTGAATTGGTTGGATGAAGAATTTGGCTTCATATTCACTCATATCTCTCGGGATCTTTTGTTTCACCTTGAGGGACTGAAGAATCTAAAGCAATATCCGGACAAGGTTGAATATTTGTTTGGAAAACAAGATGAGCTTTGAGGGCACATATTCGAGAATGAAATCATTACATTGCAGCACAATAGTTTCAAAACTATTTAGTAGTTTTTCACAAAATTCAAGTCATTAACACTGCAATGTAAAAAATGCGGAATAGAGTGGAAAGATGATTAATTGGTTTTATCAATACTAAGCAAGCTTGGATCAGATTAATCTTCCTTTGTATCTACATTCCATTCCGGAAGAGCTTCCATCCCCAATTGGAATATGCCTTCTCTAGATGCTTTTTTTGAGTCCTTAATACAAGAGAAAGATAAATTGGTGCAAATGGGAGTGATTCAAACCTCCAAGAACCAAGAACTCTTAGTGATAGACTCAAACAATGTGCAAGAAAGAGGGAAGCACAAAGGGAAGGATCCCAAAGCCACTGATTCAAATCCAAAGGAGAATTAGAGATATTATGAAGGAGCCTCAAGTTCCAAGAAAGAGAAGACTAAGTGTCCATACTGTATGAGCAGATTTCATTTAGAGAATCAGTGCATGAAGAAGACCATTGACCAGTTGACAACACTCCTTGAATAGAACAATATTTTGCTTCCACAAGGTGTAGATATGTATGATGTACTAGAGAATATTGAAGAATATGAGAGATGCCATGCATTGAAGGTATGCCTCACTCCATCGAAGGCTTACTTGATAGATTCTGTAGCATCCAACCACATGGTTTCCTCCAAAGAATCATTCACTACTTTGGATCTCTCAGGAGGACCTAGCACTCATATGGGAGATGGGTCCCAAATCCCAGCTGCTGGGAGAGGTTCTAATAAAATCCAACATGTTGAGTTCAAGAATGCACTCTTTATGCCCTCTCTTGCAGCAAATTTGTTGTCTATATATCAGATGACTCACACTGGCTCACTATAGTGGGGATTTCTCCCCTACTATGTGTAGATGCACCAACATTAGCTCATCCAAAGAATAAGGAATAGTTCAAAAATAACAATGACACATCAATAAAGACAATTGTTTTTAAGGGTTTTAACATATATATAAACTAACTAATACAGAAAATAAAATAGACACACCTTTATGAAAATGGGCCACTGTAGTCGTCCTTGGAAGTGGTTCTGTAGCTCCACGGGTTGGTTATCCAACCTTATCCACAATTAGTTGTCAATTGAGGGGATTCAATGCAAATGAGTACAGAGTGAACTCAATGTACACCATGGGAAATGGCATGGTAAAATATGGAAGGAAAAGTATGTGATGTGACTGATGGAAAAATGGAAAAAAGTGATCCAAAAGTGTATTGAGAGAGTCCTTCACAATGTAGTTATAGTATCATCCTAGGGTTTTTTAACCCAGTGTAATGACCCATGGTATTTTATTGTCCATGGTATTTATTTGTGGTTTTTTTACCCATTCTCATTTTTAGGGTTTTTTTACCCTTTTTGGGAGAGAGTGGGGATAAATCATAATAAATTCTCATCATCCCTTCATTTGTGGGAAGGAATAATGATGTTTTGGACCATTTTTAGTGGACATACAATTGTGAAGGTAAAAAATGAATGAAATATGGTGGGAATATTATGTATGACTATGGTTTAGACCATGGAGAGATAGGTGAACACTTTTTAGTGTTAACAGATTTCCCCTTGATGTGTGAGGGTAGGAGCTCGTAGTATGGTCGATGGACATCATAGGATCATGGGAATATGGTGGCAACAGTGGAGAGACTGGAGAGAACCGCAGAGAAGTGGAGCTTCCTTGTTCAAACTATGGTGGATTTTGGTTTTTTATTAGTTCTCGAAAATGGAGGAGATACATATAATGTGCAACATGCATATGGACGAGGCGGGAATACCCATGCTCATAACAATGTCAAAAGAATAAATAATAGGATCAAGGATCAAAATATGGGAGCCGATCAATACATATAAAAATGATGATACATAATGGTGGCCTCAATGGGAGGCTGAATACAATGTTTATTTGAAGAACTAATACATAGGAACAATGGAATTCTCATGGAATTCAATATCATCACAAGTGATTCTCTGCTGGATATGGAAGTGTACATAACTGGAGGGACTCAATGATTGAGAATCAGAATCTTTGTGGTACCATATATAAAATCAAGTACTGGAGATACATGGAAGCATAAAACTAAGAGCTCCCGAACACTATCGCCAACGCATCCCAGAAATCACAAGGGACATGAGAATATATGGGTCCCATATATACACTCACCAATGTTCTAGAGTCCAATGATAATCGACGTCTTTGACCAAATAATGAATGTACCAATAACATGTACGAATCTCAATGGCACGATGATGTAGTTGAAGTTGAGCATGTGAGACACAACCAACTCGAAAGGAACTAATGACTCGAATCAAGTGGTCCAAGGAATTCATCAATGAGGTGGATGAAACCAGGATACAAGGACCTCTAGGTCTATCCTATGGAATAAATGTGTTGACATCGATAGAGGGAGACCTGGTGCTAATCAAGGAAATGATGTTTCCTTGACTAGAAGCACGAGGGGGATAACCAAAGATGTGTAATAATCAGGGGACTGACACACTGGATGGGGGATCAGGGGAAGGGGAGAACGGGGAACTCAAAATTACTTTGTTCAGAGTATGACAACAGGGCTGACCTGGAAGCAAATGAAACCAACTCATGGGAGAGGGATCATAGCTGTAATATTGGGAAGATAATTGCAATGGTAAATACTGAGGGAGGTAGCTAGAATAGGAAGATCCATGGGATCTAAGGAAGACTCATTGCATAATACTTTGAAATAAGGTGACCCAATGAGGGGAAGATTCCATAAGGTGATATCATATGTGGTGGCTCCTAAAGACATCGTTTGGGCCTTATTCGCTGTCACGTCCCCAAGCCTCCGACCGGCAAGGAAGACGCGACTCAATCATTAACAACCCGGGCTAACCGCCCATGAACATGTACAGGCATAGATAAAATGCTGAAATGCTAAAACAAAATGATGCAGGGAAATGCAATACAGAGAAACATGCACATTGAACATCTAACGTGAACAGATGCATTCATTTTTCATGCTCAGTGGAACAACATACATTTCTACAGCATTCATTCAACATCAATCATCATATTAACATGTTCATCAATTTCATTAACAGAATTTACAGTTGCAGAAGTAAAATGGATAAAATCACTTATCTTAGGATGAACTCGATCCACAACTAGCTACGTCGCTGCAAGGTTCCACCCAACCATAGGCCAGCGTGCTCATCAATCTCTCAGCAGTGCTGCCACCCCCGAGCTGGGCATGATTCTCCAAGGAATAAGGGAAATAGCAGGCTTACACATAGCCAGGGGTATACAAAACATAGCCAAGCCAACATAGTTGGGTTTGTCAGGCCATTAAGGAGTTGGAGAAGGTAGATTGCTAAGCTGGTGAGCTCATTACAGAACCAAGAACACCTACACCAGAACTAGCCTGACCTCTAAGACACCCAAACACACCCAACACAAGGAATCAGTCCCTTCTCTGCTACACAGTCCCTCAGGCCCTGCATTCCCTTCCAGTGCTATTCAGGGGTGATGGAGAAGAAGGCCAGCCCTCTAGCTCTGTCTGTGTGGTTTCCAGCCACTAGGTTTATCAAGCAAATCTAAGCCAACATCCCTGCTCCTCACACCGTCTGAAGACCAACCATTGCACTCTGGCAATTAATTTAGCTGTCACAATTTAAACCAGGGAAAAATGAATTCTGAGTCATTCTTGGCCCTATCGTGGCCAAAATGACTCTTCAAACGAAATTAAAACAGCCCCAAAAGATGTAAGGAAGACCACGACAACACATCCAACAATGTGGGAGAATAATAGTGCCGAAATGTATCAGGGAGTACAGCTTACAGCAAACGTGGGGAAATGGAACTCGTCCTAGGCAACAGAACCACTGAGAAAACACATAAGGACCACACAAAGAAAGAGAGAAATACCAAATTTCGATAGCCCCAGCATCCACAATTTCGCAGAGAAATAACGACGTGGTAAAACCCAGAAATCCCTGTGCGTGAGAGGAACAATCAGACCCCGTGAGGAACTAACAGCTCTTCCTGGGCGCGTGGGTGAACAACAACAGCTGAGAGGATGTGAAATTTGATGTGCATGAGTAATAGCAACAAATTCCCTGCATGAAGATGAGCAACAATGGCAATGACGTAAAATTTTAGTGTGTGGGTGTTCAGCAACTCGTGGAGAGAGGAAGAAAAATATGCGTGGGTGAAGAGTGCGTGAAGGCTTCCCCTTGCCATTCTGAAGTCAACTGCTGGGTGGAGTGAGCATGGAGGCATGGACTGATAGTCCTGCCACCCCACTCCCAAAACAATTAACTGCCATAACTTTTCCCAGCTTCCAGCAGAAATTATTAAATGGAGGTAGTTGGAATAAAACAAAAGAAGATGACACATGGGTTTTTCCCTTTTTGGCTCAAGATTGACAAATTCCCCCCCAAATCCTTATCCTTGGGAAAATCATGCCCCATTCGATTTAGTTGCTGCGACCGTAGCTGGTTGTGTTCATTTTAATTAATTGTAGATGCATATTTACATGATGACCGTCATAATATATGCCGCATGCCCCGATATACAATCGGTGACAAATTTAAATCCAAGACACAGCAAAACCGATCAATGGTGGGGTCTTGGCCTTTAACTCCACACCATGATTATTTACAATATATAAATCATATACATCTAATGTAACGGGGTCAAAACCGGGACATTACATTCCCCTCCCCCTTCAATAGCACTGTCCTCAGTGCTTTACAAAATTTGAACAAAATGCTACACTAGTATCGCCTCAGTGTTCTACAGAATTGAACAAAAATGGATGTGCCAATCGTATGGCATCCTCCAGCTCCCATGTAGCCTCTTCAGGTCCGTAGTGCTCCCATTGCACCTTTACCTGACCTATGGCTCGGTTCCGGAGCATTGTGACCTTCCTGTCGAGGATGCGCATTGGCTCGATTCGGAACTCTCCCTCGGGTTCCACCTGAATCACATCCCAATTTATCACATGGTTAGGATCATGTACATATATTTTAAGCAAAGAAACATGAAAAACATTATGAGCTCTAGTGCTAGCAGGAAATGCAAGCCTATATGCAACTGGCCCTATTCTTTCAAGAACTTCAAACGGCCCATAGTATCTCAGGGACAACTTGGCACAACTTCCAAGCTTCAAGGAACTCTTCCTTTCCCTCACTCTGAGGTAAACATGATCCCCAACACTAAAATCTCTGTTCACCCTATGCTTATCTGCATAGCTTTTCTGTCAGTCTTGTGCTGCTTTCAGCTTCTGCCTGATCTTTGCAACCTCTTGCTCCATTTCCTTGAGCAATTTCAGTCCAAGCACAATCCGGTTCACTGGATTATCCCAAATCACTGGTGTTCTACACCTTCTTCCATACAAAGCTTCATACGGACTCATCCCCAAGGATGCTTGATGTCCATTGTTATCGGAAAACTCTACCAAGTGCAAGTAATCTTCCCACTTGGTTGGTTTTTCCATCACATACATGCGAAGCATATCTTCAAGCACCTGATTAACTCTCTTGGTCTGCCCATCCATCTGAGGATGGTATGCAGTGCTGAAGTTTAGCTTCGTACCCAAATCTACAAACAACCCCTTCCAAAAGTTGGAAGTGAACTTGACATCTCTGTCAGATACTATTTCCTTCGGCAACCCATGCAATTTGAAAATCTCCTTCATGAAGATCTTTGCAATGTCACCAGCCTCATATGTAGACTTAACCGGTATAAAATGTGCTGCCTTAGTCAACTTGTCTACCACAACCATGATAGAATCATGTTGTCTCCAAGTCATTGGCAATCCTGTAATAAAATCCATGGAAATAACTTCCCATTTCCATTCTGGAACTGGCAAAAGGCTGCAACAAACCTGCTGGATGTTGATGCTCGACCTTTACCTGTTGGCATTTCATACACCTTGAAATGTGTTCAGCTATGTCCCTTTTCATACCTGGCCAAAAGTATTGCTTTCTGGCTGTAGCAATTGTCTTTTGATATCCTGGGTGACCAGAATATGGAGCTTGATGGATCTCATCCATAACAACTCTCCTCAAATCTGCTACATATGGAATATAAATTCTGCCTTTATAAGTGAGAAGTCCACCTTCTTCCAATTTATATCCCTCATACCTTTTCTCAAGACTTTGCTGTTGCAATTTGCCTTTTACTTGCTCATACAATTCATCTCCGGCAACATGATTAACAATCTGCTGTCTCAAATCTGATTGGCAAATACTAAGAGATGCCACATGCATTTCTTGCATTTTCCTACTGAGTGCATCAGCTACCTTGTTCTCTTTTCCCTTTATGTGCTTGATTTCAAAATCAAACTCACATAAAAATTCCAGCCATCTTGCTTGCCGAGCATTCAGAGTAGGCTGATCAAACAAATACTTCAGACCACAATGGTCTGTTCTGAGCTCAAATATCCTACCCATCAAGTAATGTCTCCACATCTTGAGAGCATGTACTATGGCTGCAAGCTCTAGATCATGAGTGGCATAGTTCTTCTCATGCTCCTTCAGCTTTCTTGACTCATAACATATCACGTGGTTGTCCTGCATAAGGACTCCTCCAAGCCCTTGTCCGCATGCATCGATACACACCACAAAATATTTCTCTGGATCTGCAATCTTCAATACTGGTGCACTGGTGAGAATATTCTTCAACTTCTGGAAGCTTTCTTCACACCTCGATGTCCATTCGAACTTCATCCCCTTCTTTTGCAAAGAAGTGATGGCATGTGCAACTTTGGAAAATCCCTCAATGAATCTCCTGTAATATCCTGCAAGTCCCATGAAAGATCTTACATCTGTCACATTTCTTGGAGTAGGCCAATTCATAAGGGCTTCAATCTTTTCAGGGTCCACAGATATACCCTCCTTTGAGATAATGTGACCCAAATACTGAATTCTATATCTATAGAAGTCACACTTGCTCAATTTTGCATACAACTGATGCTCCCTGAGCAATTGCAATGTCAATCTCAAATTCTCTTCATGCTCTTCCTCATTCTTAGAATAAACAAGAATGTCATCAAGGAAAACAAGAACAAACTTGTCCAAATACCTGCTGAAGACGGTATTAATAAGGCACATAAATGTAGCTGGTGCATTCGTGAGACCAAATGGTACCACTACAAACTCATAGTGCCCATACCTTGTCCTGAAGGCTGTCTTATGAATGTCTTCATCCTTGATTCTCACCTGATGGTAACCAGATCTCAAGTCAATCTTGGAAAATACCCTTGCTCCTCGCATTTGATCAAAGAGGTCATCAATCCTAGGCAAAGGATACTTATTCTTCACAGTAACCTTGTTCAACTGCCTGTAGTCAATACACAACCTAAGTGTACCATATTTATTCTTTACAAACAGAACTGGTGCTCCCCAAGGAGACACACTCGGCTGGATATACTTCTTTTCCAACAACTCTTGCAGTTGCATCTTCAATTCTAGCATCTCTGGTGTACTCATCCTGTAGGGGGACTTGGACACTGGTACCGCTCTTGGCACAAGTTCAATAGTGAAATCAATGTCCCGCTTTGGAGGAAGCCCTGGAATCTCATCAGGAAACACATCCCTGAATTCCTGTAACACTTAATAGTCCTCCAACCTAGGAGTGTCATCTCTGGTTTCCTCCAAAATCTGAGCTGCATACAACTAGCAACCCTTCCTACAAAACTTCTTTAACTGCATAGCTGAAACCTGCCTTACTAAAATCACCTTTGGAATACCCTTCACAACAACTAGGTCCCCTTCTTCATTCATGCATTCAAAATTCTTATTGTAGCAATCAAGCTTCACCCTGTGAGCTTCTAACCAATCCATTCCAATGAGAACATCATAGGAACCAAGCGGTAGAACATTCAGATCTACACGAGTGATCAATCCGTTCATGACCAATGGACATTTCTCTACCACTTCACTGACCTTTCTCTTAGTTCCAGTGGCTAGCTGAACTAACCAAGACTTCCTATGCTTTACTTTCTTAAAGGCACAAATATGCACTACTCTAGGAGTAATGTAACTGTGAGTAAAACCAGGGTCAATCAAAATAGAAATAGATTGCTCAGCAATCTTACCTGCAACTTCAACCACAGCTGACTAGTGATCTACCTGACGGTCCTCCAGTGCTGCATATCTCTTAGGAACTGACCTTGCTACTTGACCCACTGTTCCTGCTTCTTGAACATTATAAGCTGGTCTTGCACTCTCATTCTCGAGTGGACAATTCCTATGCATGTGGGGTCCTCCACATTTCCAACACTAAAGTGGCCCTCTATCCTGTTGTGGATCCTTAGGATTTTCTCCAGTCACTCCAACTGGCTTACTCGCAGCTTGGGATGGTTGTTTCTGCTGATTCCTAAAGCTAGAAGGTTTGAAACATTTCTTCCTTTGGTCAAACTTCTCGTTCTTCTTGTCCTTCCATGCCTTATGGTAATCAGGTTTACCTTTGCTTTGCTCATAGCAATACTTAGCTTTCCTTATTGCTTCTTCAAGATTCCTAGGCTCATAAAACTCAATTCTATCTTTATAAGACTGAGTTAATCCACTCAGAAAACGCTGGACCTTTACTTTTTCATCTTTGATGTACCGGACATACCTCAACAGCTCCAAAAACTTATTAGCATACTCTTCCATGGTCTGCTGTCCCAATCTCAGCTCATGGAACTCCTTAATCTTGTCATCATAATACCTGTCAGATAGGTATTTCTGCTTGAAATACTTCTTGAACTGTTTCCACTTCAGTCTCCTTTCACTGATCCTCTTCACTTGCTTGAAGTGTTCCCACCAAATCGATGCTCTTCCATTCAGATTGAATATGGAAACTCTTGCCTTCATGTTTCCTGAATAATCATGCACTTGAAAGTACTTTTTAATACCAAGAAGCCAAGCTTCAGC
>LPNX011219928.1:41874-68719 GCA_001517045.1 Pseudotsuga menziesii
CCCCTGAAAAATAGCTGAAAAATCCCTCTGAAAACAATTGAAATCGGCCGAAAAAATGTCACGAAAAACTCAAATTTTCCCCTTGTACAGAATCGGATCTCAGTCTACTATTCCTTCTGCTGAATCGGCTGTCGGATGTCTTCCACATCGGAAGTCGGATGACTTTGTATTCCACAACATCGGAAGTCGGAGGCATTTTCTATTCCACAGAATCGACTCCTCTTTCCATTCCTTCTTTCGTCGAATCGGCTCCCGGAACCATTCTTCCTTCCGCAGAATTGGCTCCCCTTCCATTCTTTCTTCCGATTTGGCACTTAGAAAAATTTGGACGTCGGACGTCAGCAGACTTTCACATCGGAAGCCAAATGGATTTGGCTTCCGTAACGGCAGACGTGCAAACCATAACTTCTTCCGATCGGGACTTACGGAGAACAATTTAATGTCGGGCATCGGCTGGCTTTTGGATCGGAAGCCTTAATGCTTCTACTTCCGCAACGGTGGACTGACGGACCACTTTCCCTTCCGACTGGCAAAAGTTCTCTTCGCGAATCCTTCCGCAACGACGGACGCTCTTTCCCTTTCCTCTTCCAATCGGCGCACTTTCTCTTGCGGCGTCGGCAGTCTTTTTGATCGGCCGGAAAATGCCTTCAGCTTCCGCAATGACGGATGGGGAACTTCTCCAACCCTTCCGCAACGGCAGATGGGAGATCACTCCCGCTTCCGATTTCCCAACACTTAGACAAAATTTGAAAATTTTGTCTTTCTTCGACCGTGTCGGCAATCGGACCCATTACTACGTCGGCAGTCTAACCCTTTTCACAGCCGCAACTGCGGGCTGCCAAACGCTGAATCCTTCCACCACAGCGGAAGTTGATTCCACTTAGTGCTCCAATGGACCACTGTTCAAACACTTAGGCAATTTTTGAAACTTGCTGCTACTCTGCTGAACAGAGAAGGTAATTCTACCTTCTGTCACTGCATCTTCTTGGCCCATAGAGGCCCATTGCTGCAACCTAGAGCTCTGATACCATGCTGTCACGTCCCCAAGACTCCGACCGGAAAGGAAGATGCGACTCAATCATTAACAACCCGGGCTAACCGCCCATGAACATGTATAGGCATAGATAAAATGCTGAAATGCTAAAAGAAAACGCTGCAGGGAAATGCAATACAGAGAAACATGCACATTGAACATCTAACATGCATAGATGCATTCATTTTTCATGCTCAGCGGAACAACATAAATTTCTACAGCATTCATTCAACATCAATCATCATATTAACATGTTCATCAATTTCCTTAACAGAATTTACAGTTGCAGAAGTAAAATGGATAAAATCACTTATCTTAGGATGAACTCGATCTGCAACTAGCTACGTCGCTGCAATGTTCCACCCAACCATAGGCCAACGTGCTCATCAATCTCTCAGCAGCGCTGCCACCCCCGAGCTGGGCATGATTCTCCAAGGAATAAGGGAACTAGCAGGCTTACACATAGCCAGGGGTATACAAAACACAGCCAAGCCAACACAGTTGGGCTTGTCTGGCCATTAAGGAGTTGGAGAAGGCAGATTGCTAAGCTGGTAAGCTCATTACAGAACCAAGAACACCTACACCAGAACTAGCCTGACCTCTAAGACACCTAAACACACCCAACACAAGGAATCAGTCCCTTCTCTGCTACACAGTCCCTCAGGCCCTACATTCCCTTCCAATGCTATTCAGGGGTGATGGAGAAGAAGGCCAGCCCTCTAGCTCTGTTTGTGTGGTTTCCAGCCACCAGGTTTATCAAGAAAATCTAAGCCAACATCCCTGCTCCTCACACCGTCTGAAGACCAACCATTGCACTCTGGCAATTAATTTAGCTGTCATAGCTTAAACCAGGGAAAAACGAATTCTGAGTCATTCTTGGCCCTATCGTGGCCAAATGACTCTTCAAACGAAATTACAACAGCCCCAAAAGATGTAAGGAAGACCATGGCAACACAGCCAACAACGTGGGAGAATAACAGTGCCGAAATGTATCACGGAGTACAGCTTACAGCAAACATGGGGAAATGGAACTCGTCCTGGGCAACAGAACCACTGAGAAAACACATAAGGACCACACAAAGAAAGAGAGAAATACCAAATTTCGACAGCCCCAGCATCCACGATTTCGCAGAGAAAGAACGACGTGGTAAAACCCAGAAATTCCTGTGCATGAGAGGAACAATCAGACCCCGTGAGGAACTAACAGCTCTTCCTGGGCGCGTGGGTGAACAACAACAGCTGAGAGGACGCGAAATTTGATGTGCGTGAGTAACAGCAACAAATTCCCTGCGTGAAGATGAGCAACAATGGAAATGACGCGAAATTTCAGTGCGTGGGTGTTCAGCAACTCGTGGAGAGAGGAAGAAAAATCTGCGTGGGTGAAGAGTGCGTGAAGGCTTCCCCTTGCCATTCTGAAGTCAACTGCTGGGTGGAGTGAGCGTGGAGGCATGGACTGACAATCCTGCCACCCCACTCCCAAAACACATAACTGCCATAACTTTTCCCAGCTGCCAGCAGAAATTATTAAATGGAGGTAGTTGGAATAAAACAAAAGAAGATGACACATGGGTTTTTCCCTTTTTGGCTCAAGATTGACAAATTCCCCCCCACATCCTTATCCTTGGGAAAATCATGCCCCATTCGATTTAGTTGCTGCGACCGTAGCTGGTTGTGTTCATTTTAATTAATTGTAGATGCATATTTACATGATGACCGTCATAATATATGCCGCATGCCCTGATATACAATCGGTGACAAATTTAAATCCAAGACATAGCATAACCGATCAATGGTGGGGTCTTGGCCTTTAACTCCACACCATGATTATTTACAATATATACATCATATACATCTAATGTAACGGGGTCAAAACCGGGACATTACATTCATAGTTTAAGGAGCACGAAGAAGGGAGATAAGTATGCTCAATATGATACGATTGTGTGGATTTTTAGTGATCCCAAGAAAGTAAATGTTCGATGGTGTTTTCATTTTTAGATTCTCAAAAATAGGAAGAAGACTCTGGTGTGGTCTCTTTTTAGTTAATAGTCTCCTAACCATGAAAAAGGATAAAAGTATACAAATGAGAGCTCTCCCAAATTTTTGGGGGAAGGGATACTTCTTTACCGTTGGTAGTACAATCAAGCCAACAAAGCTTAAACCTATACTGACTAAATGGCCATTCATACAATTTTATGAGCATGAACAAAACCAAGTTTGCTTGGAAATATTTTCTTTATGAGAGGGCTAGAAAAGAGCTTAAAGACAACTCATAATGATATTTTTCGTAAAGTACAGTCCCATAGTCTGAGAAAGAATAAAAGGATATAAAAAAACCTTCCTAAAGGGAAGGTGCTAGGGTGATCCTTTTCTTATAATAGTCTAGGTAGACCAAAAAAGGAAATAAACGAGGCCATATAGACACCCTTTCAAATACTTTAAGGAGTGTGAAAGGAAGCAAGCATGCTCGACAATATTTTCATTCTTTTAGGAGTCATAAAAGAGCTTAATAGAAACTCGGTAATGGTCAATCAAGAGAGGATGAAATGTTAAATGTATGGAAACGAGTTATGTTGTGAACATGCTGATAGGAATCACTGAGGAACACTGATGGGGCCTCCTTGCGGGACGATGGATGGCGGTAAAATAAGGCCAAGTGTGCAATATGGATGGAGCGGATGGCTCATGAAAATGCCACTACGTGCATAGGGTGATTTGCATTATGGCACGCAAATTGAGGTGACTTCCAGAAAATGGCCTAAAAATTCCATAGGAGAGCTCAAGACATAAGTCTCGTAAAAGGATAGAGGGTGAAAAATCAAACCTGATGGTGCGAAGAACGTCTCAAACGGAAAGCAGATGACTCTCTGGTGTAGGAAATAAGAACTAGACCAAATGGAGGCCTTATAAACAGGGGGGACCACATGACATGTGTCATTGTTACTGTTCAGTGTTGAGTTGGAGTGGAGGACCCAAAAACAAAACTGTTGTTTTCTTCTATTTGGACCAACGATTTTCCAAGTTGTGACTTGTAGGTAAGAGTTCTTAGCAAACCTGTATTTCTCACTGGATTACTTTGTGTTTTTTCTCACTCTGGGGCTGTAGCTGAGCCCAAAGGGTTCTCGGGGCCGGGTTTCACTTTTCGAGGGAAAATGTATGACCCAGGTCACTCTTATCGGGCTAGTAGACATGACCTGGTCACACATGTCGAAGAGATAGGAACGACTCAAGTTGCACCTGTTCAAAGGATAAAAGAGACCCAGTCACTCATGTTAGGGGTTTTTGAGTGACTTGGGTCACACAAAAGCGATGAACAAGAGCGACTTAAACTAGAATGATTTTTTTGTGCATGACTTGACCTGACAGGGACTCTTTGTATATGCAGGATGCCTCAGGTGGTGGGAGAGACATTGGGAACTTCTGAGGGGATGTGCAGAATGATTGTGTAGTGCATGATTTTCTCACTTAGTGAGGTTTATGGAATTTGTTCTAAATCCCTCTTATGTGTTCAACAAATATATTGCTAGATAAGTTGGTGATCTTTTGGGACTGAGAGGTAAAGTATTTTATCATCCAGGGGGAGCAGATAGAGATCATGCTCCCATGTGTGTATTTTATAAATGGACTCCCAGTAGTGGGTGTGATCGACAACACTACACTGAAGTTCACACATGGGGTGTCACTAGATGACCTCTACGATTGACATTGTTATGCCTCAACATCAATGCACTCATCGTACATACTAGTGTGAAACATTGAGAGTCTTCAAATTCAAGATATAGCAACGATGGTGCTACATATACTGGGATCATCAGGACTGCACAAGATCTCAGGATGTCAGCTCCATATGGTGGAGCGTGTATCGAGGGGCACCTACTTTGGGTGGGCCCAGATGTTCTTAACTCTAGTTCGGCATGGGATGAACCATGTTAGCTCGATGGGAGTGGATTTGTGTCTCCCCTTGTTTTTGTGCTCATTCTTCTTTGAGTGAATTCCTACACTACGACTGCATCTAGTGGTGAGGGAGGGAGGACCTTGCAAGCCTCGCATGAGGAGGTGGAGCGAGATGATGATCTGGGAGGGAGGCAGCTTGGTGGGTCATTTCTTCACCAAGGAGCTCTTTACACAATGGAGGAAGCTACTATTTATTATAGAGGACTATCCATATGTTGGGATGGATTACCAGGGGGACCTATAGATTCCTCAACCACCCGGACAAGCCTCGGGACCCAACAATACGTATACATGATGATTTTTGTGGTTGTATTCATATATAGTTGTACTAGCTTAGTGAAAGCCAGTTTATGTGTGTGATAGATAGTGATGAAATATTATGTGCATTTGCAGACATTGGGACACGTCCTCTAACAGGCTATTAGAGGCATAGGGGCGGAGTGGAGGGTTTGGATCCACCTACTCATGGCACAGGATGTGTTGGAGTGCACTAGACTCACTATGACTCGATGTTGAGCACTTACTGGAGGGGGTTACCAACGATGGATGGAAGCATCTCGACGACAAATTTATCATCGTGTGTTACTGTGCTCCACTATAGTGGATCCCCTTAATGAAGAGGATCCCAGCCACTGTTGATTATGTCAAAGCAGTGGCACATGGTGATGTGTTAGTGGAGGAGGAGGAGGACTCTAATGAGGAGGAGGAGGACACTGAGGAGGAGACAGAGTATGAGGAGGAGGACACTGAGGAGGAGACAGAGTATGAGGAGGAGGACTCTAACTAGTAGCTAGTGATCTTTCCCCCCCGATGTAGTGGTGCATGGGTATTTTTGTATTATATGTATGATCAGTCGAGAAATCTTATGGAGCTTCTCATTTTGTACTAAACATTATGACATGATATATATATGCACGTGGATGCACTTTTTATGTATTTTTATGATTTTTGTATGAGTCTCTTTTTATGATGATGATGATGCCTATATGATGTATATGACATATGTATGCATGGCTATATGATGATGCATGATGCAGTTTATTTCCTATATGCGATGATTGATGTGCCACTCTAGAACATCATTATCCATTTGGTCAACTACACTATTGAGAATTTTGGGAACATGTATGAATGAAATGGATTCAAAATGTCTAACCAAGTGTCTAGTGTGTAGGAACTTTCTAAAGAGACAAGGATCACATACCCAGTAGCAGTTATTCAACTGGGAGACAAGCAGCGAGGAGTCTAGGAAGACATCAAGGTGACGAATACCCAAGTGGAGGGAAATGGTCAGGAGACTGGTGACACCATCATACTTATCGTGGTTGTTGGTAGAAATTCCAACACACATTCTGACGATATGGATCAACTCATATGGAGGGGAATAAATGACCCACACAACTGAGGTGGGATTAGGAGACCATCTACTTGCTCCATCGGTGAAACCACTGTAGTGATGTGAGGTAGGATCCATCTAGAACAACCAAGGAAACAAACTATGAGACTCATGACAAGAACAGTGAAAAACAAAAAGAAAAGTTATGACACAAGTGTACTCATGGTGGGTGACTTCAGGCATAGAACCTCTTGAGGTAGAGCCCATTGTGGGGATTCTTCAAGAGGTGGCCGTCAAACTCACCAAGGATGTATGCCCCCTTGCCAAGACATATATGGATGATGTATGGGTCGTAGGACATAGAATCAAACTTCCCTTTCCCTAACTTATCGTTGGATTGATCATAGACGAGGACAAGGTCTCCCTCACTAAAGGTGCGAGTGTGGACATGGGAGTAAAAATGAGACTTCTCCCAAGCCTTGGATGCTTGGATAATCTAGAGAGTGGCACAACATTCCTCATTGGTCTGTTCAAGAATAAGTGGGTGTTAGTCTTGGAGCTGTCAATTATTTCCTTTGTGTATAATTTACTTTGAAACTTTTCTATTCATTTTATTTTATTTTTCTTATATATTTTTTTATGCCATTTGAAATTTATTTCTTACATATTGGATGCATATAGGCTTAGACTTAGCTCCCAGCTTGATAAATGAGTGAGTATGTTTATAATCAAATCAATGAGAATTAATTTCTGAAATGATTAATTAGACATGTTGTATATGCAATTTGGTAGTGCAATCATTATGCTCCATCTATATGCACGCTGCTAGATTCCCAAGTTTAGGCCTTGCGCATGGTTCATATTTTAGAGGCAGAGCAGGTCATAGTTGTTACAGTGTTCTTCTTGTTGGTGGTTGCATACTATGTCTTCATTGCTCCTTTTATGAGCAGAAATATTCTGGAATATACAGCATTTGCATTTTACTCGCACTATTTGTTTTACTTCTTTACATTTGAAGCTTTGTTATTAATCCAATAGAGACTGGTTTTTTTCCAAGTATTGCATGGAAGTCAATATTTATGCAAGATAAAGTTCCCATAATCAGGGTTTATGATTTTAGTTCTTTGGAACACTTTGCAAATGATATTGAAAATGTGAACATTGGTAATGGAATTGCATAGATTGGGTCGAACATCATTTAGAGTTGTTAAATATAAGCATGAATATTTGAGACATCAAAATAGATATAATTGGCTCTACCTATCAAGACTTGCATCTCTTAAAGAAATTGCATTTATGAAGTCCCTTGAGGAACACGGTTTTCCAGTTCCTAATGCAGTAGATTGTAATCGACATTGTGTTTTGGTGTCTTTTGTTCTAGGGTCCAATTTAAGCAGGTGTAATATCCCAAACATATATTTAATACTATAATTGGTCTAATTGAATATTTTTCCTTAGGAGAAGAGAAGAGGAGAGAAGAAAGAGAGCCCTTGCAAGCTTAAGCTAATCAAAGCTTAACATTTTCAAGGGATTTTGTAAGGACACCCCCTCCTCGGTCTTCTCCTTCCGGATTTTCATGCGTATTTTTCTTGTGTTTCCTGTTTGATTCCCCTACGACAGGTTTATGAGATTTAAAGGGTGTTGGTTTATGTGAATAGCCGATGATTTTGTATCCGATAACTAGACATAAATTATGTTCTGAGACTGAGGCTAGAACATAATAATTTCTATCAATATGGAAGCCCGTGCAAGAATATTTGGTGGCATGCAAGAGCTTGCTATAGTTAATGGACTAGAATATCTTGGAGAAAGGAATGTGAGAGTTAGACAAAGAAGTGGTATCCACAGAGATGTGAACCACATAAAATTTATCTTCCATGAACCTCAAAAATTGCCTATTGTTCCTTCTTTAAAAGATGAAATTTACAAATTTGGCCAAAGGATTCATAGTCATTTAGCAATGCAAACAGAAAGAGAAGCATGCCACAAGATTCTAGACTTTTTTTTTTCGGCACGAGTGGATATGGAGATCAATAAAAAAAATAGCTCTCTTCCACACTTTGTTTGATTGGAAAAACATGGTCTCATTCACTATGATTTCAATGAGTTCAATATAATGACTGATGATGAGGAAAGTGTCACAATTATTGAATTTCCACAAATGGTTTCCGTCTCTCATCGTAATGCACAAATGTATTTTGATCAATATGTAGACTGTATATTCAATTCCTTTGAAAATAGGTTTGGCTCTTCTGCTACTGAGGGAGAAGACCAGTCAGAAGAATCAGATTCAGATGATGAGAGGATGCCATGCTCTGAAGCAATTTCTAAATTATCCAGTTCCTTGGATACGGTACTTGTAGCAAGTGGGTTCACAGAACAAAATCAGGATGATTTAGAATTTTTTTTTTGGAAAGGAAGATAATAATGATGGCACAAGTTTAGATATCGAAGAGTTAACCAAGCATATTGAAGACCTAAACAAGAAAAATGAGGATTTGTCAAATAAATTTCAGGTCATGGAACCAAAGCAGGTTCTTCTTCTCAAGAGATCACAAGTGCTGGAGGGAATGACTATTTTGGCAGAGGCATCTAAACAATTCTGACCGCCACATATGCATACAATTTTTCAACAACCTTTCATAGCACATTTTTTTTTATAAGTGTGAAGACCTATTCTTATAATTAGTTCTTATACTTTAAAAGACTCATTTTTTGTATGTAATTACTAAATAGATTCAAAGCCTAAGAAAGTGGATTTCAAACCACGTCATTTTCATATTTTGTAACTATAAAAGGAAAAGAGGAAAGATAGAACACAGGGGGAACTCATGAGGGTTGAGGACATACATGTTTCTCATGCTGCAATTTGATAAATATTTTGTTATGTGAGGATATTTTTCATGATGAATGACTTTTGATTATTGGGAGCTAGGTTTAAAACTGTATGTTGTTTTTATGTTCAATAATTATGTTTGAATTGTTATTTGAACTTTTTATTTATATGGATGTCTTATGTATGCATGCATGTGCAAGTAAATGAATATCATTGCAAAGTTGATATTTGAAATGTCTTTTTAAATATCTGATTTCCATATGATGCCACAAGATTAGAACGGTTTGTTGTCTCTTCTTGTACCTATTATGATTTGAACCTATGTTATGTCTTTGATTGTGATTTATTTTATCTTTTTTATCATATCCTTGTGTATACAAACATATGATGTTTTTAGATCCTTTACCAGACTGTTCATTATCTTTTATGGTTTTATTTTTTATCCCTCTCATTATCCAAAATAAAAATAAAAATTATCCTTTAAATTTAGAGGTGACTAAACTTTGCTACCCTGTAGTCTAGCTAGAAGACTTTAGGGAAAACATCTTTTGGCGACCATACTGGGGAGCGAAGGAATGAATTCATCTTCCCTAGGGTTATGATATTGAGTATATTCTCTTCTTGATGGTGAATAAGAAGTGTACATTTTTCTGACTGCAAAATCTTCACCAGGTGGCTCCACTATTAGAAGGATCCATTGGAGGAGGGAACCCATTGACCAAAAAAAAAGATGAAAACACTGAAAGGAAATACCAGGTATCATCTCATTAGATTTCTCTATAAGCTCTTTCTCTTCTTCATCAATTCATTCTTGTCTTTCCCTTTACATATAAAGAGGATTATCCTTTTCTTTGTTTACTCTGATGATCATCAACATTCACTTGTATATCCATCATTGAAAGAAAAATATTTGCATTATGCCTGTGTTGTATATGTTGACGATGTATTCTCACCTCGGCCTTTTCAGAAGGCTGATGTATGTATTCAAGTCCTTCCTGAATCCGATCATCCTTGTAAACGTGAGGATGATGAAAGTTATTTATCTCCTTTTTAGATTGTATCACCTATTATTATCACTACTGAAATTTGTAATCATCCTCTTGAAGCTCACTTTTAGCCCACTGAATTTCAGTCTAAAATTAGACATAAATTTTTTAAACCTCTCAGGCTTCCATCTCACTTACATTCTTATCCTCCCAACTTTGTTGAATATATTCCTTTGTTTATTGGAAAATACCATGTCACAACAGAAAAGAACTTGGAAGATTTTCACAATTTCATTGACAATTTTGAGATTGTACACGAGGATATCGTCATGAGGATATTTTCCAAGTCCTTAGCTAGAGATGATTGGTTCTAAATTATAAATTTAAAAGATAATTTAATTGGGTCATGGGGATATTTACATGATGTCTTCTTCAAGTGTTGGGTTAATAATATGATTAATTTCTTTCCGAATTTTATGGTTTGAAAGGGGAGAATGATGAGCCTATTACTAAATTTAATTATAGTTTTCAAATATTTTATGTCAGTATTCTTATGGAGATCAAACCTTCAAAAATACTTTCCATGTTATATTATACATTAGCTCATCAACATCCTAAGTAAGTCCTCCATCTTAGAGAAAGGAAGTCGTCTTCCTTACAACAAATGTTTTCAGATGCCAAAGAGGTTGAAGACAATTTACGAGCTTGTGGAAATATTGTTACTCAAAATAGAGATGAAGATTTGAAACAAGAACAAGTTTATAAACAACAATAATTAGGTTTGAATGCAGGGGAATCCGAGGAAGAATATTAACTAGAAAAGTCTGATCCGGATTTTCATTTTCCTCAATATGCTAATCCATCTCCTTCAAATTTTTCTTTCTCAAATTTTGAAGTTAAATGATCAGAGTTTTCTATTCTTAAAAGTGATGATTATCATGAGAAAGAGCATGCAGAGAATGATGATATTTTTGTCTCAAAAAGAGAAACTGCTCCTCATTGTCTTGCTATTGGTATTAAAAATTAGCTTCCATTTTTAACTTTCAATTATTTTCATGATTTTATCTTCTCAAATTTCAGTCAAGGGTTGTTATAGGCATAAAATGAAGCTAAGAATGAAGAAGTTTATGAGCAGCAAAAACCAGACTTGGATGCTAGAGAACTCAAGGAGAATATCCAAGATTTCAAGAGTATTTGAGATCAGACATAATTTGAAAATATGCATGCATATGAACAACAAAAGTACTATGCGTATGATTTAGATTTGGAACAAAATTCTTCAGTGTTTTGATATTTTTCTGTGGACAGGGATGTGTGTTATGCTTATGATAAATTTCAAAATCATTTTGAACATATGGTAATAGATGAATGTATATAATCACATATTCTTAGCTGATCATTATTAGTATTCTTTAATTCCTACTATACAATTATCTCATGATCATCCTGAAAACGAAATTGTTATTCTTAATGATCAAGAATTGCTTACAGAAGGACAAGAAGGTCATCTACTTTTAAGCAAGGAGGAATGTATGGATGGGCAGTTATTTTATTTGGATCAGTATGTTTCCGATCATGGTTTTGTGGATCCAGTAGCAACCTTGTTGATTTCATATCTTTCATATTTTATGAAGATTTCAGATTTCATCATATCATCGACACTTCTGGGTAAGTATGATTTTCTCAAAGAGTTTATATCATTGTTGTTGTATTTTTGTTATTCTCTATTAATCAGTAAAAAAGATAAGATTATTTCAGTTATCAAGTTGCTTGAATGGTTAATGTGGAAATTTGCATTTACTTGAGAAAATTGGAGAGCTAGTTAGAATATGGTAGCACAGGTAATAAGCTTGGTTCCCAAGCATTTTCTTTTTCTAGTTTGCACAATGTGAACATAATTGCAATGGGTTTATCAATTACTTTGCTTGAATAAGTGGCATATTTTGGCAATTGTTTCAGAGGTTGGTTGTATAGGTGACTCCATAGCCCAATGGATAAGGCCACAGTTTGCAGTATATGGTTGTTCTTCAGTCTTCCAAGAAGATGGATTAGTAATAGATAACAGAAATAAATGGCACAAGATATGCTTGTTCTTGGCAGCTCGTTGGGAGCATGCCATCCCCAAATGGAGCTAGATGTTAGTCCTGGAACTGTCAATTATTCCCTTTGTCTATAATTTACTTTGAACCTTTTATATTTATTTTATTTTATTTTTCTTATATTTTTTTTATGCCATTTTAAATTTATTTCTTTCATCTTGGATACATATAGGCTTAGAATTAGCTCCCAATTTGATAAATGAGTGAGTATGTTTATAATCAAATCAATGAGAGTTATATTTTGAAATGACTAATTAGATATGTTGTATATGCATTCTGTTAGTGCATTCATTATGCTCCATATATATGCATGCTACCAGATTTCCAAGTTTAGGCCTTGCATAGGGTTCATATTTTAGAGGCAGAGCAGGTCGTACCTATTACAGTGTTCTTCTTGTTGGCAGTTGCATGCTACGTCTTCTTTGCTCCTTTTATAGGAAACAATATTATGGAATATATATCATTTGCATTTTTACTCTCCTCTGCCACTGGATGTTTTACTTCTTTACATCCAAAACTCTATTATTAATCCAACAGATCTTGGTATTTTTCCAAGTATTGCACGAAAGTCAATATTTATGCAAGATAAAGTTCCCATAATCATGGTTTATGTTGTTTGTGCTTTGGAACACTTTGCAAATGATATTGAAAATGTGAACATTGGCAATGAAATTGCAAATATTAGGTCGAACATCATTTAGAGCTGTTAAATCTAAGCATGACTATTTGAGACATCGAAACAACTATAATTGGCTCTACCTATCAAGACTTGCAGCTCTTAAAGAAATTGCATTTATGAATTCCCTTGAGGAACACGGTTTTCTAGTTCCTAATGCAGTAGATTGTAATCGACAATGTGTTTTGATGTCTTTTGCTCCAGGGTTCAAGTTAAGCAACTGCAATATCCCAAAAAGATATTTAATACTATAATTGGCCTAATTGAATATTTGGCATTTAAAGAAGAGAAGTGGAGAAGTCACATCCTTGCCCCTCTACCAGAGAGAGGACGCGAGTATTGCTGCTATCAATCTGAGCAACTAGCCCCATGAACATACACATAATAAAAATTGGAATGCTTTGAACTAGAACATGCATAGATGCATAATTATTTATCATTCAACGAAAACAAATTACATTTAATTCAAGCATTCAACACATTTTAACATGTTCATCATAATTCACAGAAACAATATAGTTGTGTGGGTAATTACACAAGAATACTTATCTTCGAATGAAGCTCCCTGCAACCCGCTATGTCGCTGCAATGTTCCACCCAACCATACGCTAGTGTGCTCCTTAATCTCTCAGCAACACTGCCACCCCCCAAGCTGGGCATGATTCCCCAAGGAAAGGAATCTAAGAAGACTCACACATAGCCAAATATATGTCAAAACTCAGTCAAGCCAAAGAAATGTTTGGGTTTATCAAAATTCCAAGAGGATGGAAAGGCTTGTTTGCTGAGCTAGTGAGCTCAACCATAGAACTATGGACACCTACACAAGATCTTACTTGGCTTTCCCAACACACACACACCCAAAACAACGAATCATCCCCTTATCTATTGTACAGTACCTTAGGCTATGCATTCCCTTCTAGTGCTATTTAGGATGTGCATTAAGGAACAATCAACCCTCAAGATCTCTCAATGAGGTTCCTCATGCAATAGATTTATCAAGCTGATCAAGCCCCATTTCCACTCCCAATTCAACACAAACCACAACACAAAGGCAAACACAACTACATACATAATTTCTGGTTTGAGGAAAATGATTTGACAACAAAAATCATTTCCCAGGAGGGTAAGAACAATCCACTAACAACAAATCGTATCCCATGGACGTTTTGGCCCTAACGTGGCTAAAAACGAATTCATCAACAACACCCAAGAGGATGTGGTCTCTCCTCAAAATCGCTGGGCAACAAAAAAACAATTTTTAGCTTAACAAACAGTGGGGGAAATGTAACAGAAAACATTGGGGAAGAAACCTCAAGAAAAAATGAAGAACAACTGCCCATGAGAGGAAGAAATACACAACAAATCCAAAAATCATGGATTTCACACTCAACAAATTCCCAGCCGCTTGAGGGATCCCCAACATGGGTGAATGATGATGAGGAAAATGCCTAGGAGCCCAATCGTGAAGGAGAAACATACCACAGGAAAAATTGTGGAGGAATAAAAAACTCCCAATCTTCCCTGTGTGAGGAAAAAATGAATAACATGGATGTATATCCCAATGGCATGCATTTTTGGGTGTTTACTTGCCCCAAAAGTCAAAATTGATTTTCCCCAAAAATGGGTTTTCCCCAAACTCGAATTTCCTACCCATACTCCTCCCATCCCCATGCAATTATAACTACTTCAACCAATTTCTGGCAGAATTAAATGATTGGGTGAATGAGACAAGAAAGGTAGTTGACTGTTTCATGGTTCTCCCTTTGACATTTGGCTTTTACCCATTGACCCCAAAGGTTAAATATTTCCCCCTCCTCATCCTTAGGAAATCATGCCCCCATCTCTTTTAATGTTGCATAGACATAGCTGGTTGTGGGTATTTTAATTAAAATGCATATTTACATGATGCCAAAAATTATATGTGCCGGATCGCACAATATACCATCGACAACGATTTTAATCGTCGGAACATAAAACATTATATCGATGGTGGGGATTTTTCCTTTAGCTCCACACCATGATTAATTACAATATATACATCATATACATTTTTAATGCAAACGGGGTCAAAACTGGGGTGTTACAAGAGAGAAGCAAGAGCGTCCTTGCAAGATTAAGCTAAGAAAAGCTTAGCATTTTCAAAGGATTTTGTAAGGGCGCCCCTCCTCAGTCTTCTCTTTCCAGAGTTTCACAGGGATTTTTCTTGTGTTTCCTATTTGATTCCCCTGCGACAGGTTTTTGAGCTTTAAAGGGTGTTGGTTTCTCTAAATAGACGACGATTTTGTATCCGATAACTAGAGGTAAATTACATTATGAGAGTGATTCCAAAACACAAAATTTTCTATCAATATGGAAGCCCATGCAATAAGATTTGGTGGCATGCAAGAGCTTGCTACAATTAATGGTCTAGAATATCTTGTAGAGAGGAATGTGAGAGTTAGACAAAGAAGTGGTATCCACATAGATGTGAACCATAGACAAGTTATCTGCCCTGAACCTCAAAGATTGCCTATTGTTCCTTCTTTAGAAAATGGAGTTTACAAATTTGGTCGTAGGCTTCATAGTCATTCAGCAATGCAAACAAAAGGAGAAGCATGCCACGAGATTCTAGACATTTTGTTTCAACAAGAGTGGATATGGAGATTAGTCAAATAACATCTATCTTCCACACTTTGTTCGATTGTCAAAACATGGTCTCGTTCACTATGATTTCAATGAGTTCAATATTATGATTGATGATGAGGAAAGTATCACAATGATTGACTTTCCACAAATGATTTATGTCTCTCATCGTAATGCACAAATTTATTTTTATCAAGATGTATACTGTATATTCAAGTTCTTTGAAAATGGGTTTGGCTCTTCTGCTATTGAGGGGGAAGACCAATTAGAAGAATCAGATTTAGATGATGATAGCAAGCCATGCTTTGAAGCAATTGCTAAATAAGTCGGTTCCTTGGATAAGGAACTTGTAGCAAGTGGGATCACAAAATATAATCAAGATGATTTAGAAAATTTTGTTTTTTGAAAGGTAGATAATAATGATGGCACAAGTTCATTTATCAAAGAGTTAACCAAGCAGATTGAAGACCTAAACAAGCAAAACGAGGAGTTGTCAAAGAAAATACAGGTCATGGAAGCATAGCAGGTTCTTCTTCTCAAGAGGTCACAAACGCTGGAGGGAATGATTTTTTTGGAAGAGGCAGCTAAACAATTCTTATCACCACATATGCATAGAGATGTCCAACAAACTTCCATAACACATTTTCTTAATAAGTGTGAATACCTATTCTTAGTAATTAGTTCTTATACTTTAAAATAATCCTTTTTTGTTTGTAATTACTGAATAGATTCGAATCCTAAGAAAGTGGATTTCAAACCACTTCATTTTCATATTTTGTAATTATAAAAGGAAAATAGGACAGATAGAACAAGGGGGGACTGATGAGGGTCAAAGACATACATGTTTCTCACGCTGCAATCTGATAAATATTTTGTTATGTGAGGATGTTTTTCATGATGAATGACTTTTGATTATTGGGATCTAGGTTTAAAATAGTATGTTGTTTTGATGTTCAGTAATTCTGTTTGAATTGTTATTTGCACTTTTTATTTATATGGATGTCTTCTGTATACATGCATGTGCAAGTAAATGAATATCATTGCAAAGTTGACATTTGAAATGTCTTTTTAAATATCTGATTTCCATATGATGCCACAAGATTAGAACTGTTTGTTGTCTCCTCTTGCACCTCTTATGATTTGAACCTATGTTACATATTTGATTGTGATTCATTTTATCTTTTTATCATATCCTTGTGTATACAAACATCTGATGTTTTCATATCCTTTACCAAACTTTTCATGATCTTTTATGATTTTATTTTTTATCCCTCTTGTTATCCAAAATCAACAAAAAATATCCTTTAACTTTAGAGGTGCCTAAACTCTGCTACCCTGCAATCTAGCTGGCAAGCTTTAGGGAAAACATCTTTTGGTGACCATACTGAGGAGCAAAGGAATGAATTCATCTTCCCCAAGGTTATGATATTGAGTAGATCCACTTATTGATGGTGAACAAGAAGTGGACATTTTTGTAACTGCAGAATATTCAGCAGGCGGCTCCACTATTAGAAGGCCCCACTGGAGGAGGGAATCCATTGACCAAAAAAAAAACATGAAAACACTGAAGGGATGTTGAAAAGTTACCAAGGAAGTGTTTTTCCACCTAGAGTTTCCTTGGGGTGGACAAGGACACTTAAGCATGACTCCTAGTAATTTTGCGCATTTAATGAAGTGAGATGCACTTTTAATTTTTAAAGTGACTTTATTAAAAGTTATGGGTATTTTCCTAAGTTCACATTTAAAAAGTTAAGTGAGTGATTAAAAAGAAAAAGGGGTTGCTCAACTTTATTAAATGACATAAGTGCACTAAATTTCATTTAATTACCTTTTAATGGAGCATTTAATGTCAACCTTTGATCTAATCTAATCTTGACCATTAGATTGATAGGGAAGTTACCAAGATCAAAAGGGATAGGGAAAGGAAAAAGAGAATTCATTATTGTGTTCATCTTCAGGAGAGAATTTTGAAGAGAGAGAAACAAAGAAGAAAAGTGAGGGTTTTGGAGAGAATTTAGAACCAGGAGAAAGAAGGAAAATCCCAACACATAAATCGAGGAGCGGGCACAAAAATCGAGATTAGGCATAGAAATTGAGAAGTTGCACAGAAACTAAGAAGGGAACATATTTTGAGAATCGTATAGCAATATGGACCTGACACAAATTTTGAGGTAACAGTATGCATACATTTTGAGGTACGGTCTGTCTACATTTAATGCATCTATACAACATTTAATGCAACCATACAGTACGGTTTTGGCATGATCTTTGAGGAGCAACTACAAGAATTTAATGTTGTCCGTACAACAGGTTTGAGGCACATTTTTTTGAGGAGAAAAATTCAGAAATTAATTATGTCTATATAGTCAAAATTGGCATGAATTTCGAGGCAGCAGTTGGCACAATTTTCGAGGAGAAATGTTCAGTAGTGAGGGTTCAAATTTCGAGACTAAAAATTGATAAGTACTGCTGATTTTAATTTGTGTAATTTTTCCTAAAGAAAAATAAAATCTCTCTCACTCAGAAAATAAGTTTTCCCTGAGGGGTTTTATCCTGGACCATTGGTCAAAAATAAATGTCTAAATTTTCATGTGTGTAAATGTCTGAAATTTTCCGAGTTTTGTTTTCTAGTTTGAAAAGAAAATTTCTAAGTTTGTTTAAAATTGAAAAAAAAATTTCACATGTGTTTCAGTCTGGTTAATTTGTGAAAAAATTATGCACTGAAAGGGTTGGGCATTAAACAATGCAGAGAATCCTAAAGGCTTGAAACCTGGTTGGGAAATTTTTCAAAAACTTTCATGGTATCATAGCTTTGCAAAGATTCAGAATTTTAAACATTTAGAAAGTGGGGTTTGAAGAAACATAAGTCTTGAACAGCTTGCATGTGAGTACAGGTTGCAACCATGGTTTTCGGTCTTAGAGTAGAAGATAGACTTGATGGGGCTGCAAATTTTATCCCTTGGAATGATAGAATTAGCTTTATCCTTGAAGAGAATGAACTATGGGATATAGTTCATGGGACAACTTCAAATCCTGTGGTAGTACCTGCTGATGAAACATATAAGGAAGCCTTAATGAAGAAGGATGTGTGGGAAAGAAGACTCATTCTTGATGCAGTGAAGGATCATGTGATCCCTCACATTTCAGCCAAAGACCATGCATTTGAGATGTGGACAGGTCTGACAAATATTTATCAAAGTTCCAATGAAAACAGGAAGATGGTATTGAGAGAAAATCTAAATAGTGTTCACATGGGAAAAGGTGAATGCATGGCATCATATCTTACCAAGATTACATAGGTAAGAGATGAGTTAGCAGTTGTAGGAGAGGTGGTGGGCATTCCTGAGATGGTGCGTACAACACTAAATGGTGTGTCATAGTAGTGGACCATATTTTTTTAGACCATTATTGTGAGGGAGAATGTACCCACATGGGATCGATTGTGGGATGATCTCACACAGGAGGAGATACGAAGAGGCTTCTTACAAGGTAGTTCATCACATCATAGCAGCGAAGGGAAAGAAGAAGAAGAAGTTCAAGAAGGGTTCTAAGGAGGGAGCCAAATAGCATGAGGGAGAGAAGAAGAACATGAGAAAAGTGAAATGCTTTGCATGTCAGAATATGGGACACTATGTTGGATAGTGTCCTAACAAAAAAAAGAAGAAGAAGTAGCAGACTACAACTACATCGGAGATCGATGAGTTTGCAGTGATATTTGAGAGATACTTTTCTCTCTTTGCAGGAGTTGGTATTGAGAGAGCATATTCTATCACCAATAAGGATTTTGAGGACGACATGGAGTATTCCATGATTGTTGGGAATTCGTTGAGTGCCACCACTACTTCCTCCACTTGGTACATTGATACTGGAGCTTCTAGTCATATGACAAGTGATCGAGACATGTTCACAAAGATGTGAGATTCCAAATTGGAGATGGAGGTTGTATTGGGAGATGATATAGTGGCGAGAGCAGCTGGGCGAGGGGTTGCCCGCTTTGAGAGGGAGTCCACTCGGCCTATGTTTTTGGGGGATGTGTTGTATGTCCCTAGGTTGAAGAAGAACCTTGTTTTAGTTTCTATGATTGAGGACAGAGGCTTCGGTGTATATGTTCTTGATGGGAAATTTCACATATTTCCCAAGTCAGCAAGTCCATCTGATTCACGGGTGATTGGAATCAAATGTGGGAAACTATACAAGGTTCTTTTCCAGCCACATCATGCACTGTCACACACTTAGAGTAGTGATGAGTTGTGTGAACTATGGCATAGGAGGATGGCCCAACTTCACCATCGAGCTTTGCGGATGCTGAGAGAGATGACTACATGTATTCCAGAGTTCAGCACATAGTCAAGTGGTGTGTGTAGAGGGTGTGCTTTGTGAAAGTACACCAAGAATTTTTTTCCAAGTAGTGATTCCAGATCAGAGGGAGTGCTTCAGTTGATACATTCAGATCTGTGTGGTCCTATGTCTTATGCCTCTTTTACAGGGTATGAGTACTATGTCACTTTCATAGATGACTTTTCCAGGAAGACCTGGATCTATTTCCTTAGAAGCAAGAGATCAGAGGAAGTCTTGCTTTGGTTCCACGAGTTCAAAGCTCTTGTGGAGAACTAGACAGGAAAGAGATAAAGGCACTTCGGTTAGACAATGGAGGAGAGTACACTTCTCATGCATTTGATGAGTATTGTCGACAAGATGGGATAAAGAGGTAGTTGACTGTTCCTTACACTCCACAACAGAATGGAGTAGCTAAAAGGAAGAACCATTCTATAGTCAGTGCAGCTAGAGCCATGTTGCATGATCAGAGTCTTCCTTTCTTTCTATGGGTAGAGGCATGTAGTACTATTGTTTATGTTCTCAACAGGAGTCTACACCATGCATTGGGAAGTAAAAATCCCGAGGAGACATTCACAGGGAAAGGACCTGAGATATGTCACTTTCAAATTTTTGGTTTCCTTACATATCCTCATGTCCCTTCTGAGAATAGGAAAAAGTTGGAGGCTACAGGTGAGCGTGGTATTTTTGTTGGTTACAATGAGACATCAAAGGATTTTTGGATTTACATTCCTACATAGAGGAAAGTTGTGGTGAGAAGGGAGATGAATTTCTAGGAGGAGAAATCCTTCAGGAGGTCCCTTGATTCAGAGATGGAGGATCATTAGGGTACTACACAAGTGACAACTCAGAGTTCAGCGAGTCAGAGTTTAGGGTCACCGGTTTCAGGTGTGACTGGGTCATAGGTTACAGGGGCTCAATCTACAAGTACTTTTGGTACATGGATAGGTTCATGGATCATAGGTTCATAGATGACACCTTCAGGTGATTCGATTTCTAGTGGTATAGGTACAAGTTCTCCAGGGATAGGTTCTCAAGTTGTTGGGACTTCTTTAGGGAGACAGATGTCTAATGAGGAGGTTGAGGAGAGTCTGAGACAGGATGCTTCCTCCAAGAAGAGAAATCCAAGTTGGATTAAGGAGTTGATGAAGGAAGCAAAGGAGTCAGTTGGACCGCCCAAGAGGGAGGACAGGGAGGGCAGGGAAACTAAGAGATTTTCCAGCTATATGGCACATGTGAGTAGCTTGCGTGACACCGTTCTTGATACTTATTAGCAAGCTTCCGCACACCAAGTATGGAGAGATTCCATGATGGAGGATTACAACTCCATCATGGAGAATGGGGTGTGGGCCATGGTTCCGAGACCAGAGGGAAAGTCAGTTGTGACTTCCAAATGGCTTTACATGATAAAGCATGCTGCGGATGGCAGTATTGAGAATTTCAAAGCTCATTTTGTTGCAAGTGGTTTCTCACAGGTCAAGGGAGTTAACTATGATGAAACATTTGCACCATTGGCAATATTTTCTTCGATCATGGTAGTGATCTATGTCGTTTCATATATGGGTTGGAAGATCCATTAGATGGATGTGAAAACCACTTTCTTCGATGGTTTTCTACCGGAGGAGGTATATTTGGAGCAGCTACAGGGATTTGAGGTATGTGAGAGAGACACACATGTTTGCAGGATGAAAAGGGCCTTGTATGGTATGAAGCAATCCCCTCGAGCTTGGTATTCTAGGATCAACACCTACTTTCTTTCTATTGGGTTTTAGAAGAGTGAAGCGGATCCCAACCTATACTACATTGTGGTTGGTGGTGTTCCACTTATTCTTCTGATGTATGTTGATGACTTGTTCATTAATGGGGGAGAGCACCTGATTGATGCATGCAAGAAGTATCTTGCTTCAGAGTTCAAGATGACAAAACTTGGACTAATGCATTATTATTTGGGCATGGAGGTTTGGCAGGAGCATGGACATGTTTTCCTGGGACAAGGAAAGTATGTTGCAGATGTTCTAAAGAGATTTTAGATGACAGATTGCAGACCAATGTTGACACCCATGATCACCAACTGAGAAAAGCTTCATGCTCCAGAGGGAGAGTTGGTGGACCCTACCTTATATCGTTAGTCGATTGGTTTGTTGATGTATTTTGTCAACACCAGACAAGATATGAGTTTTGTAGTGAACACTCTCAGTCAGTTCATGGTGGATCCCAGAAGAGTGAATTGGACTACTGCAAAACACATCTTGAGGTATCTTGCAGGTACAACTGATTATGGATTGGACTATAGGAGATCTGGTGGAGTGGGTTTGGTTGGCTATACTGATTCATATTGGGAAAGTAGTGTTTCGGACCAGAAGAGCACTTCTGGTTGTTGCCTTGGCTTGGGTTTGGTAGTTGTGTCATGGCTCAGCAAGAAAAAAAATTCCATGGCATTGAGTTATGCTGAGGCTGAATACATGGAAGCTAGTTAGGCCAGTTGTGAGGCCTTGTGTATTCACAAGTTGATGGTGTATTTGTTTGATATGGATCCAATTCTGACAATTATATAGTGTGATAATCAAAGTTGCATCAAGCTCTCTGAGAATCCGGTATTTCATGATAGGGTGAAGCACATTGAGATTAGATATCACTTCATTAGGGACTATGTTCAGAGAGGGGTTGTTCGTTTGTAATATGTTCTGACAGATGAGCAAGCGATTGACATTCTCCCGAAGGCTTTGGGTAGAGGGAAGCATGTCTACTTCATAGACAAGTTGGGAGTGGTGAAAAACACTTTCCTCGGTAAGAGGGAGTGTTAAAAATTTACCAAGGAAGTGTTTGTCCACCTAGAGTTTCCTTGGGGTGGACAAGGACACTTAAATGTGACTCCTAGTCATTTTGTGCATTTAATGAAGTGAGATGCAGTTTATACTTTGAAAGTGACTTTATTAAAATTTAAGTGGGTATTTTCCTAAGTTCACATTTAAAAAGTTGAGTGATTAAAAAGAAAAAGGGGTTGCTCAACTTTATTAAATGACATAAGTGCACTAAATGTCATTTAATTATTTTTTAATGGAGCATTTAATGTCAACCTTTGATCTAATCTAATCTTGACCGTTAGATTGACAGGGAAGCTACCAAGATAAAAAAGGCTAGGGCAAGGCAAAAGAGAATTCATTATTGTGTTCATCTTCAGGAGAGAATTTTGAAGAGAGAGAAAAAGAAGAAAAGTGAGGGATTTGGAGAGAATTCAGAACCAAGAGAGAGAAGGAAAATCCCAGCACATAAATCAAGGAGGACGCACAGAAATTGAGGTTAGGCACAAAAATTGAGAAGCTGCACAAAAACCAAGAAGGGAACAGATTTTGAGAACCATACAACAGTACGGCCTTGACACAAATTTTGAGGTAACAGTCTGCACAGATTTTGAGGTACGGTCTGTCTATATTTAATGCATCCGTAAAACATTTAATGCAACTGTATAGTATGGTTTTGGCATGAATTTCAAGGAGCAAGTACATGAATTTAATGGTGTCCATATAACAGGTTTGAGGCATGTTTTTCAAGAAGAAAAAATCAGAAATTAGTTATGTTCGTATATTCAGAATTGGCATGAATTTTGAGGCAGCAATTGGTACGATTTTCAAGGATAAGTGTTCAGCAGTGAAGGTTCAAATTTCGAGACTTAAAATTGATAAGTAATGCTGATTTTAATTTCTATAATTTTTCCTAAAGCAAAAAAAAATCTCTCTCACTCAGAAAATAGGTTTTCCCTTAGGGGATTTATCCTAGACCATTGGTAAAAAATAAGTGTCTAAATTCTCATGTGTGTAAATGTCTGAAATTTTCTGAGTTTTTTTTTTCCAGTTTGAAAAGAAAATTTCTGAGTTTGTTTAAAATTGAGAAAAAGTTTTCACATGTGTTTCAATCTGGTTAATTTGTGAAAAATTATGCATTGAAATGGTTGGGCATTAAACAATTTAGAGAAGCCTAAAGGATTGAAACTGGGTTGATAAAATTTTCAAAAAATTTCAAGGGAAATACGAGGTATCATCTCATTAGCTTTCTCTATGAGATTTTTCTCTTCTTCATCAATTCATTCATGTATTTCCCTTTACATATAAAGAGGATTATCTATTTCTTTGTTTAATCTGATGATCATCAACATTCATTTGCATATACCTCATTGAAAGAAGAATATTTGCATTCTTCATGTGTTGTAGATGTTGACCATGTCTTCTCACCTCAGCCTATTCAAAAGGCTAATGTATGTATTCAAGTCCTTCCTGAATCTGATTAGCCTTGTAACTATGAGGATGATGAAACAAATTTATCTCCTTTTCAGATTTCATCACCTATTATCATCACTACAGAACTGTGTAATCAGCATGTTGAAGCTCACTTTCATCCCACTGAATTTCAATGTAAAATTAGACAGAAAAATTTTAAACCTCTCAGCACTCCATCTCACTTACATTCTCATTAGAGGAAATTTCAATTTAAAATGGGCCTTCCAAAAATAATGCAAATTCCATGTCATCATGTATTAGCCAATCAAAATGCTTTAAAATTAAAAAAGGGAGCAACTCTTAAACAATTTTTAAATATAAATTTGGGGATAGGTATCATAAAAAAACTACTTGTTTTGTTCATAATTTCGACATACCTCCCAGTGTTCTTACTCAAATTTTGATCAGGAGAGCTCGTTGGATGCGGAATTTAATTCCACATCCAACGAGCTCTCCCAATTGAAATTTGAGTAAAAACACAGGGAGATATGTCGAAAATACGAACAAAAAAAGTAGTTTTTTCCTTTCTTCGTCCAAAATTAATAAATATTATTTTGTAATTTTAACTATTATTTTATTAATTTTCCTTAGGAGGCCCATTTTGAGTTGAAATTTCCTCTAATGTATCTTCCCAACTTTGTTGAATATCTTCCTCTGGTTACTAGAAAATACCATGTCACAACAGAAAAGCACTTGGAATCGATTCACAATTTCATTGACAATTTTGAGATTGTACATGAGGATATAGTCATGAGGATATTTTCCAAGTCCTTAGCTGGAGATGTTGGGTTCTCGTTTTGAAATTTAAAAGCTAATTCAATTGGATGATGAGGAAATTTATATGATGTATTCTTCAAGTGTTGGGGTAAGAATAAATCTTATGGTCAATTTCTTTCTGAATTTTATGGTTTGAAAAGGGAGAATGATAAGCCTATTGCTAAATTTAATTGGATATTTCAAATCTTTTATGTCAGTATGCATGCAGAGATTAGACCTTCATAAAGAATTTCCAGCTTATGTTATACATTAGCTCGTCAACATCCTGAGTTAGTCCTCCATCTCAAAGAAAGGAAGTCATCTTCCTTACAACAAATGTTTTCAAATTCCAAAGAGGTTGAAGACAATTTGCGAGCATGTGGAAATATTGCAACTCAAAATAGAGATGAAGATTTGAAACAAGAACAAGTTTATAGACAACAATAATCAGGTTTGAACACAAAGGAATCCGAGGAAGAATATGAACTAGGAAAATCTAATCCGGATTTTCATTTTCCTCAATATGCTAATCCATCTCCTTCATATTTTTCTTTCTCAAATTTTGAAGTTAATCGATCATAGTTTTAAATTCTTAAAAGTGATGATTATCATGAGAAAGAGTATGTAGAGAATGATGATATTTTTGTCTCGAAAAGAGAAACTGCTCCTCATTCTCTTGCTGTTGGTATTAAAAACCAACTGCCATTTTTAGCTTTCAATGATTTTCATTATTTTATCTTCTCAAATTTTGGTCAAGGGTTGTTACAGGTGTAAAATGAATCTAAGAATGAACAAGTTTATGAGCAGCAAAAACCAGACTTGGATGCTAGAGAACTCAAGGAGAATATCCAAGCTTGCAAGAGTATTCGAGATCAGGCATACTTTGAAAATATGCATGCGTATGAACAACAAAAAGACTGTGAGTATGATTTAGATTTGGAACAAAATCCTTTGATGTTTCCAGATTTTTCTATGGACGGGGATGCATGTTATGCTTATGATGAGTTTCCAAATCATTTTGAACATATGGTAACAGATGAATGTATAGATAATTACATATTCTTAGGCGATCATTATCACTATGCATTAAATCGAACTGTATAATTATCCCATGATCATCCTGAAAACAAAATTGTTACTCTTAATGATTAAGAATTGCTTACAGAAGGACAAAAAGGTCATCTACATTTAAGCAAGGAGAAATGTATGCATGGGAAGTTATTTTCTTTGGATCAGTATGGTCCCTATGATTATTTTTTAAATCCAGTAGAAGCTGTTATAGCTGATTTTACCACACATGGTTGATCACACATTTATGGCCTTCCCTATCCCTCTGTAGACTCTTTGGACCCCATGGACTATTTTTGTACCTTTGATGTTTCCAATATCATCCCTAAAAACACTCATTATTTGCTGTATGCGATTTTTAATTCCTTTCTCGCGTATATACATGGATATTACCCCTAAACCCGCGTACATCGAGATGTGTGCAAAAGGCCAAATATTTTTGGAGTTTTCCTTGATGTGAATCCAAGACACTTGTCTCTTGGTCTTCCATATTCCTCGAGATCACTTATATTTGGCCTTCCATTACCCCATTGAAGCACTATATAAGGAACCCTTGGGATACATTGAGGAAGAGGAATTTAAGAGCAAGAAAATTAGAGTCCATTGTTGCCGTAGCTTGCCTATAATTGAGTATGCATCCCTTTGTCCCTTGGAGCACTTTGTGTTCTTCCCAAGCTTGACTTTGCTTGTGAGCTTGCTATCGAGAGATGGAGGATTGAGGTGGTGGAGGCCTAGGTGGAGGACTCAGTTTCTCTAGTTCGGAGACGTGCTGACAGAGGTTGTCACTTGTGTAATCTCTGATTTATTTAATAGAAATATCTTTTCCTGTCCAATGATGTGCATTTAAATGAATATTGAATCCATGGATGT
>LPNX011219928.1:71757-91933 GCA_001517045.1 Pseudotsuga menziesii
AAAAGTATCAGGGAGCGTGGAATTGACAAGCTCAACCTAGACTCCCTTTCCTTGCAAATTTGAACTTGCCTGACTTGTCGAGATTTATGAACAATCCTGTGTCTCATAACCCGGCATGGTCGGCTATCCCTAACAAGCTTCCTTTGGACATTCCCAAGTTCGAAGGTAAGGCTGGTGAAGATCCTAGTGAGCATGTCACCACTTTCCACCTTTGGTGCTCTTCCAATTCCTTACATGATGATTCCATTCGTTTGAGGATATTTCAACGCACCCTAACGAGTCCTGCAGTGAAATGGTATATAGAGTTATGGAGGGGGGCATATTTTACATTTGATGATCTTGCACTGACTTTCATTAATCATTTCCATCTACCCGTACGTTATGACGTCAGTACCGAACTCTTGTTGACCTTCCGGCAAGATAAAGCCACACACATTTCAGATCATATTCAAGAGTGGTGTAGATGGAAACAGTTAATCAAAGCTTTTATACCACCAGAGTTTCTTCTTGAGTGGTTCCTCAAATATTTATTACCTTACATACCGAAGGATGTTTAGACATCCAGAGTTCAAAACAAGGAACATGTTATTTTTAGGGCACAAGAGTTGGATTTGATCTATGCTCAATCTGAAATTTTGTATGAGATTATGCCCAATGCTCCTAGGTCCAATTTTAACCCAAAGGTCAAGCCTGGGCCACATGCCAATGGTATTGTGGGATTTACAAGTACCAAAACTGCGGACTCAGTTGTGAAACAAGTGAGCCAATTGTCAATTAACCAGTCTGTGTCAGGACAAGCTATGGCTTCGTCTCAACCCAACCAATCAGCAAATGTAATTTCCATACAAACGTCGAACCCGAAAGGCAAACCAGCAGCCTGGAAGGAATAAGAAATAAGGAAAAAATAATCATAAGGGTGGGAACACAAACGAACAAGATAATAAGAATGAAAAGAATGCTAATGCTGGGGGGGACAAGCAGTCTAAATGTAAGGTGAATTTTCATTTCAAATTGTGTAAGGAGGACCATCTCACTCACTTGTGCCCTGGTATGGAAGATTACTCGATATTCATAGCATAGGGCCCAGTTGTGTTAACTAATCCTTTACCCAACAATCAAAATATGAACTCAAGGACCATTGATCCTGGTTATGCATCGGGTGGAAATCAAAACCCACTGTAGGCTGCTAGTGGTCATGGATGCATCAACATGATGAGTGTTGCTAAGGTTGTGACCCATACGAAATACTATGGTTTGTCACAACTAGAACTTGGGAAAGAACCTTCCCCACTCGAGAGCCCTTTGCAAATTGAAAAGCCTATGGATAAACCTGAAGATCCACCTCACATTCCTAAGGGAGTATTAAAGTGTTCAAGGAACAATCCTAATGCCTAAGCCACCTAGAACTATTCATTTGTTGAGGATTTGGGCTAGACTCCTTGTGCGATGTCCGTGTTAGAAGTGCTTTAGAGTTGTCCTCCACAGAGGAAAGATTTGGTATCTGCTCTTGGGGTCAGTGATGATAACTCCTCCACTATGATCAAATTTGAAACCATGGGAGTACAACCTCACTTGCCTTACTATGTGTCTCTTTTGATTCATGTAGAAAGTCTTAACAACACTGTCAAGTGCACTATCATTAATGAAGGCGCTATCACTTCCGTGATGTCTTTGTCTTGTTGGAAGGGCTTAGGTTATCCCAAGTTGTCTATTTTTGCTACTATGTTGACAGATTTTGATGGTAGATCAGTTCAATCACACAGAATTATTCCTTCCTTAAAATTCCAATTGGGAGGGAAGACCGTCGCGATCAAGGTCGAGGTGGTTGATGCACCCCTTAACTACAATCTTTTGTTGGGTTGTAATTGGATGTATAGTATGCAAGCCATAGCTTCTTCCCTCTTTTGAGTGATATTCTTTCCGTTTAATGGGAATATTGCTACGATTGATCAAACATAATTCCAAAATCCGAGTGTCAATGCATCATCAAGAGCTTCTATCCCGATTATCGATCATTCTCAGCCGGCAACTGGGAGTGTGGGCGTAGGCATGTATCCTTCTCTTATGGTTACCTTTAATTGTCCTATGCCTGTTTTTATGATGGGGTATATTTTTGGTGGGGCTTCATCCTCATTGAATTCGGTGTCTTTTTGCACTACCCATATGGAAGATCCTTGGATTCTTCCTTCACTGAGTACTTCGAGTGTGCCCACTGAGACTGATGTGCTGTTGCCTACAACGATGGTGGCTTATCAAGCAAATCTTGATCAGGTTGAATAGCCTAGTCCTTCCTCTTCATGGACAGAGAAGGAGGACCCATATGTGCTACCGCCATGGGCAGTAGAGTCATCTCACTCACATGATTGCCTCGATGATGTTTTTCCATCGGATGAAGCTATCCTTGAGGCCATGTCGGGATTTGAGCAACCTTGGGAGGAATTGCATCATCGATCATATTTTCTTCCTAAGCTTGATCGTATGGAGTGTGATGACTTTAGGGAGATTCTTAGCGAGAATATTGGTAGCCTCATGGTTCCATTAAGCTCTATTGGTCCGATGGCTGATGGAAACATGGCTAATGTGTCACCAACTATTCCTATCAATATTTCTCTTGATCCTGGTAAGGTTGAGAATGTCTACATTGGGGTAGATTGTTCCCATGATGAGATCAAGGAGTATACCAAGTTGTTTAAAGATTTTCGTGACATCTTTGCGTGGTCATACGATGAGATTCTAGGTATCGACCCTCGTATTTTCGAACATGAGATCAAAACCTATTCGGATGCGAAGCTGGTTTGATAATGTTTGTGTGCGGTGAATCCTAGAAAAGATCCCACCATTAAGGCTGAGATAGAAAAACTTTTGAAAGTTGGTTTTATCTATCCCATTCCCTTGATGAAGTGGGGTTCAAATCTCATTCTGGTAGATAAGAAGCAAGAAGCGACCCATATATGCATTGATTTCCATGAGTTAAATCAGGCATGTCCTAAGGATAATTTCCCCACACCATTTATTGATCAGATTTTGGATGAGTGTGCCAGAAGTGAGGTATTTTCCTTTATGGATGGTTTTTTCCGGATATAATCAGATTCAGATCAAGCCCAAGGATTAGCATAAAACCGCATTTATTTGTCCTTGGGGTACTTTTTCATATCAGAAGATGCCTTTCGGCCTTAAAAATGTCGAAGCTACGTTTCAGTGGGATATGACCTTAAATTTTCACGAGATCAAAACGATTATCAAAGTATATTTGGATGATCTCACTGCTCACTCTTGTTGAAGAGTGCGTCATCCATATCATTTGAGATTAGTATTAGAAAGATGTCGTCATTACCAGGTTCATTTAAATCCTCATAAGTGCATCTTTTGCATGACTGTCGGTCGCTTGCTAGGATTCATCGTGTCCAAGGAGGGTATAAGAGTCGATCCCTTAAAGGTTGAGGCAATATTTCAATTGTCTCCCCCACGTAATATTAGACATATTCAGTGTTTGCAAGGCATGGTGAACTTCTTGTGGAGATTCGTGGTTAATTTTGCCAATTTGACTAAAGGCTTTATGTGTCTTTTGAAGAAGGACACTCTTTTTTACTAGGATGAGCGAGCCCAGAAGTCCATTGATGCTCTTAAGCGAGCCTTAGCAATAGTCCCCATGCTTAGTCCACCAGACTATAGCCGTGATTTCTTGATTTATGTGGCCGCATCCATGGATACTATTGGTATGGTTTTGGTTCAGGAGGATGAGGAGCTCCATGAGCATGTCATATATTATTTGAGCTGAAACCTTATAGATGCAGAACTTTGATATTCCCATGTGGAGAAGCTAGCCTTGGCTACTGTTCATGCAGTTCAACATTTGAAACACTACATTCTCCTTCGCCAAACCTTGGTCGTAGCTCATATCAATCCATTTCAGTTCATCCTCACTAGAAGGATGATTGGGGGAAAATACAATAAATTGATTGTCATTTTGCAAGAGTTTGATCTCGAGTTCGTTTTGGCGAAATCAAATAAATATTTGATCTTTACAGAGCTCATATACGATTTTCCAAGTTTGGAGGAGGAGGAAGTTTATGAGGATATGTTTTTCGATGAGCATATTTTCCTTATCTCAACTTTGGACCCGTGGTACGGGGATATCATTGTATATTTGCAAACATTGAAGGTCCCTGCTCACCTTTCACGAGATGAGCGATGATTATTACGTCATGTAGCTAAGAACCACCTTATAGTGGATAACACTTTGTACCGCCGTGGGGTAGATTCCATTTTGCGTCATTGTTTAACCCATGATGAGGCTGAGGTTGTGTTGAATGATTGTCACCAAGGGGCGTGTGGTGGTCATTTATCTAGGCTTTCTACAGCCCCAAAAATCTTGAGAACGGGATATTTTTGGTCGTCCATCTTCAAATATTGCATTAATGTGATCAAGAAGTGCCACCCTTGCCAGGCGTTTGCACACAATATGCACTCGCATCCATCCCCGTTACATCCTATTGTCACCTCCGGTCCCTTCACCAAGTGGGAGCTTGACTTTATGGATTGCAACCTAGCTTCGGCTGGGGGGCATCATCACATTATTTTGGCTATCAATTATTTTATGAAATGGGTAGAGGCTATGCCCACAATTAAATCCGACGATGAGACAGCCACGCATTTCGTGTTCAACCATATTATCACCAGGTTTGGAATTTCGAAAGAGCTTGTCACTGACCATGGCAGGAACTTTCAGAATAAAATGATGGAAGAGTTGGCTTCCAAGTTAGGGTATAAGCAAGAACATTCATCTTCTTATTACCCTCAAGCAAATGGACAAGTTGAAGTAGTGAATAAATCACTTAAGTCTATTCTCCAACGAACCATCACATGAAGCAAGACCAATTGGCATATTATGTTGTATCTTACTTTGTGGGCATATAGAACCGTGGTTAAGACTGCCACTGGTTTCTCTCCATATCATCTTGTGCATGGGGTGGAGTCATTTTTATTGGTTTAATGTGAAATCCCTTCTCTGAAGCTAGTTGTAGATCTTTTACCGAACACTTCCACATCGGAAGAACGTTTGGTCCACTTAGAGCAGCTTAATTAGCAGCATCGAGATGCCTTAGTGGCTCTAGAGGTTAACAATCATCATTTCAAGGTCGAGTATGATAATTTTCTTCATCCAAGGAGGTTTAATGAAGGTGACTTGGTCCTCTTGTGGGATCAAGCTAAGGAACCCTTGGGGGCAGTGAAATTTAATCCCATGTGGCATGGTCCTTATGTGGTTAAACAAGTCTTAGAGAAATGCGCTTATGATTTGGTTGATTATGAAGGGACAGCCTTGGCGGAGCCTAGAAATGGGCTCTATCTCAAAAAATACTATGGGTGATCTTCAGCCAGGGATGATTGTTGTATATTATTGTACAGGTTTTGCATTGCATAGTTATGTTTTCTTATGGTGATCAGGTTTGTTGATTAGCTTTCATTTCTTATGGAAAATGTCGATGGATTCTTCCATTTACATAGGATTCGCTGATGGTGCTAGCCTCCACACTCAAAACTCAACTTCAGTTGCTTGGGTGATTTATGCTCCTATGGGTCAAGTATTTTCTTCAGGAGGCGTATGTTTATGGCCTTCTTTGAACAATGTTGTTGAGTATAGTGTCATTATTGAGTTATTGCATGATGCCATTTCACATGGTGTTCATTCTCTTGAGGTACATCTTGATTCACAGTTAGTGGTTTCACAGCTTAATGGCTTGTATCGTATTAGGGGTCGGACATTTTTACAAAGATTCTTACGTGTGATATTTCTAGAATGGAAATTTGAGAATATAACATAAATTCATGTTCCAAGAGTTTTTAATCAAATTTCTAACTCATATGATAACTATGTGTTAGATTGGCATTTGTTTCATAGACCATAAACATATCACAAACATACATTTTACACACATGTAAATATAAATAAAATCGATCATCATAAAAAAATTTCATTAATATCCAAAAAGTGACGTCATAATACATAAGTGTCATATACAAAATTAGGGCTTTTGAGCAACTAAAATATAATACACGGTCATACAAAATGAATACACTCAGGTCTCTAAGCCTAAGGAGGAGGGGGGTTCTGATCATGATATAGCACTACGGCTCTAGCTAGTCATCGAAAGAGTCGAACCCATGCTCATGGTACATTAACCACCTGACGTTGCATGACCTCAGGAAAGTCCTCGACTTGCACCATGGGTACCCTATGTGTCAAGCGAATGAAGTTCGTGTGGATTCTTTGGAGCGTCTGCTCTACATCTTCACCCATGATATTGTCTCCTCTTCCCCTCCATCGATGACGAGGGAAGCCTTCTAGTGGCCGTGGTCCTACATCTGCATACACATGATAGATTGTCACTATGTGTCATCGCACCTAAAATATGTCTTTTGAAGTCAATATATCAAAAAACACAAAAAAATTAAATAATTCAAAACATAAAAAGTAGGGTTGGGATTCTTTACCTATGTAGCCATAAGCTGCTCCTAGTGGTAGTGGCATATCCAAATCTCCACAGAAGTCTGTCCTTGCAAAGGGGTAGTCGTCTATGGTGACGATTTGTCTTCACCACCATGGAAAGAAGTCTACTGGATAGGGGTTAGCCACCCTACCTTTGCCCAGTCTGCACATAACATTTTTCCAACACCATTGGGATGGATCCCGAACTCCATGTGGAACAATGTCCACTCTAGGGCTTAGCCCTGGTACCCACTCAAAGAAGAATGTGCTCAGTATGCTGCTGAACCAAAAGTTCCACACCCTACCCATCTTGCAGTCACTGAGTTGTTGTTTCATGTTGCTCAACAACTTCATACTCCAGTCATACACTCCACCGCATAGAACATCATTAGCCACGAGGCCTAGTGGAGTGAAGCTAACATGACAATCCTGCCTAATGCCAAAAGTATGGCCTTCAATCCCAGAATCTGGATAGAGTTTGTCGATATTTGACTCCCAAGCTTTTCCATATCTGAAAAGTAGTACACAACTATGTACTCATCAATAGTCAACCTGCCTCCTAGCCCACAAGATAGGAGATTCACCATCTCCCCTCATCGGGACAAACGAGTGATAAAGTATATGTCCTCAACCTCAATGCTGAGTGACATCCTGTCAATCTGAAATGTCTCAGATTATGGATCCCATTAATCCACCAACAGCTGGAGTAGTCTTGGTTTGGCCCTCAGGCTGCCAAGACACCAAAACTTGTATAAACCACATGCTCGTAATACTTGTTGGGCCATAAGATCACCTTGCACGGCCTCCTCCACATCATCATGCTCTCTTTCCCTCCACTCTAACACCATCCTACACAAAAAACCAAAGTTTTGATCATTTTTTGCCTTTGAAAACCTTGTTTGCGGCCCTATATGCGTCTGTTCTCAAAACAACCGCGTATGTATGCGGGTTTGGGTGCTTTTTTCGCATATGACGAGCCCTATATGCGAAAAAAATCCCGATTTTTGTGTGGTCCGAAATACACAATTATGGATGGCTTAAAAAATTAATTGGACGATGAAAATTAAAAAAAAATTCATGAAATAGGAAGAGGAGGGCATGAGAATCTACCTAGATCAAACGGGGAGATATTCCGTCGAAGGATGCTCCCGAAATTCGCTTCTGAAGTTCCGAGCTCAAATACACTATGTTGGGTAAAAATTTCAAATGATATGAATATTTTGAAAATTTTTACTATTTATAGAAAAAAATTGAAATTTTTACCCACTTTCTATAGTTTTTGACCATTTTGGAAGTGTTTGAACTAATTTGATGATGTAGGAGTCTGTTTTGAGTGCATTTTGACTGTGGCTTTGATCCATTCATGACTACTGCAAGTATGATGTCTAAACTAGCATATAGGTTAGGTTTCACATCCGTTTGCATTTTTCATGACCTTATGACCATTTCATTTTAACCTTAGGTACAAACCCATTCCATCTTGTCATGGAACCTTCTTGCTACTTTTAGAAGTGACATGTTGTGAATGGTAGAGCTTTACCATACATGGGTACCCTAATTAGATCCTGTTTTGCATTTGGTTCTGTTGCAGCTGCAACAATTTCCCAAAATTCTAAAAAAAATTTAGGACCCTCCTCTACTTTGAATTAGTTTGATTTTCTGCCTTATCTTGATCTAATGACTTTTGGAACGTTTTCAAATGCTTAGGTAGCTCTATCAATTGATCTGATGTTTTCCTTAATGCTTAAATTAATCCCATGCATAATTGAGTTTATCGTTTCTTTGTAAATACCTTTGAAGCCTTCCTAAATCGGAAGTTGGTTCATTTGAATTTCCCGCCATTGCGGAGGTCTGTGCCTTGTATTTTCTGCCATTGTGGATGGTTTTTGGTTATACGTCGATCATTTTCCTAGCCGCCGTTGCAGGCGGATCCTCATTCTGGCTTCCGCCGTTACAGATCAGTCCGGGTTTTGATTGTTTAAGTTTTCGTTGGCTGTGTATCGGAGCCATTTACCTTCGTTCTCTCCGTCGTTGCGGACGGTGTCTTGTTGTGAATGTCCACCGTTGCGGAGGAGTCTAAGCTATCATTCCCCGATCCTAAAAGCCATCCGATGTCCTATCATCGCTTTTGTTTCGCCTTACCTATTCGCCGTTGCGGAGGAAGTTTTCGGTCATCAGCTGATCCTATAAGCTTCCGACGTCCGATTATTATTTTCCACGCCTTGCTCACCGTTGCGGGCGGGTTGGTGCTGTGGTTTTCCGTCATTGCGGAAGGTTGTGATTTCTTACCCTCCGACCTGGTTTTGTTTCTCGTTGATCTATTAAGTCGTTGCACATGCGGCCCAGTCTATATATTCGGGGACAACGTTTTATTTTTCTATTATTGTTTTTTTTTTTGCTGCCCAACGTTGTCGCCGTTTGAGCTGTCGTATTTCTCGAAGGACCCTGCTGTCGGTACGCTTGCATCCAGGTGGAAACCATGGAGGCTTGGACATTGTAGACCCACTCATCCTCCCGTTGATTGCATTGTGGTGGCCAGGTAGGCTCCCTGTCATCTTCTCCTTTTTCATTTATACTATGAGTGGGTTTCTACGGTGGTATGGTATTCCTCGACCGTTTTTTCTGCATACCACTAGGTTTTGAGCCTTGGTCTTTTCTTATTTTTCCGCAGGAGGGTAGTGTAACTGTCGGAGCAACCAAGTTTTTCCCATCATTGTCGTTGCAACCCCGCACAGAGAGGAAAAAGGGGGGTTCGGTGCAGACGGTCGTTCGCACCAAAACCCCTGTGCAAGGATGTTGAGTAGGGGCAGGTTGAAAGCCATATCTCCCTAGTAGTTAACTTAAGCGGTTTGGTGCTTCCCAGTCATTTGACCTGCACTGTCCCACGCACCCTGTTCACGCCCATTTTTCTAGCCATGGCCGAAAAATATTTTAATGTTGCAGCCAGTAGTTGACCATTGTCTGCTCAGGAAGTTTCCTTGATGTAGCAGCTGTTTGACCTAAGATTTTTCATGTACTGTTATTTCAAAACCCAAACTTGTGAGAGGGTGTATTCGTAGCGCTCTTTCTGGCTGGTTTTGCCCGTATCTGTCTCGCACATTGATTTGCTAATGGCACCCGCAGGGAATGGAATGTGGGGTCGAATTAATGTAATTAATTTTTGCCTAGCCATATGGTTGAATTGTTGGTATTTAAAGCATGGGTGACTTGCGCAGTCGTACTGCATATAGTTACTTTCAATCATCTCATTCATTGCTATACCTAGAATAAACCCCTGATCTCAGTGCATTGCATTTTAAATGGTCTAAGGGTCAAAGTTTTTGTTGCACATGTATATAGTTGCTTCACTAAATACTATCGTATAGGAAAATAGCACATAGCGTAGTAATTTAGTATTAATGCTGGCCCGAATATAGCTGGTAAATTGCTCAGTATCATGTAGCAGCAGTAGATTTCTCACTTTATAGCATAGGATTGAGTTTGCTTCATACTAGGTATAGATAAGGTCACGGAATACTATACACAAGTTTCAGTGGTTCTGATAGACAGGGCATTTTTGGGCTGTACATGCACGCATTTGTTTCCCTACTTGCTATCATGTTAAACACATGAAAATGGCACTTTGCATATGGACGTAATTTTATTGTAGTCTAGAAGATGGTTGATGTGATGTTTTAATATCACACAGAAATGTTTTGCATCATCCTGAGATATAGACAAGAGCACTAAATAATGTGCATTTGGTCAATTAAGTTATGCAAACTTATATCTTAGTTTCATTAACTAGTTGCTTCCATGATATACATAAAAAGAATAAAGTGATGCACACTGTCATGCAAATGTATGCACCTTGAATGTCTCAATGTTACAATGTTATATGTGGTAGGAAGAAGCCGAGTTCACCATGTCCAAAAGACAAAAGAAGAAGGCCCCAGTGGTGGAAGAAGTACCAGAAGCAGAAACTGAGACAAAGACTGAATATATATATGAAGACACCCAATGTGCTTCTGGTGTTGAGCCTGAGTACAAGTGGGGTGACATATACAGATTGATTTCCCAAAGGGAGGTGCCCAACACGGGCCTCGAGGAAGAATCTATCTATACTAACATAGAGAAGTCTACTATCATGAAAGTTGCCACCAGACCAGAGCTGTTCCCATGCTCTGAAGTAATTGGCTGGATTTTTCCACATGTGAATACAACCACAATGATCATAGGAAACACTGAAGGACAGGGCTATGCTATGTTTAGCCCTGGATATGTGGCGTTGGCCTACCACCTACTAGAACCCTAGGTTTTCTTATCTGACGATTGGCTGGACAGCATCAGAATGGACCTGGTGGAAACTCTCAAGAAAATGCTCTTGCAGGGAAAGTTGTACCGATATAGACAGACCGGTGAGTATGATACATCGAGCTTGAGGGCTCCCTACAGGTTTATAGTGCTGATGCTAAATAGGATCTTTGGAAGAGCTCATGGCAAACTCTTCAACCTTGAATGGATACCTATTATCTTTCATGTGGAAACCCAAGGAACAGTCTTCAATTGGGCCAGCCTTGTGTCAAGCAGTCTGTCCTCTTGCTTGGCTGCAGCCTTGGGAGGAGAAGTTCAGAGAAGGTCCGAGTTTTACATGAGTTCAATACTGGTAGATTGCATACTGTGTAACCAGCCTTTCCCTGGTCTCAAATGCATCTGGGATAGGGAAAGAATGCCTATGTATGCCACGTATAGACCATTGTGGGTTAACCAATACCATAACCATTACACAGAGGTCTGCAAGCACTTCATTATGCCACTCTACACGCTCATTTTCCGTAAGGAATGTGACTGTATGTCAGAAGGTGCCATGCAGGTAATAGGAGAATATGCTGATTATTTCTTCACTGAAAATGGCATGTACATCCGAATGTATGAAGGATCAAAGACTCCTTTACTACTGCCCAAATATGCAACGGATTATATAGTCCATAAAGAGGCAGTCAGGCAGGTGTTCATTGACGGAATAGGTAGTTTCTTTTTCCAACACAAGAAGACTGCATACCCTCCTTTACCATTCAGGCTAGGTAGCTACAAGTTCACCAGGGTGAAACAAGCTGCCGAATTCATAGAGGAACTAGGGAAGTTTCATTTTGGTGAGATGCCTTTCCAGTGAAATGATACTCTCTGTAAAATAGCGAAGCACTGTAAAGAGCATAAGGTGTTTTTCGAATACACCCATCATTTCGATAAGGAAGAATCTGTCTTCCGGAATGCTCCAAATATGACAATGCTGATGAGGAGATTTAAGAAGAAAATCACCACCATAGGTGGGAAAGGTGATGAATAGAAAAAGGCTGAAGAAGGAATTAAAAGGAGAAATGAAGAAGCTCAAAGGTTGGAAAAGGAGGCTGCAGAATGGCTGCAGAAGGGAGAAGAAGAGAAAAGTAAAGCTACCCAAGAAGCAGCTGAGTTAGCAAAAGAGGCAGCCAAAGAAACAGAGGAAGCAGCTAGACAAGCAGCTGAAGAAGCAAAGAGAAAGTTTGAGGAGGAGCTCCAAAGGCAGGAGGCTAAAAGAATAGAGTTGACACAACAATCAGTCTCTGAAACAGCAGCAGGGCAGACCCAGGAGGAGGAAAACCCCGAGGTGCAGACTTCTCAAGTACCCGCTGCTAGCACCCCTGTGGCCCCTACGCTCTAGCTAGTGCCTTTCATCCAGAAAAAGGGAGAATAAGTCCCCGACTTCAATACTGTCTATTATGATAGGGCTACCAAGAGAATAATGAAAAGGATGGAAAGAAAGGTAGAAGCAGAAGGTATGCCAGGAAAAATGATAACAGATACTACTGTTATGCTAGGAACAGACCTAGATCTAAGGCTTACCATCAGGGATGGGACTGCAATACTACATGCCTCAGAAGATAACATAGACAAGGTGATGACTGAACTAGAGTCATACAAGAAATCTTCAGCTCAGCTGAAGGATACCCCGAAGAGAGAAAGAGAGGAAGGAAACAGGCTAAAACGGGAATTTGAACACTTACAGAGGGAAATGAAGACTGCTGAAGCTGAATTGCAAGCATTACATCAAGAGAGGCAGGCTCAAGAGACTACACAAGAACACCTTAAGCAAATGCAAGCTAAAGATCAAGAGTTGAAGAAGGATAAGGAGCAGTTATTAGCAAAGGTGGAAGAGCTGGAAGAACAGCAGAAGATCATCTTGGCAGCCAATGATGTGCACTCCCACGATCTGAGAAGGGAACATCAGGAACAGATCTCTTCATTGATCCAACCATTCAAAGAACATATCTTGGCTTAGAAAGCTAGAATACTCCAGCTACAGATTGCTCTAGAGGAGGAAAGATGTAAGGTCCTTCAGATTGACACCCAGTTAGGGGAAATCGTGGAGACCTCCTCCTACTTCGTCGACAGATCCCAAGAGGTTCTTGAAGTTTTAAATGCCAGAATGGCAATGCTGGAGAACAATGCAGAGACTCCAGCAGAGCTACCAGCCAAGGACCATCAAGCCCTGAAAAGAGATCATGACCTAGTAGAGTTCGCCTTCAGCACCACGAAAGACTTTAAAAAGACCGTCAAAAGGACGCAGGGAGCATGCTCAGAATACTTCAAGAGGATCCTTAATACAATCAACTAGTGCCAAACAGACACTGAACATAAGCTTGATGAGTTCCCAGACCATGAAACCTTCATAGAGATATTGCAGAGCAGGTATCAGGATGCAGAGGCCAGAACGCAACAGATCAAGGCCATTGATGACCTGGTTTTGAGGAATGAAGTGGGCCACCCAGCCGTTAGTGTGAAATTCTTGGAAGACCAGCTTCGTTTGAGCCCAGCAAGGTTCAAGGCTATTAAGAATCAAGCTGAGAAGTTTGAGATAAGCATTCAGTTTTTGGAGCCTAGCACTTTTGAAGGCATCGTAGGTGAAGCTGCAACGTGGAGGAAGTTCCTAGAAAGCCAAGCAGGGCCCTCTTCCTAAGGGATGAGTCACCTTTGTATTTTGTAATATTTTGTAAATGCATTTAAAAAAGTAAGCGTTGGGAAATGAAAGGTTGGGAAGCCCAAAGGCTAGTTTGGGAAACCCAACCATTTGACTCTTTTGTATAAATGTAATAGATAAAGAAGAAAGAAGGGCTTTTTCCCCAGTAATACTGAAAGACATATTGTAAGAAGAACTATTTCCTTTTGCAATAAAAAAATTACAATTTGCCGGTTGGAGGAAGAGATTGTGAAATTTCCTAATGTTATACAATGGATGGCAGAAAGATGAACTACTTTATTTTTCAGCTTGTGTCCATGAATCGTGAGATCGTTCTAACTTTATGACCTATGTCTTGTTGAATGATTTCTGATTTATTTTAGTGGAAAGTTCATCAAGAGTAATGTATGTTGCTTATATAACAATTAGCTATCTGATTGTTAGAATATTTTTCTCATTCATGTGTTGTAAATATGAATATCAGCTATCTATAATTTCTGTTTATCATACATGGAAATAACACATTACTCACAAATAATTATTCTTTTGGCTCCCCGGGGATAGATAGATAGGTGATTAGATAGTTAATTGATTTGCTTCATGGCTGCATATGTGATTTAGATGTTTGTGAACCTAAGATGAGAGGTAAGAACCTGCGCATCACATTGTGTAGTTCCTGGCATCTTTATTACCCTACATTTGTTAGTTAGGCATTTACATTGCATACATTAAGTCAAAATAACAAAAACTCGATGGACCGGGCCGCAACCAGTAAAACCCTTTGTTTTGTTACCTTGACCTACGGTAGCCGGACCGCAAACTGGACGGATTCCCTACTCCAAATAGTCAATGGGCTAGTTGGGAATGTTGATTGGGGAGAATCCTTTACTATTGTCACCTGCGAATTTACAGACCCCAACAGGTTCCCATGCTGACATTTTTCCTTTAGGGTGTGGGATTCCTTTGTATAGTACTGCCATGACTTTGAGCAAGAGCTTCATACTCCTCTTGACCTTTATGCTGGCCTTTTTCCCTGGGACTCCCTTGTATATGTCAAGTTGTAATTGCATTATCATGATTTTTTCCTGCCTTTTTGAGCCTTATGCTGGCTTCCTTGACTCTGATTATCAGCCATATAGCCCGAGCTTGTCTCATGTCTAGCCAAGTAGAGTCATTGTATATATCTTTTGCAGCTTGATTGCCCATTTTTTACTGGGAGGGGACTTTCCCCTGAGTGTCATTATCCTGCACATGTTTCCTTGCATTGAGCATAGGTATGTTCCATTGCTTGGAACTAGTTTGTTTTCCCTTTGTCACTCGTCTCCTCCTAGATTTGTAACTATAAAGCACTTTTATTCTTTTTCAAGATTTTCAAAATATCTGAAAAAGTCCAAAAAAAATCAAAAAACTAAAAAGCTGGACAGGAAAAGATGTTATCTTTGGAAGCAGACGAGTTGTGTCGCCTTCGAACAGAGCACTGTATATCACATCCATTGGTTGGGTCAGTAGTTTGAATTTATGAGTTGTACTCGTATCTCTGATTTTACCTCCACCAACTGGTTAAGCTTCCAGTCCCTATGGATCCTCTGTCGATGCCTCATGCATCGCAAAGATGTCCCAGTTTTGTATATTGAGTCTATGCTACCTACATTCAGTCACCATTCACCTTTATGCTCTTGTTCGAAGGAAGTTGAAGCTTGAGTCAGCCATTACTCAGTTGTCTTGAATTTGCATGTCGGCCATTCCCAGTACTATTACTGGTTCATGCACATCTTGTTCGAGTCCTTCCACATTATACAACATTTCTGAGTACCTCATGTTGGTTGATGGGGGATTCCTTAATTCCCTCCTTCCAGTGGATTCCATCCCATCGACTTCAGATCATTTATTCTGGGATAGAAGTCTAGAGTCATTTGAGTTCCTTGAGACTTACAGTCATCAGTGGTAGATTCTCTCACCATCGACAGTTTTGGGAATACATCAATGTCCCCTGATCGATGGATTCTTCCAAGTGTTCAACCTCAACACATTTATTCTCACTTGTTAGATTGCACTCTAGTACCTTGATTCCCATTTTCATTATCGGTGGGTGATCTCGCCTCTGTTAACGGTACAAATCAATGACCGGTAATCAGACGATGGACTACTATGTTCGACCTCAACACCTCTATTCACATAGTAGGACATGTACTCGTAGCGGTTTTTGTAGAAGACTTTCCATATTGGTGGCATTTCTTATATGCTACCTCCTTGATCATGCCAGCATTCATGAGATTTCAGCTCTCGTGACTTGATTCCAATGTATGTCAAATATCTTCATCCATTATGGAGATCTTGATCCATGGTATATCTTCACCTTTCATGGAGATCTTGGTCCTTTGTATATATTCATCATGGATATTTGGATCTATTGTATATTGTACATGGTGATGAACACACATGTCACAGTTTGTATATCATGCCTATTCATGGCCATTGTACTCTTATGTATCCAAGACTGCTATATGTATTTGCGGTCATGTGCAGAGTTTGATTATTGTATTATACTGTTGGATGGCTGGTTCTTCCACCTGGTTCTTCATCAATCCACTTCTAGGATGGATTTATAATGTATTTCTACCATCATGTTACCCCTCTGACCTCACACATTAGGGGGCATCTATTATAGTTGATTTTACCACACCTGGTTGATCACACTTTTATGGCCTTCCCTGTCTCTCTATAGACTCTTTGGACCCCATGCACTATTTTTGTACCTTTTATGTTTCCAATATCATCCCTAAAAACACTCATTATTTGTTGTACGTGACTTTTAATCCCTTTCTCGTGTATATACGTGGATATTACCCTTAAACCCACGTACATCGAGATGTGTGAAAAAGGACAAATATTTTTGGAGTTTTCCTTGATGTGGATCTGAGTCACTTGTCTCTTGGTCTTCCATATTCCTCGATATCACTTAGATTTGACCTTCCATTACCCCATTGAAGCACTATATAAGGAACCCTTTGGATACACTGAGGAAGAGGAATTGAAGAGCAAGAAAACTATAGTCCATTGTTGCCGTAGCTTGCTTATACTTGAGTTTGCATCCCTTTGTCCCTTGGAGCACTTTGTGTTCTTCCAAGCTTGCATTTTCTTGTGATATTTCTATCAATAGATGGAGGATTGAGGTGGTGGAGGCCCAAGTGGAGGACTCAGTTTATCCAATTCGTAGACGTGCCGACAAAGGTTGTCACTTGTGTAATCTCTGATTTATTTAATAGAAATATATTTTCCTTTCCAATAATGTGCATTTAAATGAATATTCAATCCATGGATGTGTTTAATTGCTTATGTATCATTGATTACATATGCTAGAGTAGGCCTAACACTATATCATATAACATGCTTGCCTTGTTTACTGTTGTTGAGAGTAAATTGATAACACAAGCGGGATTGGAAAAAGCTCAATGGGGATCTACTATAATCATCTGTAATAAGGTATGTTTCAATATCCTTTAGTGTTAGATGTTGTATTTCTCTTGCATATGGGGAAGGTATTTATTTTTGCAGTTTCTCTGTCTGTTGTGGTACACCCCAAGCCATAGGATTTTTTCTCCGTAACAGCAGCCTTGTTGGATTCATATCTTTCGTATTCTATAAATATTTCATATTTCATCATATCATTGACACTTCTGGGTGAATATGATTTTCTCAAAGAGTTTATATCATTGCTATTGTATTTTTGTTATTCTCTATTAATAAATGATAGAGATGAGATCATTTCAGTTATCAAGTTTCTTGAATGCTTATTGTGGAGAAAACAATGGAGCGAAATTCAAATCTTGTTTCAATCCGTCAAAATTGACTTGTGCATGCTCATCCCAAAAAAAATAAATGTTGGTACAGAGCAGACATAAGAACCCATGGAATTTTGTCGCATAGTCTATAATAAAATGACGAAGGAATTTGGCCTTGCCTTGGAGACTCTGCATTTGGAGAAAAGTATGTGGGGGTGGGGGGGGAGATTCAGAATGGATTGAACCTTCAGTGGATCCACCGCAAATCCCTTTGTGGGATACGATAAACCCGATTAAACGCCTAGCAGGGACACAAAACACACACTTGAGAGGGTTCAACCAGATGTTATATTTACAACATCGAAAATAGAAAGTCCTCTAAATGTTGGGAACGCTTCCGAAATTGATCCATGAGGTCATCTTGGTAGACCAAGATAATGTGGATAAGGTCATGTAAGCAGAACGTCATGGCCCACTGAAAAGTGGCTCCAACATTTTTAAGGACAAATGGCATAACATGATACCCAAACATGCCCCAAGGGGTTGTGAAAGAATTTTTGTACTGATCCTCTTTACGGATTTGAATTTGGTTAAACTGGAAAAACCATCCATGAAAGAAAAGACTTCGTGGCCAACATAGGAATCAATGATTTGGTCAATGAATGGAGTGGGAAAGTTGCCTTTGGGACATGCCAAATTCAAGTCATGGAATTCAGTACAGATGCGAACAGTACCTTGTTTTTTGTTGAAGGGAATAGGATTAGAAACCCATTTGGTATACACAATGGGGTATATGAAACCTACTTTACGCAATTTTTTTATCTCAGCTTTGATGGCAGGAACCTGTTCAACCTCATTTTGTTATCATTTTTGGCATTCAAATTACGCATTTAAATACATGTTTTGTTATGTTTTTGCATAATTTATGTCATGCAGATCGTTATTTAGCACAAGGTAAGAACAAATTTAATGTTTATCCAACTTTGGTTATTAATATCATTTTTATGATTTTATTAACTCAAATCTATATTATTTAAAGCATATTCGATATATTAACTAATATGTGTATTTGTCTGTAGATTATGTAGTATGATTGGGTGAATTTATAAACAAAACACATTCAACCTGATCTGCGCAATCGGTGTCCAACTCATCACGCAGCTTGTTGTCCAGCTTCCTGTCTAGCTTGCTAATCAGGTTGCGCACTGTTAACATCCAATATCAGGCATTAAACATTGAGGAAGTCTGCAAACCATTTTGTTGACCACGTGCCCAGGTGATATCATAATCAACAATTTAGAAGGATCGTCGGTGCGTTGATTTCTCCCAACACCAAGCTGCTCACTGCCCACACGTTTAAAGAAGGCGCACTCTTGTTATAGAATCATTCATGGCCTCTTCCAAACTCGCCACCAGTCTATGCATTTAAAATGATGAACGACCTACGTTCGAGAAGATCGCCCTCACGCTACTCTTGCTCGCCACCACTCTGCTTGTTGCGCTAAGGAAGGAGTCCATGCACCACATCTGAAGTTTGTTCATGCTAATGAAGGACTTGTGTTCTGGAACACCCATCATGTACATTTCCTATGCCGAACACCACTCCACCAGCCACGTGAAAGGAGAAGTAGATACACCACGACGCCCTGATCATGCTGAAGATGCCATGATCACACTGAAGGAGGAAGATGCTCATGCACTGGCCTGTGAAGAATTATTGCCTTTTATGATTGACTAAATTTAGAAGAGAAGTCGACCACTAAAGGGTCGACTTGCTCAAACTCTTGAAAACAGTGTGTATATAAACACCTCCATGCAAAGAGACAGGGGATTGATCAATCCATTAGGTAGATAGTTAGTCTATTTTGGGAGAAGAAGATTGTAACTATGTTCCTTTTTTTTAATAGAATCTCTATGTCTTGTTGTTTATGACTGTGTGTAGAATCATTCACCAGGCATTACCCATGATTGCTGAGAGGGCCCCATGACAATTCATGGTTTCTATTTCCATATGATTTTTTGTTATCTCTTCATCACAGATAAGTTGTTTTATTTTTAATTTGTTTATATTTGGTTTTCTATTCTCTGTAGAATGTATTTTTCGTAGTTAATATAATTCACACGGTGTTGTTAATGTAGTTCTCGTTTATAGAATTAAAGTGACTGGCCACGTACAGCTTATTTCTAGTTTCCTTTCAGCTTTCCTTTCAAGTTAGTGCTTAATATTATGTCAATCTTAGGTATAATTTATAGTTAGAGATTAGTTTTGCTGCTTTTTGTCTAAACTGTAAATTAGTTCAGCTATGTTTTAGTTTGTTTTATTTTATAATAGAAACAATCTCTTCATACCCATAGATTAGTAATCCCTTTTGATTATCTCAATTAATTAGGTTTAAATTCTGTCTTTTATGCATCTTGTTTTCATATGCACAAAATCAGCTAATAATTAAATCATTTAGGTCAATTTTTATTATTTTTTGTATACAACCTCTCATTCAGACTATGCGTTTGGAATGTCATTCAGACCTTCCTTCCAGACTATATCCAGCCTTCCATCCGACCTTTAGTGTTCTTAGTTTATTTTTAACCTGTTTTCAATTTTATTTCTTTGGCTTTTTGAATTCTGTTATGTATTGGTAATTAGGCAATAGTTACATCAGCCTCTAGGACTTTAGGTTAGATTATTTTAAAGTACGTATTAACAGCCATTTTTGTATTTCTTTTCAATCAAAGTATGTTTTTGAATTATGATTTGATTTGCTTCTTTTGTCTTTGATTTCCTCATTTATTATCGTTGTAATATCTAATAATTGTATCTCTTGTTTAGTTTAACTCACCATTGTTTATATTGAACTTAGGGTTAGACATGTTAATTTCTAGAAAATACACCAATACTTTGTAGATTGATACTAGCATAGGGTTTATTTCTTGAAT
>LPNX011219928.1:99805-123526 GCA_001517045.1 Pseudotsuga menziesii
GAAATTAGAATTCCCAAGGAGTTTATTCGAATTGAATGAGTGATTCTAGATTAACTGAATGTAAGACACAGTCAACACTCAAGTTAACCACTAATTAAAACCCTAATTGACTCAACTGAGACCTAACTGAAGTCGAAGCACAATAAATGACTAATTCTAATTGAAAGTAGGTCAAACACATGTCACAACAATCCAACCATCAAGTGTTAGCACATCAGTGACTCCAATGAACCCTGATGAGGTTAACTGAAGTGTAACTGAACATCAAAAGTGGTTGGAGGCACCCCTGTTGACTCCATTTCATTAAATAATCATTAAATAATAAATTTAATGAAGGGAGGCACCGTCACTGCTCTGTTTAAATTATTGTAACCATTAGTTATCAATATGGGGAATTTATGACACTTAGATCACCCTCTGAGTGCTCCAGTTAGCCTCCCTAAATGTAGGAGAAGGCTTAGTTATCCTCCTCGACTGAAGGTAGGCATGGGTGTGCTCATGCCGATGTCATACAGTGCTCCTCTAATGTCAATTAATTCAAAAAAACTTAGGATAGTGGTTTAACTAGGCTAAATTAACCAAAATGAGTGTGTATGGTGGTAAATGTCTCCAAAAAATACCATTATACAAGGAAAACCCATCGGGGTACTGAACAGACCTGCTGGAAGTGGGCCAATGCTAAGTAAAAACTTAAAACAAGGAATCTTGATAAATGCAAGTAAATCCGTCGAGGTACTAAACAGGGCTGCTGGCAGCGGGACTATGCTTGCATGGTACCAAGATAAACCCGTCAGGGTATTGAACAGTCCTGCTGGTAGTGGGGCAATATCGGGTAAAAGAGATCTGGTTAATGCACTACTATGCACATGATTCAGAGAATAATGATAAATATGAAAAAAAAAATCAAATTTTATTTTAAGGCCAATTGTTTTTAATGTCATTTGAGAATCGCTGTAAGTTAGGATTGGACCTAGCCATCTAATTCAACAAATACCTAGGATGTCATTATCCTAGAAATGGGACCCATAGATATAAAATCTCACACACTCCGAGGTAAACTCAAAATATCTTATGATGACAAGATATATTTAAAATAAGGCATGGATGACTAGATTTTCCTATGTCATGCTTTCAGTTATCTTATCAACATTTAAGTGGTCTTTGTAAGCACTGTTATATTTTTCATGAATATACATATCTGAATCATTTACATTCACTAGTTAGTTTTTCTTTTTACAAAATAATAAAACAGCATGATAACACTCTTTTTCTATGGAACAATCGAATTTTCTTTCTCATGGCTTGAGGACACGCCATACCTTTGGTTTGGGGGGGAGGATTAGGAAAAATTAGACTATTTTTATTTTCATTATTAATGACAGATCTATTTTCTCTGACAAAATGATAAGTGTTTTTCAGGATAAATTAGCAATGTAACTTGGTTATAGCATGAATTATATTTTTACAGAAGATCAATATGGAGGACTATATGAAAGATCGAAGGATAATCCAAATGAAATACCAAATATTATAGCACTTATGACTAAAATTTGCTAACCAAATTTTGTTTTTGGAAAATAGTTTTTACCTCCATAAGAATGCTTTGAACTTAAAAGTTTTTTAGTTATCATTTTACTATTAGTAACCCTATCATTTTACTCAATCATGCATGTAAACTATCAAATGACTAATTTTATACTTTTTGTGTCATATGTTCAACCTGTCCAAAGTTTTACTTTGGATATGGTTGAACTAATTATAAACTTTATGAACTCACTCATTCATGCATATGCATGTTGCTAGCTCACATTTCAAAGTTCGCTTTGATAGTATGATCTCTTATCTTTTTCTTTTCTCAGTGGGACCTAGAAGTTCTCCAGTTTGGGGGGATGTTGAACCTCATTTTGTTATCATTTTTCACATTCAAATTACGCATTTAAATACATGTTTTGTTATTTTTTTGCATAATTTATGTCATGCAAATCGTTATTTAGCACAAGGTAAGAACAAATTTAATGTTTATCCAACTTTGGTTATTAATATCATTTTTATGATTTTATGAACTCTAATCTATATTATTTAAAGCAGATTTGATATATTAATTAATATGTGTATTTATCTACAGGTTATGTAGTATGATTGGGTGAATTTATAAACAAAACATATTCATCTTACCATTCAGCCCAATCTGCACAATCAGTGTCCAGCTCATCACGCAGCTCGCTGTCCAGCTTCCGTCCAGCTTGCTAATCAAGCTGTGCACTGTTAACATCCAATATCAGGTATTAAATGTTGAGGAAGTCTACAAACCATTTTGTTGACCACGTGCCCACATGATAGCATAATCAACCATTTAGAAGGATCGTCGGTGCATTGATTTCTCCCAACACCAAGCTTCTCACTACCCATGCATTTAAAGAAGCCGCACTCTTGTTCTAGAATCATTTGTGTCATCTTCCAAACTCGCCACCATTCTGCACATTTAAAATGGTGAACGACCTGCGTTCTGGAATATCGTCCTCACGCTAATCTTGCTCGCCACCAGTCTTCTTGCTGCAATAAGGAAGGAGTCTATGCACCACATCTGAAATCTGTTCACGCTAATGAAGGACCTATGTTTTGGAAGACCCATCGTGTACATTTCCTGTGCCCAACACCACTCTAATAGCCATGTGAAAGGAGGAGTAGATACACCACCACGACGCCCTACTCATGCTGAAGATGCCACGATCACACTGAAGGAGGCAGATTCTCATGCGCTGGCCTATGAACAATTATTTCCTTTTATGATTGACTAAATTTAGAAGAGCAGTCGACCACTAAAGGGTCGACTTGCTCAATCTCTTGAAAACAGTGTGTATATAAACACCTCCACGAAGAGAGATAGGGGATTGATCAATCCATTAAGTAGATAGTTAGTCTGTTTTGGGAGAAGAAGATTGTAACTATGTTCCTTCTTTCTAATAGAAGCTCTATGTCTTGTTGTTTATGACTGTGTGTGAAAGCATTCTCCAGGCATTACCCGTGATTGCTGAGAGGGCCCCTTGACAATTCATGGTTTTATTTCTGTATGAGTTTTTGTTATCTCTTCATCACATATAAGTAGTTTTATTTTTAATTTGTTTATATTTGTTTTTCTATTCTCTGTAACATATATTTTCCATAGTTAATATAATTCACAATGTGTTGTTAATGTAGTTCTCATTTAGAGAATTAAAGTGACTAGCCATGTACAGCTTATTTCTAGTTTCCTTTCAGCTTTCCTTTCAAGTTAGTACTTAATATTATGTCAGTCTTAGGTATAATTTATAGTTAGAGATTAGTTTTGATTCTTTTTGTCTAAACTGTAAATTAGTTCAGCTATGTTTCAGTTTGTTTTATTTTATAATAGAAACAATCTCTTCATACCCATAGATTAGTAACCCCTTTTGATTATCTCAATTAATTTGGTTTAAATTATGTCCTTTATGCATCTTGTTTTCATATGCACAAAATCAGCTGATAATTAAATCATTTAGGTCTATTTTTATTATTTTCTATATACATCCTCTCATTCGGACTGTGCTTTTGGACTTTCATTCAGACCTTCCTTCCAAACTGTCGTCCAGCCTTCCATCCGACCTTTAGTGTTCTTAGTTTATTTTTAACTTATTTTCAGTTTTATTTCTTTGGATTTTTGAATTCTGTTATGTTTTGGTAATTAGGCAATAGTTACATCAACCTCTAGGACCTTACGTTAAATTATTTTTAAGTACTTATTAACAACCCTTTTTGAATTTCTTTTCAATCAAAGTATGTTTTTGAATTATGATTTGATTTGCTTCTTTTGTCTTTGATTTCCTCATTTATCATTGTTGTAATATCTGATAAGTGTATCTCTGGTTTAGTTTAATTCACTATTGTTATATTGAACTTACGGTTAGACATGTTAATTTCTAGAAAATACACCATTACTTTGTAGATTGATACTAGAATAGGGTTTATTTCTTGAATTGTATGTTTACTGAAAATGCTTATAGGTTAGAGAATTAGAGAAGTATTCTTAATTAAGTTTTCTACTTGTTTGTTTATTTATTTTTTCTACTTATTCATAAATTAGACCTTTCTCAGTTTCTGAAGTTGTTTATGAAAGTTTTTCCATTCTTATATTAAGAAGAAGAAGAGTTAATTAATAATTAAATTTTTAGGAGTTTGACTCGGTTTTTCATTTTGAAAGATTTTTCAATATTTTGTTTATTAAAGTATTTCTACAACGCCATAGGAACTCCTCTACCTTCGCATATATTTTGTAGCAACTCTAAGGATACCAACCCCGGTCGATAATTTGACGGGTGAATGGGTATTTTCTTTTGGCATATGGGTGCAACATCAGGTCATGTGTCGATACATTGTTTGACGATAGAAGGATATCTCGGTATACGAATAATCAAGAATATATTGAGACTCCTGAAAAAGTGCTTTGTATGAAGTGAATTTGTCAGGGGAGAAAGATGCTATGAGTGTAATAACTTTGACTACCATGGGTTTGGTTGATATGATGACCTTGATAGTTGGAAAAATGCTAGCCACATTTCCCTCTTCAAAGGCATCGAGTGCTGGAATGGGGTTCTTGAACTATTCTACCTTTCCATGGATGAAGTCTTTCGCTTCGAATGAGTATTGGTTCGATGATGAAATAAGTTCATCGAGGATGAAGTATGAGTGATGATGCATATCATCCCAAGGATACTGAGGATTGGAAAGATATTCAAGGATATCCTCATCACTGTGAAAGTAATGCGCATATAGATCAGATGGATATTCCATGACTGTGAATATGGAAGGACTACCAAAACTGGAGATCCTATATATGGTGGTGGTTTTTTCCGAGGAAGAAACCGAAGGGTGGATCTTCTCGAGGACAACAACTTCAGACTCATAGGAGTGTTTCTGAATGTCACGAAGGAGTGACCAATACTCAGGAAAATCTGGGCAATGGTGAGAATAGTGACCATATAGGCTGCAAACTACACAAGGATGGTTGGTTTGCAACGACTTGTGTTTTACTGTTGGTGGATCTGGGATGGTGACTATAGGAGTGTTGTTGGTCTCATCTATAGTTTCCAAGTGGGTGCGAAGGAGAGGAAACTCGGGACATTTTTGTGCTACATGGCCTTGGATAGTGCACAAAGCACAATTGGGAGCCGAACACAGTTCTGTCGTAGATTTGGTCGCCTTGCCCCAATAGAGACAGGAGTATTTTTTGGTGGAATAGGAGGTGGGTGTAACATCATCTCAATAGGTTGGAAAGGAGTCAACATGACCTGGGGGGTCAATGTTGGAGTAGGTGGCTCGTGGCACCATGTAGGAATTCCCAACGTAAATTTAGGCAAGTTGAGAGTAACCATGATAGGCTTGCTCACAATGTTGGATGGTGGGAAAAGGAAGGGAATCATGCAGACCAGGAATGAATCCCAATAATTCCCATAGGATTGTGGTTGGGGTTGTGACTAAGGTTGTGTGGAGGTTTAAATGTTACCAGAAGTGATAGTGCAAAAATCTGATATATCAGTCGATGAAGGAGGAGGTGGTAAGGAAAAAATGGTGTTTGTCGTAGGACTATTGGAAAACAAGCCCAATCCAATGACAGATGGGGATGAAATGGACATGTTGTGGATGGTAGTGTCGAGAGTGGGAAGGATGTGTTCCAGTGTGGCCGGCTCCTTTTGATCATAGTACGTGTGCCGGTCAATGGTCATGATATTCCCATCATGAAGGAACATCAAGAGTCGAAATATGGTAGAGGAAAAGGTTCGCATTGCATACATGTAACTACATCCTAGGAGGAGGTTGTAATTGAGTTAGGCATTTAAAACCTCAATTTCAATGAACACTATTTTTTTGAATAACTCAATTTGAACATTCGTGAGAAAACCCCAAGGATGAGTAGAGTGGCCATCATAGGTGCAAACAATGGTGGTGGAAGTTTAAATGGTGGTGGATCCAAGTTTCGACCAAAAAAAGGTTGACATAACACAGGTGGACACCCCCTCATCAATGATACATCGATGGATCTCTAAATTATGAATTGTGACCGTAACTTGGAAGGCGATGGATGATGGCATCCTGGGTTATCCTTGATCCAAGTCAAAAGTTATCAACTTAGAATTAGAGGGACCTACAACACCCAGCACTGACAACAATGATTTATGTTGTGAAGGACAAGTTTTAAGCACTTCCAAGGTGGGCATGGAGGTGGGGGAATGAGCCAAGTCATCAAAAATACTGTAGTTGAGCAAAGCTCTAGCAATGGTGTTGTTTGCGACACGATGCATAGGGAACTGTAGGACTTTGGTGGTCCCGTCCGTAGAGGATCTCAAAAAATTCAAAGACAAATCAGGTGTGGTGAAGGTAGATGCAACTAATGGGATAGCAGTTTCCATGGTGGAACCATACTAGTTGCATTGAGTCTATAGGTTGACATCAGACAATAACGTCATGAGGTGATGGACACTAGCACCATCAGATTGGACCGCAACAGTGGTTGCGGGAGATTCTGGGGCCAATGGCTAGGTTGAAACCATTCCTTGGTGTGGCAAGGGGTTTTGAAGCACCATAGTTGGAGGACCTGGTGGTGTTGTTTTTGGAGGAGCCAGAGTGGTCGCATTGGGATCAAGTTGACTATCATTTTGGAGTAGTTTTTGGACACGGGTCAAGTGAGGACATTGATGAGTGTAATGGCTGTAAGTGTTACAGATAGCACATGGATGGTTAGTCTACAACTATGGGTTTTTCCAAGGTCAAGCGAGATGCTGGGGATTCTATGTCGGGGGTTCGACACCATTATTATTTAGAGAGTTGTCTTGTTGACCACCTCCTTAGAGTTGGTTGTTGCCTCGATTCCTACCTCTCTTATTCTTTGCCTACCCTTTTTTGTTATTGGGGGTGGGTTGGTTAGGGAGCTTATACTTTGCGTAGACATGTCCCATAGAAACATGAGGAGTCAGGGTCAGAGTCGGAGTGGGTTTCACAGGTGGTGCATAATAAACCAGAGTAGCTAGTGGGGCTGCAAAACCGATTGTTTGGTTAGTACACAAGTGTGCAAAACAAGTCGGTCCATGGATGTGAGGAGTTGGTGCGGAAGGCGCATAGGAAGGGATCACTCTAGAATAATCCATTACATGTGAATAATCAAGGGCGTAATTAGGGGGTGCATAGGATGGTGTAGTGTTGGAATGAGCCATTACGTGTGAGTAATCAGGAGCATAACCTAGTTGGGAAACACTATGGGTGTTACTAGGATGGGGTTGCATCATGGGAGAGGCCGGATGATACTAAGGATGCTTAGTAATAGATCCAATGACTCTGTCAACAACATGGGATTCCTCGACGTAACTCAACATGAGGTGCTGGTACGGGGAGCATCGGGTATAACGATATACGAGTAACCAGATTGGGTGTTGTTACAACTAATTTTACCACACATGGTGGATCACACCTTTATGGCCTTCCCTATCCCTCTACAGGCTCTTTATACCCCATGGACCATTTTTGTACCTTTGATGTTTCCAAGATAATCCCTAAAAACATGCATTATTTGCTATACGCAACTTTTAAACCTATTCTCTCGTATATACGCAGATATGACCCTCAAACCCACATACATCGGGATGTGTGCAAAAGGCCAAATAATTTTGGAGCTTTCCTTGATGTGGATCCAAGTCACTTGTCTCTTGGCCTTCCATATGCCTTGAGATCGCTCGAATTTGATCTTCCATTACCCCATTGAAGCACTATATAAGGAACCCTTTGGATACATTGGAAGGGGAGGAATTGAAGAGCAAGAAAACTATAGTCCATTGTTGCTGGAGCTTATACTTGAGTCTGCATTCATTTGTCCCTTGGAGCACTTTGTGTTCTTCCCAAGCTTTACTTTGCTTGTGAGCTTGCTATAGAGAGATGGAGGATTGAAGTGGTGGAGGCCCAGGTGGAGGACTCAATTTCTTCGATTCGCAAACATGCTGACAGAGGTTTTCACTATTGTAATCTCTGATTTATATGAATAGAAATATATTTTCCTATCCAATAATGTGTATTTAAATGAGTATTGAAGCCATAAATGATTTTAAATGCTTATATGTTATTGATTATATATGCTAGAGTAGGTCTAACACCATCATATAGAATGCTTGTCTTGTTTGCTGAATGTTGAGAGAGAAAATTGCTAATACAAGCGAGAATGGAAAAGCTCAACGGGGATCTACATCAACCATATGGAATAAGGTATGTTTCGAGATCCTTTAGTGTTAGATGGTTGGTTTCTCTTACGCATAGGAAAGGATTGATAGGAGTAAGTCGGTTCTGGGGGCATGTTTTCCTGGTAGTGTTTGATAGGAGTAAATTTTGTCTCAGCTTATCTGTTTACCTTTTTTTTATCTCTTTTTCTTCTTGTACGCAAATTTTGTCTTCATAGTCGCATGTACATGCAGTTTTTACTGGGATATCCATATACATACTCGGGTTTTCTGCACATAGTCACGTATGCTCTGATTTTTTCCTTTGTGGAGAATATTAAGTGTTGTTGGGTGAGTTTTGATGATTGATGAGTCTTCTTGGATGCTTCTAGAGTCTGTATACACCTCTGTTTCTGACCAGAGATGTTTTTTAGTTTGAATTTTTTAAGAATGTTCTTGTCATTTTCTTTTCTATTTTTTGTTTTGGGATTAGTGCATTAGGTCTCTTTTACCTTAGTGCTTTGCATGGGTGTTGTTTGATAGTGCTTGCAGAGTCTGGGGGTGGTAGAGTCATTCTTTTGCTTTATTATCTCATTTTAATTCAAAAAATACAAAAATATTTGCTTTTTTGCATCATTATGCATTATTGCATTTTGCATTTTGCATGGTACTTGCACTAGGTTTGCTTGGAAAATTATTAGTCATATTTTCATATAGGAATGATTGCATTTTCATTTGAAGGAAAATTTTGCATTTCACGTAGGAGCATACCCCATTTTTCATTCGACACGGTGCATTTGCTTTGATTGTTAGGTGTGCATTTTACTTCTTGTTGCATCATAACACCATTAGTTGCATGATCATTTTCCATTTTGAGTAATAAGCCAATTAAAAACAACGCATAGTAAAATGAATTACACTCTTTTCTTTTATAGGGTGCAACAACAAGATTAGGTTTTAGGGTCTTGGAATAGTTCATTGTCAGTAAATTCTCCAATACCACTAAACAAAACATGTATGTGTCTGTCCAGGTGAGAGTGTGAAATTCCTTGGTATAATTAGTGTTTCTTAGGATCCTCCTCTTACAAGGGAGTTAAGCACAAGGCAGTGTGAGTGATTAATTATTGGGATGAACCCTGGTCATAACTGAGTAGCATCGAAGATATTTCCAAGATTGTATTCGTATCTAGGGGCTCTTTCGGTAGTTTCGGGATTTGCTACCCTTCCCATATGGTCAATACTACCTACGACTGTCCACCTAAGCATTGATTATATTGAGGTGACCTTAGTTGCCTTACCTAGGTTATCGAGGGGGTAATTCACAGAGGTTATTATGCAGGTGTCCTTGCCAGGTAGCGGTTGGACAACACAGTCACTATATGAGTTGAAGCTGAGGGCCACTATAATTGGTTACGAACCTCTACTTGTTGTATATGGGAGTCTCAAGCCTCTCCTAGGTGAGACATACCTGCTTCATTTAGTAGCTCACATATCCTACCCTTGTTTTCTTATGATATGGCTTTACATTGTATAGGTGTATGCTCTATGCACGCTAGTTTTCCTAGGGTTTGCGTAATTAGAGAGAGTATTTTTCATTTTTTGAGTCATTGTGGATTTAGGTGCGGCACTTCATCATTCTCGTCATTTAGCAGGACTTCCTCCTTCCACATCTCCTCCTCCTTTGGGAGAGAGAAACACACAGTCCATGTGGACTACTTCTCACATTGATTCACACACAATGGGAGATTGCGAGGATGAGATTCCTAAGATGTCTTCTCCACCTCAAGAGGCTGGGGACAAAGATCCTACTCCTGTATATGATCCTTCACCAGGAATACCTTCACATTCTAGCTATGATACCTCATTCATAGGTCACCAGTATTGGTTTCCGAGCGATGAGACTCATCATGAACCCACAAGCACTAGTCATGTTCATTATGGCATGCCTGATATCCCTACACATGATCCGGCACATCATGCCGAGTCAGAAATTGAACCTATCACTATGCCTGGGGGCACTCCTATTCCTTTCCATGTAGAGAGATTTTGGAGCACTAGTCACATTGCACCTTCCATCCCGGTGGTGGAAGCTACCTCACATGTCCGTACTAGACATAGTGTTAGTAGTCATATGCAGATACCAGAACCGAGACGAGTGACCATACATAATACCACTTACATCCCTTCACATGTCCCTTCATCCTCAATTCCTACTCCTTCGAATGCATTTTTGACAACCCTTCCTCCCCCTCATTCACATGGTCCTTTGGGTGAAAATGTTGCTATGTAGAAGGAGCAAGTCGATGAAGTCGACTTGAACGAAGACCGACTTAGTCAATCAGCCGACTAAGTCGATGGGCCGACTAGTCGATCAGCCGACTAAGTCAGTCGGCCAACTAAACTAGAATATTAGTCGACTTAACTAACAGTCGTGTCAGTTCACCGAACCGACATGTAGTTATTTTGTAACTGTTTGTAACTTGTATATATTAGGCTGTTGAGCCAAGAAAGAACTCATTTCAGTTCTCTGCCTTGTATGAACTCATTATAATAATATAATCTATTTTCCTATCTGTTCTTGTCTCTTGTATCTGATTTATAGTTATGTTTTAGTATGTATTATTGGTAACCTTATGTGATCTGTGAGATTACAACATTGGTTCCGTTGCCGGTAGTACATGTCTAATATATATGCTCACATATGATACCAAAGCAGGAGATCAAGGACTGGTGGGACCATAAAATTGCGAACTACTTGCAAAATTACGCAAGACGAAACAGATTAACAGTCGCTGAAGCCAAGGAAAGATTTTTCACCGAGATGCATGAGAAGTTTGTTGAATCAGTGCCACAACTGTTGAATCAGCTTCTGGATGAGAAGACCGGATGCCACTAAAAAATAGCAGTTTCTAGATAAACTATTCCGAGGGGGACGCACAAATATGTCGGAGTGGTTCGAGAAAATCTCCAATGACTTCTGTGAGGAGCAAGCGGTTGAAGAAAGGACGTTAGTGGAAACTGTCAAAGCGAAATTCTACACAGATTTCACCAAACAATTCTTGTGCACCTTGCCGACTTTGCTGTACAAATTCTTGATAGAGAACGGAGCAGGCCACATCGTCGAACCTAGACCACCACTGTGCGAACAGCCACCAAACACCAACTGGGCGGAAAAGCAGAGGAAGTGGGAGAAGTTTATTGCAGAAAGGGAGTGGGAATACTTCCTGAGTAAGTGAGTCGAACTATCTGAGCTTTCTAAAAAGCGTCGGGTAGGCTATTGGGGGGTAGCTGGTCTTGTGTTGGAGGTAGAGTATAGTGGATCCTAGTCGACCACAGGAGGATAGATGTCACCAGTGATGAAAAGTCGACCGTAGAAGAATTGAAGAGAATAGTACTGTACAGAAGTATGTTGGACATTTAGAAACAAGAAAGGGATGAAAGACAGAAGAGAAGGGAAGCAAGATGTGAAAGAGCCGACAAGCTGCGCAGTGAGCAAAACCCTAGGGAGACTGACCGTGAAGAGAATCCGCCAGCGTCGAGTCATGACCGACAGGAAGAGGGCGTAGAACAAGAAGTGTCCCCTACGGAGGAAGAAGTATGGATTGAGAAGCCAGAATCTCTCCAATTAACAGCTCCCAGTGAAGGAATGACCCTTTCCCCATTAAATCCACATACCAGCATACAGAATATTGTTGAAGATGACCTTCGACTAAGAGCTGGTGACTATAGTATCTGGAGTCAACTAGGCGACGATACGTACACAGGATGACATCTTGTAATATGCCGACCATTTGAAGGGAACTGGGTGACGATTCAAGCGGCACCCTCCCTCTGAAGTATCCACTTGCTCTTACCGACACAGGAAGGAGCACCCCCCCACCAAGTACAACTCTAGAAGAAATCAAAGAATCAGACCTGCGCACACAAAATTCCAGTGGACCATTGACAATATAAATCCACAACAACCCACTATATGTGGAAGACAAATCAACCACCAACGGAGGCACCAGTTCCGTCGACCAAAATTCCGCAGGCCTGACCACATCAACAACCCCACCACTTTCACCACCACCCACACCTCCAACCCCGCCAACTTCTGAGAGCAGTGAAAGTGACCCAGACATGGGTCACAGATCAGCTCACATTCCTCTGTATGAGGGGGATGAAGACCCCAGACGACATTGGTTCGTCTGCGAGTCGACCTGGGAAGCAAACCGGGTAACATATGAAGATAGACAAATGGCTCAGTTCGCCAGAGCCTTAAGGAAAGGGACCTTAACATGGTACATGACCTTTTCAGAAAGGAAACCCAGAGCCATGAAAGCTGAGATAAAAGCACAATTCTTATCATTCTTCAAAACCCCAGACGCCAAGCACCTGGCAGCCAAAAAGCTTAAGACAACATCACAAAAGCCAGGGGAGACAGTCCGCGACTACGACAAATGCTGGAAGGACCTATTAATCCAATTAGATTATGTTATTGATGAGCAATTACTAATTCAATGGTTCCTTGCAGGCTTATCACAGAAAGTATGACGACACATCAGTCTGGAAACGTTCAAGACATATGAAGATGTGCTGACCAAAGCTCTGTAGGTGGAAATGGACGAAGATATACCTACATATCCAATGGACCACAGGTTAGAGGAGCAACTTGAAAATGTGCAGAAGTCTTTGAAAGAACTGACCCTCAAAAATCAAGAAATCTGGTGTACTAAATGTTCGATGGCCGGACACACGAAAGATAATTGTCGACACGAATGCAGTCGACAAGACGTCCACTTTGTGCAAACTAAAGTATTTTGCGACATTTTCCAGGAGGCGGGAGATCATTTTATGAAAGAATTTCCATTTAACATGAAGAATGCCAAAGCTTCCTGGTGCGCCATCTGTGAGACAAAAAGTCACAATACGGCTGAATGTCAACTAAACCTGAAAAATAGACAGAACTATCATGCGGTCTACCAAACGAACGCAGTGGCGCAAAGCAATGAACAAAATAATACTAATGATCAGAAAGGGAAAAGAAATGAAGGCCGACGATATGAACGTCGATACGACAATCGATCACAAGGGTTTGGAGGAAGAGGTCGATTCGTTGAGAATCGCAACATACGAACTCGTCGACCCTCCCAGTGCTTCATCTGCTATAAAGAAGGGCACCGATGCGCAGACTGTCTGTACAAGGACAGAACTGACCTTAAATTCTGTACACATTGTGGAGTAGGCGATCACTCCTTGGAGGATTGTCCTACCATGTTAGAAAAAATCAATATGAAGAAAAACGTTAATGTCTTGTCTTGTGTACAAAAGCATGATGTGTTAACTACTAAGAATCTGCATATTGTCACTCGCCAAGGCACAAAAACAGGGCCTGATAACCCTCAAATTAGTAAAATTAAAAACACAAATGGTTATCCGGATCCTCTAAAGGAAAAACAAACCTATCAAGATGCCTCCCACATATTTCAAAATATTGCACGGCAAGAAGACATTATTAACAGTCGACTTAGCACGACACAGAAATTAACTCAACTCATCCAAACAGACACATCCGTAGCCCAATTCATTGATTTATTACATGACATAAAAATCACTAACTTTGGAAAACAAACTAAGAACATTTGTAGCCTAAACCAGAAAGACAAAAATCGACCCACTTGTAGACCTGGAAATCAAAGGTTATCACGTCCGACAAGTGGTGCTCGATTTCAGGTCTCAGGTAAATATCATGACACGGGATACATGGGAAAAGATGGGCCAACCTTGACTCTATGAGTCAGGAATTTACCTAAAACTCACCAACCAAGGCCTCATTGAACCCATTGGGGTTTGGAAATATGTCGACACGACCATCAAAGGAATCTCAACTAAGGTTGATTTCGAAATTATTGACCCAAAGGAAGGCTCTAGCTCCTTCCCAGCCCTAGTCGGTCGACCTTGGGGTTGAAAGATGAAAGCATCTATCTCCCTAGATAAGGAACGAATTAAGCTCAAAGGAAATGGCCAAAAGGTCATCGTACCTATTCATCCATCCCAAGGGAAACCTTGGATTGAACCGATAGATGAGGAAGTCGATGTCAGACAACTTTACCAGATCCAGAACAATACCGACTACATAGAACCAAACATCCATGGGGAACTTTACTTAGGTAACCAAGACTCCATTGGATATAATTCAGATGCTGAACTATATGACTGGGAGATGGAAAATTATGAAACACAAGCAAGAGGGTGCTGGACTATACAAATAGTACAGAAAAACCCACCCGATAGTACTTCATTGTCTCAATTATCCCTAAATTTTTTGAAAAGAAACTAAGGGAACGTCCTACCTTACAACCCACGAACTTAAACACTACTCAACTACATAGATATAAGGAGAGGGAATCCCCAGTCATGCACGTCGAACAAGTATCTAAAAATATTGGAGAACATGGTCGACTTCAAAGCTTAGTAGAAACGTTTACAGGTCAAGCAGCTCGATGGTGGGACACCCATCAGTCAAAACTACAGACCTAGACAACTGCTTCAACCTTCTTTGTAGAACGGTTTGGAGGGAAAAAGTTAACCCAGGAATCTCAAATTCCTATCTTTACCCAAGGTCAAAACCCCGAAGACCACATTAGGACTTGTGAAAAGGAGTGGAGAATACTTGGCTACAAAGACGAGCGAGCCTGGCCCCATTTGTTTCCTTCAACCTTAGATGACTTACCTAATAAATGGTATAAGATGGAGGAAGCTAGAGGAGAAACCTTCTTTTGGCAGGAATTGAGAGAAAACTTTATCAAGGACTTTCAGTTCATACCCCAAAATAAAACCCTGGCTGAGATAGCCCAACAAATCAGACACTTTCTCCAACCGACTGTAACTCAACCCCCCCAGACCCACCGACCGGTTAAAGACTGTAACACTATACAAAATGCTTCCAGGCCACAGTCGACCCAATTGCAATTAGAAAATGAACACACCGCAGGAAAGAGATTTAGATGGAAACCTGACCACATTGAAACAACCAAACCAATCTACTCAATCCTGAGAGTCAAGAGCACCGACAAACCAGACCTTGACAGAATGACTGCAGCCGACTTTCCAGCTACATTCTCACAGTTCAAATAAGGAAGTCAGCCGATCAATGAAGCTAAAGCACCATAGTGGCTGGATGCCAAAGTGAAAACTAAGGAGGTCGACATTTCAAATGACGACCGTCCAAAAATAGCTAAGATTGGTGACTACTGGAATGAACACCAAACCACCGAAATCATAAACTTACTTAGAGAGTTCCAGGATGTTTTTGCAAGGGATTACAAAGACTTAAAAGGGTTAGTACAAGAAATGGGAGAAATGAAAATAGATACTAAACCTGATGTCCGACCTGTCAAGAAAATACCCTATAAACTAGCTCATAAGTATAAGGAGATAGTTAAGAAGGAAATAGACAACATGTTAGCAGCAGGGATCATTTACCCCATCGACCAGTCAGAATGGGAAAGCCCCATGGTCGTTCAGCCTAAGAAACATGACCCGACCAGGTTAAGAATTTGTGTCGACTTTAGGGAGCTCAACAAAGTCACACTCACAGATCCATTCCCAACCCCCTATGCTGATGAAATCTTGAATGAAGTGGCAGGCCATGAATGCTACTCCTTCACAGATGGATTTTCAAGATACAACCAAGTACCCATAACAAAAGAAGATCAAAAGAAGACAACATTTGTTTGTGAATTTGGTTCCTTTGCTTACAGAGTTATGCCGTTTGGGCTAAAGAATGTGTTATCACTCCAGGAAACTACCTAGGGTTATAATCTAGGTATGCCTGGTAACTTAAGAATTCAATACTTTTCAGTAAGTGGATCGAGGGGATACTAAGATAGCATGATGGAAAGATTGCTTATCAAAATAGTTTAATGAGCCAGTGCTCTTAGAAACTGTAAATCAGATTGTCAAATAACAGAAAGGTATGAGGAATATTGCCTAGAAAACCAAGTACATTAACATGCAGGGTTTATGCAACCATGTACATACATAACGCAGGGTCACACTAAGCAATAAGAAGTTCCTCCATTCAAATCATGAGCATATGCTAAGCTAATTCAAACAGAGTGCAGAATAATGATGGATGAAAAAGTCTGATTACAGAAACAAGAGGAAACTGTGATTTTTTATTAGAGTAAGCAACCAAATCATAGGTAAAGTTTCTCCAAGCTCGAAACCCTTAACAATCTCAGTTCTTAGGCTTTATAGCCTTTACAAAGCAGTCTACAGATCCCTAAAACATGGATATGTTGAGTTAACTAAAAAAGTAAATGAAAAAGATAGGGAATGATCCCTCAAAACAAGGAAATGACAATGTGTTGGTCCCCTTTCTCGTGCTTGATAGTTGGTGAAGTGGAGTTAGCCTCCCAAGGCTTGGTGGGCTTCGATTCAGTGCATGGCAGACTCGATCTGGATGATGTGGCAGTCTATCCCTCAAATCAAGGAAATGATAATGTGTTGGTCTTATTTTAGTGTTTGAACAGTTAATGGAATGATGACTAGCCTCCCAAGGCATTTAACTCGATCTAGTGCATAAGAATCGAATGCCTAGAAATCTGGAGTTGATTGCTTCAAAATCTGGATGTAATCTTCTCATACACTTGTTGCCTGTAATTCTGGAAAATTTGGATACTCTGCCCTTCAGATCTGGGATAAACTGCCACTTGTCTTTCAAAAAGTTCCTAGAAGTTCTCTTTGAATTCCTTAATTTTTGGGAAGTTCCTTTGACTCGTGCTAATGCTGCACCCATAATTATACTTGAGGCATTTGCATCTTGATCTGTTCTCAATTATAGCATCTGCATATGATAGTGGAATTTGCATGTGTTGAATTACTTGCGTGATAACAGGTGCTGGTTGTGGGTCTTGAAAGACATTCTCCGTTTTACTCTGTAGTCTCTAATCCTGTCTGCACAAGCTGTTGCCAAATCTCCATTCAAGATACTAATGAAAGAGACAAATAACTGTAGGGTAAATTCACTGCTCCAAAACCAGAAAACACAGCTATGACTGTGACACCTATTAATTCAACTCTGCTGAGCAGTTGAGACATTGTGAAAAACTTTTGTCTGATGAAGGCATAGGGAAGTAAATACCCATTGCCAAAACACATAGAAAAAATACAATAGGAACAAAATTGTTCCAATACTGCTCGATCTTTGCCTACTCTTGGTCGATTCATTTTTATGCAAGCAACTGTAAGCTGCCACAACAAAGTGGGCCAAGATCCTCCATTGTGGTATGACCAGGGCGTATTCTGGGATCACTGCCAGTGATGATCTGCAGAGCCCTCTTCACTCATCCATAGATGATTTAAAACCTTCAAAGTTAGTATTTCTGTGACACAATATAACATCAGAAACACCTTGTTTTGTCACTTCCCAAAATGGAGGCACACCAGAGAGAAGAATATACAATATCACATCAACACTCCATATCAATATTTGGAAGCACTAACGCAGCTGGCAGCATTTTGATTACTTCGTCAAGAACCTTGACCAAGCGCAACATCCCTTGGGTTTCCTGGAGTTCATCGACATTATGGAATGTTTTGAAGGGGTTCTCTATCTCCATCACTTAGATCAAACCTCTTGACAATTGGATGCTTTCCCTGTGCAGTTGATGATTGAACACTTCAACGCCTGGAAGTTTATTTTTATAACTGAGCGATGATTTGGCATTTGAACGCTCGGGCACTTTCCTCCTAGCGCCTCAATAACTCGTGACTTAATCCACAGCTTGAAACATGGTTCGATTAGAAGCCAGATACCTTCGACCTATCAGATTTTCCACAATGCAAAGACTTTCACCACGCCCAGGACACCTGCAGTCGGTCTTGGGGCTTGAATCAGCGGGGGTTTTATTTACATATCAATTTATGAATTGACATGTGGACTGGAATTCGATGATTAACATGTAGCTTAACATTTGGCACATTCAAGAGCACGAAATTTAAATTTTGATCATGGAAACACTTTCGGCAGCTAAAGTCATTCTGGCAAACCATATTAGCTGTCGAAACTGGCCTGTTTCGGCAGTTAAGTAAACTTCCACAGACTTAGTTGATTGCCGAAAGCTGAAATTTTGAATTTTTAAGGCCATGACTCACAGAAATAAAAAATTTAACCCATTCTATCGCCCAAAATGACGGTGTACTTTTTGGGAGATAACATCTGGCTCCTACTCGGGGATGGAATCCTCCCAGTGAGGTTCCGAAGAATCCCAGAACTAAGTAGTTCCAGTAGTATTTAGCATTGGGCATGGAGTCATCAAGCCATTAGCACTGATCCCTCTGTAAACCTGTATCCCACCTGTAGCTTACATGCAGCCTGCTTTGCTTATTCAAGAACTGAACAAAATTGAAAAAGGTCTAACTGCTCGTATGGCGAGCTTATTTCTCTACCTACCCCTACACTAACCAACTGTACTGCCTTTTATCAAGTGAATGCTGATTTCCATAGCAGCCATCTAAGCAATTTGGATATTGAAAACATCTCATCTTTCTCACCAATCAGCAAATGATGTTTGACATGAATCAACAATAATAAGAAGTCTTTCAGGAAACCATACTTACCCAGACACACTGGCAAGCTAAGGAAATCTGAAATCTCCAGGTTCTTTGAAAAGTATAGGTCAATGAAAACTGCCACTGGATCTTTAAAAGGAAGATAAGTAACATGCTGCTCCTCGGAAAACAACTGCACATCTATGGCAGCCTCATGCTCAGCCATTATTGTTTCTCTACAAGAGGACTGATCATCTTCTTGTCTTCTTGAAATTAGTGATTGATCATCAAAGATGGTAACTTCCTCCTCAGATGAATGTACACAAGATGGTGACATAATAGGCTTGACATCATGTGAATTTTGATCAGCTGAAAATATGTAATTGTCTATATCATCATTAGTTACCATAGGCTCTTCTTGATTTGCAAACTGGTCATAAAATTCATAGCCATACCTGTCTTTGGAATACTCTGCACACACTGAAAAAACTGATTCTGAATCTGAAATGCACTCACCCTCAGGCTGCTGGTCCAAATCTGTTTCATACCCACTACTTTCATACTCAGAATCTGAAATGTCATGACTGTCTTATTGCACATATGTTTGCATATTTTCAGAGTCATCCTCCATTCTGATCCACCTAGATGCATGGATGTTTTCCTCTACCTTTTGTGCATCCTCAAACAACTAAGTTAATGATGAAGATTCCCTTTCTAGCAGAAGAAGGGCGAGTTTTGAATGAAGACACATAACATAGTGTATCATAGCAGCTGTTTCTGTAGGTCGGATCTCCAAAGGCATGTCATGATACATGCTGTTAAACCTTCTGTTAAAGACAGACAAGGCTTCACCCTGCTCTCGTTCCAAAGCATAGAAATCAGCAAGATAAGAATCTAGAGACTTGTATTTGCCCCAATACTTCAGGAAAGCATTAGAGAACTCGGTCCAAGAGCCAATTGAATCAGCTCTCAGGCTTTTAAACCATGTAGCAGCATCTTTGATCAGAGACTTGGAGAAATATCTCATGACCACATCTTCATGAACAAGCTGAAAACGATCAACAAAATCCAAAAAGGATTCCACGTGTTCCTCGGCTGAAGTTTGATTCTCTCCAGAAAACTAAGGGAGATATTCATAACAATCATCGGGATAAGGATGAAGAAGAAGGGGCAGCTTTAAAGGCTTGAACATCTTCATCCAGATCTTAACTTGAAAGGCTGTGGGTTGATCATGAGAGTTAACGAGTTCATGAAAAGGTTCTGAAATTATGACAAGAGGGGCTGAGATCTGTACAGGGTCTGAAACAATTTCTATACTTTCAAGGTCACATGGCTGATCAAATTCTGAAGGCAACGAAATGCAGTAGTCATCTTTGTGAATGGTCTGAGGTAAAGCTACCGAATCTACATCTACAATGCAGGGCTGTAGGCTTTCCTCTTCTAAAGACGAATATATACAAGAAGGAGGATGATTTTCTGAATATACAAAACAGAGAATAATTCTCTTTACACGCGAAGGAAAAAGAATGAAAGAGGTAATAAAGAACAACAGCAGTTCATGAAGCAAACTAATGAACTGATACCTGAACTTTGATTTGAGCTTCTTCATTATTTATCAACAGGATCCTCCCCAGTGGAGTCTTTGAATGTGGAGTCGCCAGATAGATGTTTACAACCAATATAATGTTCAGCCTCTGTCTATCATCAAAAACTGAAACTATGTCATCTCCCAGGGAAGCTTGCTTCACTCTCCGTTCCCCGGCAACGGCGCCAATTTGTTATCACTCCAGGAAACTACCTAGGGTTATAATCTAGGTATTCCTGGTAACTTAAGAATTCAATACTTTTTAGTAAGTGGATCGAGGGGATACTAAGATAGCATGATGGAAAGATTGCTTATCAAAATAGTTTAATGAGCCAGTGCAGGCTTAGAAACTATAAATCAGATTGTCAAATAACAGAAAGGTATGAGGAATATTGCCTAGACAACCAAGTACATTAACATGCAGGGTTTATGCAACCAAGTACATACATAACGCAGGGTCACACTAAGCAATAAGAAGTTCCTCCATTCAAATCATGAGCATATGCTAAGCTAATTCAAACAGAGTGCAGAATAATGATGGATGAAAAAGTCTGATTACAGAAACAAGAGGAAACTGTGATTTTTTATTAGAGTAAGCAACCAAAGCATAGGTAAAGTTTCTCCAAGCTCGAACCCCTTAACAGTCTCAGTTCTTAGGCTTTATAGCCTTTACAAAGCAGTCTACAGATCCCTAAAACTTGGATCTGTTGAGTTAACTAAAACAATAAATGCAAAAGATAGGGAATGATCCCTCAAAACAAGGAAATGACAATGTGTTGGTCCCCTTTCTCGTGCTTGATAGTTGGTGAAGTGGAGTTAGCCTCCCAAGGCTTGGTGGGCTTCAATTCAGTGCATGGCAGACTCGATCTAGATGATGTGGCAGTCGATCCCTCAAATCAAGGAAATGATAATGTGTTGGTCTTATTTTAGTGTTTGAACAGTTAATGGAATGATGACTAGCCTCCCAAGGCCTTTAACTCGATCTGGTGCATAAGAATCGAATGCCTAGAAATCTGGAGTTGATTGCTTCAAAATCTGGATGTAATCTTCTCATACACTTGTTGCCTGTAATTTTGGAAAATTTGGATACTCTGCCCTTCAGATCTGGGATAAACTGCCACTTGTCTTTCAAAAATTTCCTAGAAGTTCTCTTTGAATTCCTTAATTTTTGGGAAGTTCCTTTGACTCGTGCTAATGCTGCACCCATAATTATACTTGAGGCATTTGCATCTTGATCTGTTCTCAATTATAGCATCTGCATATGATAGTGGAATTTGCATGTGTTGAATTACTTGCGTGATAACAGGTGCTGGTTGTGGGTCTTGAAAGACATTCTCCGTTTTGCTCTGTAGTCTCTAATCCTTTCTGCACAAGCTGTTGCCAAATCTCCATTCGAGATACTAATGAAAGAGACAAATAACTGTAGGGTAAACTCACTGCTCCAAAACCAGAAAACAAAGCTATGACTGTGACACCTATTACTTCAACTCTGCTGAGCAGTTGAGACATTGTGAAAAACTTTTGTCTGATGAAGGCATAGGGAAGTAAATACCCATTGCCAAAACGCATAGAAAAAATCCAATAGGAACAAAATTGTTCCAATACCGCTCGTTCTTTGCCTACTCCTGGTCGATTCTTTTTTATGCAAGCAACTGTAAGCTGCCACAACAAAGTGGGCCAAGATCCTCCATTGTGGTATGACCAGGGCGTATTCTGGGATCACTGCCAGTGATGATCTGCAGAGCCATCTTCACTCATCCATAGATGATTTAAAACCTTCAAAGTTAGTATTTCTGTGACACAATATAACATCAGAAACACATTGTTCTGTCACTTCCCAAAATGGAGGCACGCTAGAGAGAAGAATATACAATATCACATCGACACTCCATATCAATATTTGGAAGCACTAACACAACTGGTAGCATTTTGATTACTTCGTCAAGAACCTTGACCAAGCGCAACATCCCTTGGGTTTCCTGGAGTTCATCGACATTATGGAATGTTTTGAAGGGGTTCTCTATCTCCATCACTTAGATCAAACCTTTTGACAATTGGATGCTTTCCCTGTGCAGTTGATGATTGAACACTTCAACGCCTGGAAGTTTATTTTTATAACTGAGCGATGATTTGGCATTTGAACGCTCGGGCACTTTCCTCCTAGCACCTCAATAACTCGTGACTTAATCCACAGCTTGAAACATGGTTCGATTAGAAGCCAGATACCTTCGACCTATCAAATTTTCCACAATGCAAAGACTTTCACCACGCCCAGGACACCTGCAGTCGGTCTTGGGGCTTGACTCAGCGCGGGTTTTATTTACATATCAATTTATGAATTGACATGTGGACTGGAATTCGATGATTAACATGTAGCTTAACATTTGGCACATTCAAGAGCACGAAATTTAAATTTTGATCATGGAAACACTTTCGGCAGCTAAAGTCATTCTGGCAAACCATATTAGCTGTCGAAACTGGCCTGTTTCGGCAGTTAAGTAAACTTCCACAGACTTAGTTGATTGCCGAAAGATGAAATTTGAATTTTGAAGGCCATGACTCACAGAAATAAAAAATTTAACCCATTCTATCGCCCAAAATGATGGTGTACTTTTTGGGAGATAACAGAATGCACCTGCAGTGTTTTCCTGAATTGTTGTCAAAACTTTCCAGGAATACATTTATAAAACCATGGCAGTCTACTTCGATGACTGGACTATATATTCCACCTTAAAGGATCACTGCACATGGCTCCGACTTATGTTGGAGCGATGTTGACAGATACAAGTCTCCCTGAACATTAAGAAATGTACCTTTATGACCCCTATAGGCATACTCTTAGGGCATATTGTCTGCAAAGACGGTATAAAGGTCAACTTTGCCAAAATTAAAGTCATCCTCGACCTTAAACCCCCAATAAACCCTAAACAGCTTCGGTTGTTATTGGGCCATACAGGATAGAATCGAAAATTCATCAGACACTATTCAGATATGACTTACCCTCTAGAAGAATTACTAAAACATGACCAAGAATTTAAGTGGACAGAAGAATGTCAAATATCCTTCGACAAATTGAAAAGAAAACTAGTCAAAGCCCCCATACTTAAATTTCCAAACTGGTCGACCAAATTTCATGTGCATATTGATGCCTCAGGAATAGCAATCGAAGCAATCCTGACTCAACCAGGGGATGATGGGATTGATTACCCTATAGTCTACAGCAGTCAAAAATTAAATAAAGCTGAAAGGAACTACTCGACCACTGAACAAGAAGCCCTAGGTATGGTCTTTGTTAGAATAATCAACCCATAGTATTTACCCACTTAGACATTATTTCATTTATTTTGTCTTATTTGCCTAGTCCATGAGTCCCACCATGTGCAA
>LPNX011219928.1:126902-150762 GCA_001517045.1 Pseudotsuga menziesii
CTATAGTCTTTTCCCTCCAAAAGTATCGACATTACCTATTGTCCAACCCTTTCATCTTTTATACCAACCATCAAGCTTTGAAGTACCTTGTTAATAAACCCCTTCATCATGGAATAATTTGTTGATGGTTACTTCTTTTTCAAGAATTTGAGTTTGAAGTAGTGGTCTGACCAGGGAAGCTAAATTTCGGCCCCGACCACCTGTCACGTATCGACACAGGGGAGGAACCGACAAGAGTCGACAATGACTTGCCAGATGCACATCTATTTTGCATAGAAGTAGTACCTGAAGAACTAGAAGAAATAGCTTAGTTCTTAGAGACAGGTCAGGAACCAAAAGGTATGAACACCAAGAAGAAACAAATCTTAGCTATGAAGGCTGCACCCTACAGCCTCATCAATGGATTTTTGTACAAAATGGGGTTAGACGATATCCTCAGACGTTGTGTACTCGACCATGAGAGAGAACAAATCATGCATGAAGCACACTATGGACCTGCAGGAGGACATTTTCAAGTGGATACAACTGCAAGAAAAATCCAACAGTCAGGCTTATGGTGGCTGACAATCCACAAAGATTGCAAAAACTTTGTTAGTCGATGTGATAGATGTCAACGACTTGGTCGACCTCTTCTAAGCACAGAAATGCCCTTGATATCTATAAACCCTAGTCTCACATTTGAAATTTGGGCTATAGACTTCATAGGACCGTTCCCTATCCTAGCCAAACAATCAGGTGCAAGATATATTATCACAGCAGTGGAATATGTCACCAAATGGGCAGAAGCTGAACCCGTCGATACATGTTCAAGTGAGGTAGCTGCTAAGTTTATCTATGAAAACATTATCACTAGATTTGGATGCCCGCTCACATTTATTAGCGACCAAGGCTCACATTTTATCAACAAAACCATCAAAAATTTGACCGACTAGTTTCACATCGACCACCGACGAAGCACTGCATATCATCCTCAGTCGAACAGTGCGATTGAAGCATTCAACAAAACACTAACAAAAGGGTTAACCAAAATATGTAGTACCGACAAAGAAAACTGGCATGAGAAAATTCTTGCGGTTCTCTGGGCATATAGGACAGCATATAAATGGTCGACCGATCAAACCCCCTTCCGACTAGTTTACGGGCAAGAAGCAGTCGTCCCACTACATTTCGGACAGCAGACACCTATTATTGCGTAGATACTACATGTCGATGTCGAACAGGCAATAAAGGACCGACTATTTCAACTCAATAAGCTAGAAGAACATAGAATCATGGCTATCCAGCATCAGGAAATTCACAAACAACAACAGAAATCCTGACATGACCGTAACATCAAAAGCAAAAACCTCTCGGTCGGCAACCTTGCTTTACTCTATAATAGTCGAGTCAAAGGAAAACCAAAGAAATTACACACAAAATGGATGGGACCTTACGTTGTCGAAGAAATACATCCCAATGGCTCAGTCCAACTGAAGACATTACAGGGCCTAGTATTTTGGAAGCTTGTCAATGGAGCCCGACTCAAACGTTACAGAAACTGGAATAAAAAAATAAAAAAATAAAAATAAAAACCCGACCTTAACCGTCAATCAAAACTCATAAAAAGATAGAAAAAAAAATTCCAAAAACAAAATAATACATCCAACCATGACAGCCACCCGCTACTTCGACAACCGACATCACCACCATCGACCATGTTCATCGACCCATCAAGCCGACCATTCTCACCAACGACCCCGACCATCGACTTCGAAAGTCCCATCATGCATTGATGGCTTCGAGAGCCGAAACAGATCCTCCATTAAGTCGCACTCAAGTATTGCAGTTGGACTGTCAAGTCCACCATTAATACACCCATTTCGACACTCAACCACACCCATGCCTATAAATAATGGACAGTCGAAGGGTCATTCACCACACCCATTACCCTCAGCACACCCGCAATCTCAGTCAACCAAAAACCAAGAACTCTATCAAAACCCCGACCAGTCCGACGCAATGGCACCCAAACTAACCAGAGCCACGACCAAGGCAAAGGAGCTGCAAGCGGAGGACACCCCCTTACTCAACCGCTTAAAGAACATAAAAAATGCAAAGGTACAGGAGGGCCCATTCCAGAAACTCTAGGACAGAGATCCAAGAGTGGGCCTATGTCGACAACAGAATGACCTAGGCCGCTGAGAAAGTTTGGAAGAGCTCCATCTTCAACTATCCTAATGCACCATTTATGGCAAGCTTTGGTGGGACGAAGGAATCCGCTGTTAAATTCATTATCAGTCGCTACCATAACGGCCAATTCTACTTCGACCAGCCGATTGACATCACCGGGGATGTTATCTCCAAGCTTACGAGCCTGTCCAACCAAGGCAGCCTTGTACCTATCGGGATCAAAGATGGGTTAGTCCAAGAACTTACGGGCTCACCGTCGGGAAAGAATTCCAAAGGACTGATGATCGGCCAGATTGCGACAAGGACGCCACAAATCGTGGCTAAAATCATAGCAATCACCCTTACCTTGGTAGGTCGGGGCAGCGACCTTAAACTAGAGATGTTGGAAGCGGTCGACACAATCGCGACCGATGGTTGGATCTACCGGTGGTTAGATTATGTTGTCGACATGATCAAAACCATCTGTGAACGCTGTCAAGATACGGGAGGTATGATCAAATTCCCCTCTCTCATTCTCTGGCTTGTTATGTACCATATTTGTTCGAAAGGTAGTCCAGTCTTCCGGGAGCCGACCAAATTCCAAATGCATCGTTTTAAACCTTTTTCACAAAAAGGCACCCTGCATGAGCTGGCATAGGGGAAAGTCTTCCTGGAAAACTGGTTCCAGCAATTGAAGGTTCGAACGACGAGGTGGAGGGTGCCCCAGAACATCCGACGAAACCTCCCTGCTGAGTCTCATATCCAGTTGGAACTTGATCATACATCAGTATGGTACATGCGAGGTCAGGACCCCAAAGCACAGGACCTCGACTACTATCCAACGGTCGAGCAGATTTTCTAAGAGTTGACCAGACAAGCGCAGACCAAGATACCAATTCTACAGGCTATGAAACAGGTCGACTTTTCCATCATAGAACCACTCACTGACCAAGAAAAAGAAGAGGACTATGAGTTAAACTTATCCATCAGCACATTTGTGTCGGAGGACACCCCAACCATGCCCACTGGTCAGGTACACATCACTGTCAAACCTCCGACTGCAAAGGTATTCGAACCCCAGTCGACAGAACAACCACAACCAACAATACAAACACAGCAATAGACAACTCCTCCAGCTCCAGCAACCGTTGACCCCACTCAGGTACCGACAGGAGAAGTCGAAGGCAATGACCCAGAATATGCTTTGTCTAAAAGCATCATCAAGAAGCTGGCTAAGGAGATAGCTGTCGCAAGAAAAAAAATCAAAACCAAAAAACTCCAACAAGGTAGGGGTAAGCGCAAGCTTATTCTATCTGACTCGTCCGATGATGAAGAGGAACTAGCAGCCGTGGCCGTCGACATTGTTGAGGATGCCCGTGCAAATAAAGTGTCAGTAGAAGTTCAGTTTCAATGGTACCTGGACGCAGGAGCTCCGGAGGGTCGGCCAAAGAAAGAAAAAATGGCACCGACACCCAAAAATGTGGTCGACCTTGTGTCGACCTCTCCCCCTCCATCCCTGAAAACCAGAGTCGAGGAACAAGCACAAGTACAGCAGGCAGACAGTCCCCCTGAGGAATATCAATGCGCCATCCCGGAGGCACTCAGAGCCAGGGTCGACCAGGACGATGAGCTTAAAGCTTTCTTTGCGACACTTCCTGGACTGTTCAAGTCGGCCGAGAAAATACAGACCCAAACTCCTCTCTATGCAAGTAAGAAGCCATATGCAACTGTTACGACTACAATCACCCAAGACCAACAAGGTGATGTAATCGAAACATCAAAGTCTGTCACCGAGCCAATCATCACCGACGCCCAGGACGACCTACCCACTACACCTTCGGAAGCAGGTATCTCTTCTGACCAAAGTTCACAACACACTCCACCCAACCCTTCGACCCCTGTCCATACCCCCACTCCATCCCCAACACCACCATCATCACAACCTCCTTCACCACCACCACCACCATCAAAATCCCCACCACCAGAATTACAGCCAAACCCATCACAGCCACCGTTATCTTCACAACCGGAAGTGGTCATACCACCTCCACAAATAGAAAAACCCCTGACCTCCATCCCACCTCCTCAAAAAGACACAACCCTGACTTCTATACCACCTAACCAAAAAGAACAACCCTCGACCTCCATTCCACCCACCACAGACCCAACCTCAACTGCTGCAGATACCCAGGAGCAACAGCCAGACAAACAGCAGAAAAAGAAAGAGCAGCATAGAACATCTGGTCTTCGGATTAGCCTAAGGGATGCAATTTCCTTGGACGACACAGAGGTCGGCCAACTCCTTAAAACTGTGGCCAAAGAGTCAAGGAAAAGGATAGATCAAAAAAATAAAGAGCTTGTAGCCAAAAATGTAGAAGAAGTTGAGTTTCTCGGCAGATGCAGATCTCTAGTACAGACCGTGATACTAGGCCCTATCGAAGTCGACACAGATCGACCACTGGAAAGAGCATATCAGCTCTTCGAAACAATGGTATCGACCGTCCAAACCCGGATGCAAGAGACTAAGGAAGAGCAAAAGGAGGAGACTGTTCGACTGCTTCTGGCCCAGCACACTGCATTCTCGGAGGCATACAAGGTTCTTCAGGATCATATGGAAGAATCAGTTGTCACTGAGGAAGTATTATGAGACTGGCCTACACACTATGGGCAGGTCTATCAGCAAACAAGGCAGGCACGACAAGGCATTCAAGCTTTGGAGGGTCGGAAATCGACTGAGGCAGAACTGAGGCAGACCATTGAAGAACAAATTGTGATGGAGACCAACAAACTGCAGAAGCTAGAACGAGAGGCACATCAGTGGGTTCAACAAGCCCTTCTCAATCTAGAGAAAGTTGACATCATCTGCCCACAGATGAAACGACTCATCCATGCTGCAGAAGAGAAAAACCAACTGTTGGGTCCAAACATGGAGAACATCGCAGAAATGCCTATGTCCGAAAAGATGTCAATCCTATCAAGTCTCACCACTTTAACAATCGATATCCAGAAGGCATTGCAGATTTGGACCAACTTCCAGCATCATATTGCCATCACAGCTCCAGCTATCGTCGAAGTCTGCATCCAGAGAAGACCAACCATCCGGTTGCACAGTCCACATCATGAGCAAGTATGATTGATCCGACAGAGTTTCAGATTTTGTACCTCCCTGTTTCTTCGGGACGAAGAAACGTTTAGTTCGTGGGGGAGATGTAGAAGGATCAAGTCGACAAAGTCGACTTGAATGAAGACCGACTTAGTCGATCAGCCGACTAAGTCGATGGGCCGACTAGTCGATCAGCCGACTAAGTCGGTCGGCCAACTAAACTAGAAGATTAGTCGACTTAACTAACAGTCGTTTCAGTTCACCGAACTGACAGGTAGTTATTTTGTAACGGTTTGTAACTTGTATATATTAGGTTGTTGAGCCAAGCAAGAACTCAGTTCAGTTCTCTGCCTTGTATGAACTCATTATAATAATATAATCTGTTTTCCTATCTGTTCTTGTCTCTTGTATCTGATTTATAGTTATGTTTTAGTATGTATTATTGGTAACCTTATGTGATCTGTGAGATTACAACATGCTACTAGTCATGTTCATACTGCGACTGCTCACACAATAGTATCTCAGAGTCAAGTACCTCCTATTGTCTTGGGAGGTCATATTCATGTTTCTGGATCGTCTTACAGTCCATCATAAGGAGTTCCCCATATCCCTAATTATGGAGCTTCTCATGGGACATCTTATGGAGCTTCTCATGGACAATATTATGGACCGCAGTATGGATAGAGTTATCAACCTTATGGGTACAGGTATCAACAACCCACTTACTCCTCTAATTATGGATTTGTAGCACCACATAGTCAAAGTACACCACATCATAATGCTTCCATGCAGCCCTACACGGGTCAAATGGGAGGAGGATATTATGGCCAAGGCCATGGTATTTACTGTATTTAGCCTTATATGAACCAAAAATATCAGGGAGCATGGCATAGACTGGCTCAACCTAGGATCCCTTTCCTCGCAACATTAAGTTTACCTGACTTTTCGAGACTAGTGAACGATCTGGTATCTCATGACCTAGCTTGGTCGGCTGTCCCTAACAAGCTTCCCTCAGACATTCCCAAATTCAAGGGAAAAGTAGGAGAAGATCCTAGTGAACATGTCACTACCTTTCACCTTTGGTGCTCTTCCAATTCCTTACACGATGACTCAATCCATTTAAGACTATTTCAATGCACCCTCACCGGGCTTGCAGTGAAATGGTACATAGAGTTACCGAGGGGGGCATTCATTTTATTCGATGACCTTGCTATGAATTTCCTCAATCACTTCCAGCTACCTGTGCATTACGACGTTGGTACAGAACTCTTGTCAACATTTCAACAAGACAAAGCCACACATATCTCAGACCATATCCAAGAGTGGCGTAGATGAAAGAGGTTGATTAAAGCTTTGATACCGCTGGAGTTTCTCCTTGAGTGGTTCCTTAAATCGTTGCTACCTTACATTGTAAAGGATGTTTCTACATCCAAAGTCCAAAACGAGGAACAAGCAATTTTTAGGGCACAGGAATTGGATTTGATATATGCTCAATCTAGACTTTTATATGAAATCATACCTAACACTCTGCATTCTAGTTTCGATCCCAAGATCAAGCCTGGACCACATGCTGATGCAATTGTGGGTTGTACAAGTACCAAACCTGTCGATTTGATTGTGAAACAAGTGATTCAATTGTATATTAATCAATCCGCTTTGGGATAACCCATAGCTTCATCTCAAACCACCCAAACGGAGACAGTACTTTTTGTGCAATCATTGGACTAGAAGGGAAACCAGCAGCTCGGAAGGAATAAGAAAAAGGGTAAAAACAATTGTAAGGGTGGGAACAAGAATGAAAATGACAATTTTAATGACAAGAACGCCCACAATGTTGGGGGGGACAAGCAGTCTAAATGTAAGGTTAAGTTTCCTTGCAAATTGTGTAAGGATGACCACCTCACTCACTTGTGCCCTCATATGGAAGATGCCTTGAGGTTCATAGCACAAGGCCCAGCTGTGCTGACCAATCCTTTACCCCATAATCAAAATATGAACTTGAGGACCCATGATCCTCATTGTGAATCAAAAGGAGATTAAAATATGCCGGAAGCCAGTACTAGTCCTGGTTGCACCAACATGGTGCATGCTACTAAGGTTGTGACTCATGCGAAAGACTATGTTTCATCACAATCGGACCTTGGGAAGGAACCCACTCCAACCAAGATCCCTTTGCATATTGAAAACCCTATGGATAAACCTGAGGTTGCACCTCGTATTCCAAAGGGAGTCCTAAAGAGTTTGGGACACAATCCTAATGCCTGAGCCGCCTAGAACTATTCTATTGTTGAGGATTTGGGCCAAACTCCTTATGCGATGTCTGTGCTTGAAGTACTTCAGAGTTGTCCTTCACAAAGGAAAGATTTGCTTTTTTCTCTTAGGGTTAATGATGATAGCTCTTCTTCCATCATAAAATTTGAAACCATGGGACTACAGCCTCGCTTTCCTTACTATGTGTATCTCTTGATTCATGTATATTGTCTTAACATGACCATCAAATGCACTATGATTGACGAAGGCTCTGCTGCTTCCGTGATGTCTTTGTCGTGCTGGAAGGGTTTGGGTTCTCCCGATTTGTCTCAATATACTAACATGTTGAATACCTTTGATGGCATATCGCATATCGTTTCGGCCACACATAATTCTTCCTTCTCTTAAGGTCCATTTGGGAGGGAAGACAGTCATGATCGAGGTTGAGGTGGTTGATGCACCCCTTGATTACAATCTTTTACTGGGTCGAAATTGGATGTATAGTATGCAAGCCATATCCTCTTCTCTATTTCGAGTAGTATGCTTTCTGTTTAATGGGAATATTGTTATGATTGATCAGACATCATTCAAAAATCCAAGTGTTAATGCATCTTCAGGAGATTCTATCCCGATTATCGATCATTCTCAGCCGACAACTGGGAGTGTGGGTGTAGGTATGTATCCATCCCTTATGGGTGCCTTTAGTTGTCCTATACCCATTCTTATGATCGGATATAGTTTCAGTGGGGCTTCATCTTCATTGAATTCGGTGTCTTTTCACACTACCCATATGGAAGATCCTTAGATTCCTTCATCGAGTCCTTCGAATGGACCTATCGAAATAGACGTGTCGTTGCCTGTGGCAATGATAGCATATCAAGCGAATCTTGATTGTGTTGTAGAACCTAGTCCTTCCTCTCTGCAAATGGATGTTACAGAGAGAAATTCCTATGGCTTGGGGTACCACAACAGACAGCTTTGACTCCAGAAATCAATCTTTCCCAATATGCAATAGAAATAAAATGTCTAACACTAAAGGATCAGACCTCGTACCTTATTCTGAACGGTTGAAGTAGATCCCCGTTGAGCTTTCCAATATTCAGCTTGAATTGATATAATACTTCCTCAACAACAAGTAAACAATACAAGCATACTATATATCATGGTGTTAGATCTATTCTAGCATATATATAATCAATAATGTAAAAGCATTTGACATATTCCAATGGATACAATATTCAATCAAATACACATCATTGGACAGGAAAATATAGTTCTTATTAATATAAATCAGAGATTACAAGATAGATACAACCTCTGACGGCACGTCTGCGAACCAGAGAAACTAAATCCCCCACTTGGGCCTCCACCACCTCAATCCTCCATATCACGATAGCAAGCTCACTAGCAAAAGGCAAGCTTGGGAAGAACACAAAAGTGCTCCAAAGGGACAAAGGGATGCAGACTCAAGTATAAATTCCGGTAACAATGGACTATAGTTTCATTTCTTTCAATCTCTCTATATGCCTTCAATGTACCAAGGGGTTCCTTATATAGCTTCACAAGGGATAATGAAGGGTCGAATCCGAGTGATCTCAAGGCATATGGAAGGCCAGGAGTCGAATGAGTCGGATCCATGTCAAGGAAAACTCCAAAAGGATTTGGATTATGCACACATCCTAATGTACGCAGTTATATGGGTCAAACCCGCGTATGTACATGGTTATCAGGTAAAAAGATGCGTATATCATTTTTCATATAGTTTTAGGGATGATCAAGGAAACATTAAAGGATAAAAGATAGTCCATGGGGTCTAAAGAGTCTGCAGCGGGACAGGGGAAGGCCATACAAATTGTGATTCACCTGGAGTGGTGAAATCCTCTATAACAGATTCCCCCTAATGTGTGAGGTCAGAGGGGTCATACGATGGCCGAAATACATTATAAGTCCATCCCAGAAGTGGAGTGATGAAGGATCCCAAATGGAAGACTAGCCACCCAATCAGCATAGTACAATAATACAACTCTGCATATTACTGCAAGTACATATAGCAGTCCCGGATACATAAGAGTACAATGGCCATGAATAGGCATCATACATGATATCACATATGTGGTCATCGCCACGTACAATATACATAGATCAGAATCTCCATGATGAAGATATACAAAGGACCATGATCTCCAAAATGGATGAAGATATACAATAGATCAAGATATCCATAGTGGCTAGAAATGTTTGACATACAATGGAATGAAGTCATGAGAGCTGAAATCTCATGAACACTGGCATGATCAAGGAGGTAGCATATAAGAGATGCCACCAATCTGGAGGGTCTTCTACACAAACTGCTACGAGTACATGTCCTACTATGTGAATAGAGGTGTCGAGGTCGAACATAGTAGTCCATCGTCTGATTACCGGTCATTGATGTATACCGTTAACAGACGCGAGATTATCCACCGATAATGAAAATGGGAATCAAGGTACTAGAGTGAAAACTAACAAGTGTGAATAGATGTGTTGAGGTTGAACACTTGAGAGAATCCATCGATCAGGGGACATTGATGTATTCCCAAGAAACTGTCGATGGCGAGAGAACCTGCCACTGATGACTGCAAGTCTCAAGGCACTCAAAAGGACTCTAGATTCCAATCCCAGAATAAATGATCTGAAATCGATGGGATGAAATCCACTGGAAGGAGGGCATTAAGGCATCCCCCATCATCCAACACGAGGTACTCAACAAAGTTTTCTAATGTGGAAGGACTCGATCATAAGGTGCATGAACCAGTAACTGTACCGGGAGTGGCCGACATGCAAAGTCAAGATAACTGAGGAATGGCCGACACAGGTTTCAACTTCCTTTGAACAAGAGCATAACGGCGTATGGTGACTAAATGAAGGCAACATAGACTCAATATACAAACTGGGACATCTCTGTGACACAGGAGCCATCAACAGAGGCTCCATAGGGACTGGAAGCTTAACCAGTCGGTGGAGATAAACTCAGATAAACGAGTATAGCTCCTAAGTCAAACTATAACCCAACCAATGGATGTGATATACAGTGCTCTGTTCGAAGGCAACATGACTCGAAAGCTGCCAAAGATAACATCTTTCCTTGTCCATATTTTTGCTTTTTTTATTTTTTTTGGACTTTTTCAGTTATTTGAAAAGCTTGAAAAAAGAATAAACTAGATTTATAGTTACAAACTAGGAGGAGACGAGTGTCATCAGGGAAAACAAACTAGTTCCAAGCAGTGGAACATACCTATGCTCAATGCAAGGATACATGTATAGGATATCGACACTCAGGGGAAAATACCCTCCCGGTAAAAAGGGAAATCAAGCTACGAAGGATATATAAAATGGCTCTACATGGCTAGACATGAGACAAGCTCGGGCCATGTGGATGAAACGCAATGTCAGGGGGAGCCAGCATAAAGCTCAATAAGGTAGGTGTTGAGGCCTGGAAATTCGTAGGCGACAACAGAAAGGGATTCTCCCCAATCAACATTCCCAACTAGCCCGTTGACTGTTTGGAATAGGGAATCCGTCCGGTTTACGGTCCGGCTACCGTAGGTCAAAGTAACTACGAGGGTTTACTGGTTGCGGCCCGGTCCACCGGAATTTGTATTTTGACTTAATGTATGCAATGCACATGCCTATCTTAAACATGCAGGGTGATAAAAATGTAAGGAATGACACAATGTGCTGTGCAGGTTCTTACCTCTCATCTTAGGTTCTCGAACATCCAAACCACATATGCAACTATGAAGTAAAACAACTAACTATCTAAACACCTAACTACCTATCCCCGGGGAGCTAGAAAATGATTATTAATGAGAAATGCATTATCTCCTTGTATAATAAACCAAATTACAAATAGATGATATTTACATTTACAACACATGAACAAGAAAATATTCTAACAATCAGATAGCTAACTGTTATATGAGCCACAAGCATTAATCTAAGTGAACTTTCCACACAATGAATCAGAAACCATTTAACAAGACATAGGTCATGAAGTTAGAACGATCTCACGAATTGTGGACACAAGCTGAAAAATAAAGTAGTTCATATTTCCGCCATCCATTTGTTAGCATTTGGAAACTTCACATCTCTTTATCCAAAAGGCAAACTAAAATATTTATTGCAAAAGGAAGTAGTTCTTCTTACAATAGGTCCTCCAGTATTACTGGGAAAAATCCCTCTCATTATCTATGTCTCCTACTTTTATACAAAATGCAAGAAATGGTTGGGCTACCCAAAGGGACCTTTGGGCATCCCAACCCTTGGTATTCCTAATGCTTCCCCTTTTCCCAAAAACTTTTACAAATATTTTACAATATTACAATGACCGATTTCTCACTAAGAGGGCCTCACTTGACTCTCTAGGAACTTCTTCCACGCTGCAGCTTCACTGGTGATAACTTCAAAAGAGTTGGGCTCCAAGAATTGGATATTAATCTCAAACTTTTCATCCTTTTTCTTGATGGCCTCGACCCTGGTTGCATTTAGTCTCACCTGTTCTTCTAGGAGCTGAAAACAGACGGCTGTATGGCCTATTTCAATCTTCAGGGTTTGTTCATCAATGGCTTTGATGCATTGTACTTTGGCCTCCTCCTCTTGTTGTCTTCTCTGCAACATTTCTATAAATGAGTCATGATCTGGGAACTCGTGTAGCCTTTGCTCAGCTTCTACTTGACATCGGTTGTAAATGACTAAGGCTCTCCTGAAAAATTCGGTGCAAAGTCCCTTTGTTTTCTGGACAGTTTTCTTGAAGTCCTCTGTAGTAGTGATAGCGAACTCCATCAAGTCATAATCTCACTGAAGGGTTTGTCTATTCTTGTTTGACAGTCCTTCTGGGACTTCCTCACCTTTCTCTACCCTCGCCATCCTGGTGGTCAATACTTCAACGATATCTTGTGACCTATCAACAAAGTAAGAAGCAGTCTCCAGGATTTCTTCCAATCGGCTATCAACCTGGAGGATCTGGCATCTTTCTTCTTCTAGAGAAGTTTGCAGGTGCAGCACCTTAGCTTTCTGGGCCTGGATGTGTTTTTTGGTCGGCTGCAGATCAACCTGCTATTCCTTTGCTACTTCCAGCTGCTCTTTTAGTTCTTTAACATATGCAGCATTGGACTCGTATATAACATTTTGTTGCTCTTCCAGGTCTTCTATCTTCACCCTCATCTGTTCTCTTTCATTCTTCAAGTCCAAAATTTCTTGATGTGCTCTTTCCAGGGCTTCTTGTGTTGTTTCCTGTGCATGTGCTGCTACCTGGATGGCGTAGATTTCACTCTTTGTAGCCTCCATTTCTTTGAGCACATGATCATATTTCCTTTTAAGTTTATTGCCCTCTTCTCTTTCCTTTCTCAGGGTGTCCTTTAGCTGAGAGGAGGTTTTCTTGGTAGATTCTATTTCATTCATCATTCGATCTATGTTATCTTTCGAAGCATGTATGGCTGCCTTCCCAGCACTTATGGTAAACCTCGGATCTACGTCTGTCCCTACCATCACAGCTTTATCTGATATCATCTTGCTAGTCATTCCTTCTGCTTCTATCTTTTTCTCTGTTCTCCTCATGATTCTTTTGGTAGCCCTGTCATAATATACCGTGGTAAAGTCAGGGACTTCCTCCCCCCTTTTCTACACGAAGGGTACTAACTAAAGCGTAGAGGTTGAAGGAGTAATGGTGGTGGGCACTTGAAGGATCTACACTTCAGGGTTTTCCTCTCCTTGGCTCTGCCCCACTTGTGTTTCAGAATCCTGTTGTTGTGTTCCTTCTATCTTTTCAGTTTCTTGCCTCTGAAGCTCTTCGTTCAACTTTCTCTGGGTCTCTTTGGCTGCTTGCCTAGCAGCTCCTTCCTTTTCTCTGGCTGCTTCTTTTGCCAGTTCAGCTGCTTCCTGGGCAGCTTTCCTCTTTTCTTCTTCTCCTTTTCGCAGCCATTCTGCAGCCTCTTCTTCCAACCTTTGAGACTTTTCTCTTATTGTTCTGGCTGCTTCTTCAGCCCTAGCTTGTTCAGCATTCTCTTGCTCGGATCCTTTTCCACCCTTGGTGGATTGCTTAGGTTTGAATCTCTTGCGGAGCTTTGTCATATTTGGAGCCATCCTGTAAACCGATTCATCGCTATCGAAATAATGGCTGTATTCGTAGGTCACCTTGTGTTTCTTGCAGTGTTCCGCTACTCTGCCATGAGTGTCATTCCTTCGAAAAGTCATTTCGCCAAAGCGGAACTTCCCTAGTTCTTCTATGAACTCGGGCGCTTGTTTTACATTTGTGAATTTATAATTTCCCAGTTTAAATGGAAGGGGGGGATAGGCAGTCTTCTTGTACTAGAACATTGAATTGACCAACTCCATCAATGTATACTTGTCTGACTGCCTCCTTGTGGATTATATAATCTATAGCATATTTGGGCAGCAAAAAAGGGGTCTTTGACCCTCCAAACATCCTGATATACATACCATTTTCAGTCAGAAAGTAATCTCCATATTCATCAATGACTTGCATGGCGTCTTCTGACATGCAATCAGATTCTTTTCGGAAGATGAGTACGTATAATGGCATGAGGAACTGCTCACAGACCTCTCTGTAGTGACTGTGATATAGATGAGCCCCTAGAGGTTTGTAGGCCGCATATACAGGCATTCTGTCTCTATCCCATACACACTGGAGGCCGGGGAAAGGCTGATGACAAAGTATGCAATCTATCAGGATCGAGCTCATATAAAACTCAGATCTCTTCCTGGCTTATCCTTCCAAAGCTGCAGCCACACAAGAGGAGAGACTACTTTATACTATACTCGCCCAGTTGAAGATCATGCCTTCCGTGGCCACATAGAACATTAGGGGTATCCACTCGAATTTGAATAGTCTGCCATTTGCTCTCCCGAAGATCCTATTCAACATTAGAGCTATGAATCTGTAAGTAGGTCTGAGACTGGCTGTGTCATATTCTTCAGTTGCTCTATGTCGGTATAGCTTCCCTAGCAAGAGCATCCTCTTCATGGTTTCTACAAAATCCATCCTAAGGTTGTCCAGCCATTCATTTGTCAGGAAGAGCTGAGGCTTCGGCAGGTGGTAAGCTAAGGCCACATACCCAGGGCTAAAGGCGTCATAACCCCGGCCCTCGATATTACACATCAGAATTGAGTTGTGGTTGGTATTTGGTAGAACCCATCTCATCACCTCCGGGCATGGAAACAGCTCGGGCCTGGTGGCAACTTTCATAATGGTAGATTTTTCTATGTTTGTGTAAATGGGTGCTTCCTCAAGACCGGTGTCTGGGACTTCCCTGCGGGAAATCATCCTATATATGTCTCCCCATTTATATTCAGGTTCAACCCCCGAGACACATTGGGTGTCTTCATAGATGTACTCAGTTTTTGCTTCTGTGTCTGGTGCTGGTACTTCCTCCACCGCTGGGGCTTTCTTCTTCTGCCTCTTGGACATTGTAGATTCTTCCTGTAGTGTAAAACATTATTATATTAAGCATTTTCAGGCTTGTGAATATTTTGCAGCAGTTTTATCTTTTCTCAAGTGCATCAGAGCTATAACGGGATTTAGACTTAGGCCCTTCAGGGTGAAAGATTTGAAATGGTCGTGCAATATTTTGCAACATACTATTATTCTATGTTAATATGTAAACAAGAAATAGGCCAACACATGTACACACAATCTCGCCATGCCTTGTCTATCAAAACTATCAGCACAAAATGGACTCAGTCTGCCACTGCACTATAATGAGCCAGGTCTTAATGTGGTGTAAAATCAAAAATGGAAATATTCATTAAATGGCCTAGCATCAAAATTACATTATTCCACAGTTCACCATTTTCCAATCAAACGATATGAAATGCAAATGCATAACTTTCAAACGCAAGGCGCGACTACAGCTCTCCGAATTCAGACATGGTTTTAGTAAGGATAACGCAAAAACGGCGAAAGCTTATGTTGCTCGCAGACATGGTATTTACATCGATGCGACTATAAACCGTGGGAATCCAAAACAACTTTTCACACAGGGGGCTCCCGCCAGCACCACTACTCATGCTACCCTCCAAACACAAATACTAATAGCGGCATAGCCCTAGGATTTCAAGGTAACCTGTAATGACGAACTAAGCGGCGCGGGTAGAGGTTAGGGCTCAAAAATGGGTAAACCAATTAGGGAAACTGACCGGCTAAGTATTCACTATCCAAACCCCCGTCATAAACCCTATCGAAACCACCGACGGATCTCATTATTACTAAACCAGGTGCAGGCGGCATGAAGGCCGCCTGCACCTTGTCTTCCTTTACTGTGCTCAGGGAGAAACTGATACGGTAGAGAAAAAAATGAAATGCGGGCTCTACAAAGGGAAAGACTCCACCCCCTCTAGCCGCAAAACTATTCGGGCGGAAACCCTAACAAAACGGGCGCAAACCGCCGGGTGAACGGTTATGACAAACCTAGCCGCGGGCGAAAAATTCTTTGGGCGAGCGAAAAAGACTACGGGGATCTAATTCTAGCAATACTCGAACCAATACATAAATCCCTTAATCGAAACCTTGAAAAAACACGATGCTAGGGTGTAAAAATCCTACCTGGCAATCCAACAAATGAGTGAGCTGATGCCGGTTAGACTTCTCCTCCTGCCACTTGGACACTGGTACACCAACAGCTAGATCCTCACGCATTCCTAAAATCGACAGCTCGAATTACCATGACAGCGCTCAAATACAATACAAAACCCCGTTTTTCGCCCCGTATATATTGAAAAACTGCCACACGAGTAGGAAAAATTTCATCGGGCGCGAACTGAAACCGGGTCGGGTGGCCAGAACTCCATTTCCTCTGCAACGGCGGATAGCCCCCTGTACTCACTCTCCCGCAACGGCTAAATAACATTTGAATCACCGTCGTCGGGCATCGGCGGACACCTTGATCGGATGATCAAGAGTTCGAACCCCTCCGCAACATCGGGCCCTCAGAGTAAAATGTCGTCCGCAATGGGGAAGTAAGCGGTGGTCAATCATTCCACTATCCAGTCGGGAGATAACCAAAACGTCGGAGCGCTACGAAAAGTCCTTTCCCAGAAACGATCCGCAACGTCGGGAGGGAAAAGCAACACACCGTCCGCAACGGCGGACGAGGAAGACTTCACATTCCTCCGATGAAGAACCAAAACCTGTCTGCAACGGAGGAGAATCAAACAATCACGCGCAACAGTCGGAAGATTCCAAAACCTCCCGAAACGGTCGGGATGAAAAAGAAAGTCCAAGACTCGGAAACGGGCCGCAACGGCAGGGAGGAAGATCATTAAACCGCCCGCAACAGCGAAACAGACGAAAAACTTAACTCCCGATCGACAAGGTTTTGAAAAATAGGCAAAACGACAATGAAATCAACTCAAGATGGAAATATTTAAGGCACGAAATCTTCAGAACATGTAATGAGGAGAAAACCAATCGATGGGCAGCAACCAAAAAAATGCTTCAAAATCCATAGGCCAAAAAATCGAGAGGCTGTAATCAAGAAAGAACCGACTAACTCAAAGTAAAAAGGGGGTCCCAAAATTTTAGAATTTTGGGAAAATGTTGCGGCTGCAACAATTGGCGACTACCTGGTGAATTCCAGATCTCTGAATTAACTTTCTTTCTAAGTTTGAAACTATATGAATAAAACTAAACTCTTTTAGCTGTCTGCATTCCTAAGCCAACCGGATTATGCATCAAATTACTTATAAGAAGTCCCTTTCCTCGGGAAAAGGTAACCTTAGTAGTGTTTTAGGTCTGAATACTCTCTGGAGGCCAAAAGGATGAGTTTTATTTTATCTTCCCTTTGGTAGTTATAGTCTGGACACCACAGGATTGTAACAGATAGTGAACAGTATTACCTTTTTGTTCCTTGTTCCCATGCCTATTTGCACTTTTGTGCCTTTAGAAATTTAGTTCATTTGATATGAGTCCTCCTGCAGGATTTTCTTATTGAATTTTAATTCAGGATCCTCTATCCCATAGTGCTGTTTTGTGTGAATGATATATTTCATACTTCAATTCACGGACGGAGAGGATCTTGTGGCCATTTGGTACTTCATGTTTTGAGATTAATACTTTTTGAGCTTTACTTTGATATGTCTTGCTTCTTTCAGGAGTATTAAATCTTAAGAGCTTTTAGCTCCTTTAATTTATGGCATGGGATCATTTATATATGGTAAACTGTTTCACTCTGCTTCCTTTCCGTGTGTCTTTTACTGGGACAACCTTGGGGTATTTAAAGTGTGAAGTGGATGGAGCCCCCAAATAGTATTTCAGACCTTCTCACTGCTGAGGTATTTACAGGGATTAAGTGAGACTTCACATGAATGCATTGCCAGCTAGGAATACAATTACTAGAAGACATCCTTTAGAGCCCAGTCTTTTGCTCAGAATTTTAGTTAATACAGAACCCTGATGTTCTCCTTGCATCCAAAAGTTTTCCTCTTATTCAAAATAAACGAAAAACTAGCAAACTATAAGAAAACAGCAGTAAAGCAAATAATGAAAGAAAGCAAGCATTAAAACACTAAAGCAGGACAAGCATCAAGTATCAAGAAAACAAAGCAATTTATTTATGTACACTAGAAAAACGAAATCTAAGCCCACCCCTGAAAAATCTTGAAACTAAAAGTTGAGGAATGGGCTGGACTTAAACATGAGTTGCCTATCCATGGTCCAACTGTGTGGTCTTTGAAATATAACTCATATCTAGAATCCTGCAGCCATTTCTTTCAGCTTGAGGAAGCTGAAGGAGCTCAGGCTGAGTGTTCATCATAGGACTGGCCTTTGATGAATGGTGTTCTAGCTTAAGCTCAGTAAGATAATTTCCTAAAACAGAATCAGCAGATTCGTTTTCTTCCCCTAGCTTAGTGACATTTTGCTTCATAAAGGGCTCTCTTAGAATTTTAATCAAGTTTGGGCTGCCTTTCTGGGGTAGCCACATATGAGACCAATCTAAAGCAAAGTATCCATTTAGTCTTGATGTCCAATCCCGGTTCAGGATCATCCCATAACCATCCGGTATATCTGCTACTATGATGTCAATGTAATGGCATATCTTTTTATTTGCGGAAAATTGAATCATCACGTTCTCCATTTCACCTACTACCTTAACACAAGTTTTGTCAAGCTGAGTGACATCACAAAGAGTAGGCTTTATCTGTCCCTTAAGCTTTTTACAAACTACCAGAGGCATAACATTCGTAGAAGATCCAGAATCTACCAAACAATTATGCACCTTATGATTGAGAATTTCAAGAGTCAAGAGGAAAGGTGGGGCGCTGGTTTTCTTTGTCTTAATCAATTCACTCTTTTCCTCCACAGGTTGGTTTGTTGTGGGCAATTCTTCATTCAGTTTGTCAGCTTTGCTTCCCTCATCATCTTCCACCTGTTTGGCAAATTCAATGAGCGGCTCTGTTTTCTGTTTGCCAGTAATATCCTTAGATATGTCATCTTTAGCCCCCACCTCAGCCTGCATCTTTATTCCCTTTTGAAAGTCCTGAACTTTTGAGATTCTATCATGGTTCCTAATGGCCAGGTTTTCATTTTTTGTGGTTGTAAGTGCATGCTGAGATTTGCGAGCATTTTCTTCTTGTCTAAACAGCGAAACTCCATTCCATGAGAACATAGTATCATCCTCTGTCTTTTCTATGATATGTTTCTCTTTTACCTCCTTGCCAACATCTCTAGTCAACTCGGGGTCCAACAACTTATTCATCACTCGTGTCATTGAATGTATCCATTGAGGACATTTCTTCTCAGAGTGGGGTAGTTGGTGAAAGGTACAGAAATCATCCCCTCCTACCTCTGTTATGTTGATTGAAGCCAAATTTGGAGGTGGAACTTGCCATTGGTTGTTATCTTCCTTTTGGGGATAGTATGGCTTATAGGTTTTCTGAATGTCCCTCTCCCTCTCCAGATCTAAAATTCGGTTGGACATTTTCTGAAGCGCTTTCATCATTTCATGATAATTTTGTTTTTTATCTTCTCTAGATATAAATGGCAGTGAGCTTGTTCTTACAGTGGTCTTTTCTTTAAGTGTGTCAGGATAGTCCTCTATACTCTCACTCTCTGCCTCTACTCTTTCAGCCTCTTGATAAGTTTCCACCAGAGTATTCTTGATTTTCGTCTTGGCAAACATGGCCAGCTCAGGTCCTAGGGCTAAGGTATAATACTCAATTAAGACTTTGTCTGAGGGTCTATCGGTTTCTGAGAAGTTCTTTAAATATGTTGAAAATCGTTGGGTGAAACAGCGTACTTTTTCATTCTTTCCTTTTCTTAACAGACCCAGACCTTTCATCAATGATGCATGTGTCTTCTGAGCTGTGTATTTACTCCTGAAAGCCCTCTCAAAGGTGTCCCAATTAGGAATGGAATTTGCAGGTAGTCCGAAGTACCAAGATGCTGCTGCTCCTTTCAGAGTATGAGGAAAAAGTCTACACACCACATCTTCATACTCTCCAGCCCTTAGCCCTTCTAAGGCTAGGTAAAAGCTTTGGAGGTGATCATCTACAGCAAGGTTTTCCGCAGGGTCAAACTTGGGCAAGAGCTTGTCAAATATTTGAGGCAGATTATGCAGAGGAGGAGTTAAGTTTAGAGGTGACCTAGCTTTCCATATTGGCAAAGGGTTCGGTGGATTTCCAGCCATGAGCGAATGCAGGCGAGTAACACGAAGAGAACAGGGTTTCAAGGGTAGAACCGGAAACTTCAAACCTGAGTTATATTAAACTTTAAACATCTGCTGGTAGGATAGTCTCGGGAAATCAAATTCCACGGCCAACCTTTTACTGGCGGCCCTCCTTCTAGCACCAAAAACTGTTGAGGCCTGGAAATTCGCAGGCGACAACAGAAAGGGATTCTCCCCAATCAACATTCCCAACTAGCCCGTTGACTGTTTGGAATAGGGAATCCATCCGGTTTACGGTCCGGCTACCGTAGGTCAAAGTAACTACGAGGGTTTACCGGTTGTGGCCCGGTCCACCGGAATTTGTATTTTGACTTAATGTATGCAATGCACATGCCTATCTTAAACATGCAGGGTGATAAAAATGTAAGGAACAACACAATGTACTGTGCAGGTTCTTACCTCTCGTCTTAGGTTCTCGAACATCCAAACCACATATGCAACTATGAAGTAAAACAACTAACTATCTAAACACCTAACTACCTATCCCCGGGGAGCTAGAAAATGATTATTAATGAGTAATGCATTATCTCCATGTATAATAAACCAAATTACAGATAGCTGATATTTACGTTTACAACACATGAACAAGAAAATATTCTAACAATCAGATAGCTAACTGTTATATGAGCCACAAGCATTACTCTGAGTGAACTTTCCACACAATGAATCAGAAACCATTTAACAAGACATAGGTCATGAAGTTAGAACGATCTCACGAATTGTGGACACAAGCTGAAAAATAAAGTAGTTCATCTTTCCGCCATCCATTTGTTAGCATTTGGAAACTTCACATCTCTTTCTCCAACAGGCAAACTAAAATCTTTATTGCAAAAGGAAGTAGTTCTTCTTACAATCGGTCCTCCAGTATTACTGGGAAAAAACCCTCTCATTATCTATGTCTCCTACTTTTATACAAAATGCGAGAAATGGTTGGGCTGCCCAAAGGGACCTTTGGGCATCCCAACCCTTGGTCTTCCTAACGCTTCCCCTTTTCCCAAAAACTTTTACAAATATTTTACAATATTACAATGACCAATTTCTCACTAAGAGGGCCCCGCTTGACTCTCTAGGAACTTCTTCCACGCTGCAGCTTCACTGGCGATAACTTCAAAAGAGTTGGGCTCCAAGAATTGGATATTAATCTCAAACTTTTCAGCCTTTTTCTTGATGGCCTCGACCCTGGTTGCATTTAGTCTCACCTGTTCTTCTAGGAGCTGCAAACAGACGGCTGTATGGCCTATTTCAATCTTCAGGGTTTGTTCATCAATGGCTTTGATGCATTGTACTTTGGCCTCCTCCTCTTGTTGTCTTCTCTGCAACATTTCTATAAATGAGTCATGATCTGGGAACTCGTGTAGCCTTTGCTTAGCTTCTACTTGACACCGGTTGTAAATGACTAAGGCTCTCCTGAAAAATTCGGTGAAAAGTCCCTTTGTTTTCTGGACAGTTTTCTTGAAGTCCTCTGTAGTAGTGATAGCGAACTCCATCAAGTCATAATCTCGCTGAAGGGTTTGTCTATTCTTGTCTGACAGTCCTGCTAGGAATTCCTCACCTTTCTCTACCCTTGCCATCCTGGTGGTCAATACTTCAAGGATATCTTGTGACCTATCATCAAAGTAAGAAGCAGTCTCCAGGATTTCTTCCAATCGGCTATCAACCTGGAGGATCTGGCATCTTTCTTCTTCTAGAGCAGTTTGCAGGTGCAACACCTTAGCTTTCTGGGCCTGGATGTGTTCTTTGGTCGGCTACAGATCAACCTGCTATTCCTTTGCTACTTCCAGCTGCTCTTTTAGTTCTTTAACATATGCAGCATTGGACTCATATATAACATTCTGTTGCTCTTCCAGGTCTTCTATCTTCGCCCTCATCTATTCTCTTTCATTCTTCAAGTCCAGAATTTATTGCTGTGCTCTTTCCAGGGCTTCTTGTGTTGTTTCCTGTCCATGTGCTGCTACCTAGATGGCATATATTTCACTCTTTGTAGCCTCCATTTCTTTGAGCACATGATCATATTTCCTTTTAAGTTTATTGCCCTCTTCTCTTTCCTTTCTCAGGGTGTCCTTCAGCTGAGAGGAGTTTTTATTGGTAGATTCTATTTCATTCATCATTCGATATATGTTACCTTCTGAAGCATGTATGGCTACCTTCCCGGCACTTATGGTAAACCTCGGATCTACATCTGTCCCTACCATCACAGCTTTATCTGATATCATCTTGCTAGTCATTCCTTCTGCTTCTATCTTTTTCTCTGTTCTCCTCATGATTCTTTTGGTAGCCCTGTCATAATATACCGTGGTAAAGTCAGGGACTTCCTCCCCCCTTTTCTGCATGAAGGGTACTAACTGAAGCGTAGAGGTTGAAGGAGTAATGGTGGTGGGCACTTGAAGGATCTACACTTCAGGGTTTTCCTCTCCTTGGCTCTGCCCCCCTTGTGTTTCAGAAGCCTGCTATTGTGTTCCTTCTATCTTTTCAGTTTCTTGCCTCTGAAGCTCTTCGTTCAACTTTCTCTAGGTCTCTTTGGCTGCTTGCCTAGCAGCTCCTTCCTTTTCTCTGGCTACTTCTTTTGCCAGTTCAGCTGCTTCCTGGGCAGCTTTCCTCTTTTCTTCTTCTCCTTTCCATAGTCATTCTGTAGCCTCTTCTTCCAACCTCTGAGCCTCTTCTCTTATTGTTCTGGCTGCTTCTTCATCCCTAGCTTGTTCAGCCTTCTCTTGCTCAGATCCTTTTCCACCCTTGGTGGATTGCTTAGGTTTGAATCTCTCGCGGAGCTCTGTCATATTTGGAGCCATCCTGTAAACCGATTCATCGCTATCGAAATAATGGCTATATTCGTAGGTCACCTTGTGTTTCTTACAGTGTTCCGCTACTCTGCCATGAGTGTCATTCCTTCGAAAAGTCATTTCTCCAAAGCGGAACTTCCCTAGTTCTTCTATGAACTCGGGCGCTTGTTTTACATTTGTGAATTTATAATTTCCCAGTTTAAATGGAAAGGGGGGATAGGCAGTCTTCTTGTACTGGAACAAGAAGTGACCAACTCCATCAATGTATACTTGTCTGAATGCCTCCTTGTGGATTATATAATCTGTAGCATATTTGGGCAGCAAAAAAGGGGTCTTTGACCCTCCAAACATCCTGATATACATACCATTTTAAGTCAGAAAGTAATCTCCATATTCATCAATGACCTACATAGCGTCTTCTGACATGCAATCACATTCTTTTCGGAAGATGAGTGCGTATAATGGCATGAGGAACTGCTCACAGACCTCTCTGTAGTGACTATGATATAGATGAGCCCCTAGAGGTTTGTAGGCCGCATATACAGGCATTCTGTCTCTATCCCATACACACTGGAGGCCGGGGAAAGGCTGATGATAAAGTATGCAATCTATCAGGATCGAGCTCATATAAAACTCAGATCTCTTCCTGGCTTCTCCTTCCAAAGCTGTAGCCACACAAGAGGAGAGACTGCTTGATACTATACTTTCCCAGTTGAAGATCGTGCCTTCCATGGCCACATAGAACATCAGGGGTATCCACTCGTATTTGAATAGTCTGCCATTTGCTCTCCCGAAGATCCTATTCAACATTAGAGCTATGAATCTATAAGTAGGTCTGAGACTGGCTGTGTCATATTCTTCAG
>LPNX011219963.1:0-45951 GCA_001517045.1 Pseudotsuga menziesii
CTAAGTTTGGATATTAAAAACTAAGAATTCATATAGTTAGATATAAAAGAAGTTGTCATTTTTTCCTTTTCATAAACCATATTGGTGCTTCCATTTAACAGCTTTGGAGCCATCCATGGAAGGGTTCCTCGCACACCAGCAAAAACTAATCTTCGATGTTTAATTTTTTATATCCCTAAATCATCTACCTGCAAAAGATTGTGTATGGACCTCTATGACAAATCAAGATGGAAGTTTGACTGGAGGCTAACACTATTTTTTCCCATACATTACAAGTTAAAACCTATTGTATCCAAAAAAACATCACAAACCCACAATAGCTAGCTCCCAAAAAAGACAAGCATTTTTACCTTGCATATAAGATGTTGGGGATATCCATGTTTATGAATAGATTCACACATTTAAAGTCAATGTGGATGATATTATTGACATATAAGTATTCCATCCCAAAAGAAACATCCATTGAGATTATCAAATGCTTCTGATGATCAAATTTCCTGCAAAAATTGGTACTTTATGTTAGCATTTTGTTGTGCAAGGAATTTATCATTTTCCCCTTCTGTTTGGTAGTGTGAATGTTCATGGAAAATAAGCTGTTAAGAGTCAAAACAATGTGTCCAATTAAATTTTACAAATTTCAGAACCGAAAAAAGAAGCTTACTTCAAAATATTTGGAAAAAGTCGTAAAATGCAGAAATTATACCTTTTATCTATAGTAATTTAACCACATTGTTCCAACACTAGGGCTCTATAATCCCGACTAACAACCAAACTCTTTCTAGTGTATACAACCATCATTAATGTATCAATATAATTTTTTAATTTACATGACTAAAAACTATAGTGTAACAATGAGTCTCAGATGTAGGCCAACACATTTCAGCAAATCATGTTCTCTAATAACTGAAATTCTCTGGAACATGTGATCGATTCTTTTTCCCATTTACCTGCATTCTTTAGCATGTCTTCTTGCTCAGATCTTCTGGTGGATTTCTCATCAATATGCATTGTCTAATGTGGTTTATGACAAATATTCTTGTGGCTTAGTAGACAAACGCTTAAGAAACTCATAGGTAGTGATCAAGATGGTAGCTGCAATTGACACATTGGTAGCCTATCTCAGTCCCAAACCTCTATAACAAGCCATCCATCCACCCTCTTTCAAGAGGTGTCTAAATTTAATCTGCATGTAGAATTTTTTTTCCTGATTATGGCGAAAGATGGTGAATCGAAAGAGTTCTTTTGGTTCTTTGCAGAGTAGAAAGTTGGTGTGTAAGAGTAGGTATAAAGCCAGTGGCAGAGTTTCTGTGTGGTTCTTTCTCCGTCGATTGCAAACCATCATTTCCCTGCAGTTTCTCCTTTGTCGAAAGAAAACAGATGGCAAAGCGGTGGAAGGATTTCCAGAGGCCACCACTGCTCGAGAGTTACAAACTCCTTCAATATTTCAAATTTTCAGGACTGCTGGAGAATGCAACTCGTGCCTCCAATTCCCAATATGATGACCTAGATATATTGTATGGACTGGGAATGAAGATGATGCCACACCATAGTGGAGACAAGGGGTGGGATGTTTTCTCGCTGAAATATAATGCAAGAGAGCCTCTGAATACCATTTTACAGAGTCTGTGATGGCTAAGTACCTTAAAACTTTTAACTACACATAATTAAGAATTTCTTGAGATTAATGGGCTTATCTACAAAGTCTGTAATCTTAAAATACCCAACACACTTAAGATTCAACAATTTGTTTGAGAAGGTTGTTTGTTTCTTCATCAGGACTGACATTATCTTCTAGCATAAGCTCTGATATTCTGGTAGGAACTTTATCAACATGAACATATGTAATAAGTAAAGATTTGTAAATTTATGCACTCACAAATTTTACACATCTAAGTAGTTTGAAGAATTCCTCAGCACTTTTAATATCGCCTTGCTTCTCAAAATGTTTTAAAATGGCTAACACATTAAAAAACTATGGCTTCCATTGACTATTTCCTTCAACTGACATATATCTTTTCATTGCCTCCATAGCCTCATGAATTTGTTCATTCTATATATAATCCTTTGCAAGGGTTTCCCAAATTTCATCATTTGGTTTTCCTCCCTTGTTCACAACACGCTCAAGAAGCAGTTCTGCTTTTTTCAGCCACCCTTTTTCAATATAAGCATGAAGGAGGACATAATATACTCTGACATCATCAAACGGTTTCACATATTCCCATTTTTTAAAGAAAACATAGCTTGTGTTTGTCTTTTTGGGAAATGCCAATTCACAAGATTTCCAAATCCTGTAAACTTCATCTGTATTCCCGAGTCTACCATGCAAACTAATGAGACGATTATAAGCAATGTGATCCTTTCGTTTCTTCTTAGTCTCCATTTCTTTCATTTTATTCTCCATTTCTTTCAAAAAAGATACGACTTTGTCAAGAACTTTTGCATTGATATAAATGTTTGCTAGCGTTCTATAAATGCTCCAATCTGTATTAATATTATCATCACGCTCAATTTCATTGAACACCTCTGCCACCTGATCCATGTGTGACAAAGCCACATAACTTCTCATTCGAATGTTATAACAATATATGTCTAGTGGGATGCTTTTTTATTCATTTCGTGCATCACCAGAGGCACCTTTCCAAATTGCTTTGTGTTCATGTAAAGTGTCATCATATGAGTAAAACGAAATGCATTTTTAATAAATCCCAACCGCTTCAACTCTTCCATTGTTGCCTCTGATTTTTCAATATTTTTCTCTTGCACATAACAATACAGAAGTGCAGAATAAGTTAGATGATTCTTTTTATCATGGCGGGGATCTCCAAAGTACTTTTCAGCACTGCCAATTAATTCCATGCACTTTTTCTATCAAGACTATGTGTACGGCTAACAAATAATATAATGTTTTCCCTCATCCATTCAACAACCTGCAAAACCCCAATCACATCAACTATGCAACAGAGGTCAAGCAAGAGCCCAATTCTTATATTATACAATCCATAAATCCGCGAATAAATGAAACACAATAAGAGACATTCAGACAGAGTGATTCAAAATATAGAATAAATCATAACCTAATTTCATATCGTCATTTGTGTTTTACAGAATAATTTAACCCAAAAAAGACTACCATAGTTTAGAGAAGAGAAATTGATAAGATGCTTCCCGTATACTTTAAGAGTTATGCATCCACCACCTATCAAGAAGCCTCATAGTTAATTGTGTGACCTTCCAACCCAACTTAACAACCATGAAAACTTAACCTATACTCGGAAAACATGTCTCTTTAAGGAACTAGACCTTGATGCAGGTAATGATGCCCCTCTTTCCTGAACCTACAAACCCCCTATCACAAGACTACCATAGATTCTATGACTAACCCTATAATTATTTCAAAAGCTTATATAACAACATTAAATAATGGGTAGTTAAAAAACCAGAAAGCATGAGAAAATACCTCCAAAGAATGTTTATGTCTAGAACACTTTCGAAGTTCCTTCCCTATCACTTTTAACACACTTCTTGACTTCCTGACCTTCTATAACCCATCTTTCCAAATCTTCCACTGCAATGCGCTTTGAATCTCCAAGCCTGGATATTCTCCTATACAAATCATCTAGCAAACCCAAACCCTTTGATGTTTTCTGAGTGACCATGGCCTTGGTTGAAACCCCTCTCAAATTCCCCATTATACATACCCTGCTTTCTTCGTACAAAAAAATCTCGTTCGAAGAAATATCCTGAAACCCTAAGATGTGAAGCCAACAGTAAAGTGGGATGTCTAGGTAGTCATTGTTGCAGGAATGTGGCATGGAATGCTCACAAATTAGCGCAGGGAAGCTCCTAGCGTTTGAAGAATGGGAAAGTTTGCACACAAACAAGATAGAAGATAAGATCTTCAAGATTTTGAACTTATTATATGAAGATTAATTCTTACCTTCCCATAAAAATAGAAAACAATAGGGATACAATCAGTTAGATTGTTCCCTAAACCCTATTCTCGACAAACTCAGAAGTCTGATTTTCTCTTTCTTGTGGGGCTCAACAGCTGACAGTAAAAAGTATCATCTAGCAGATTGGTTGTCTCTGTCAAAACCTACTTCTCTTGGTGGCTGGGGCATCAAACATTTGGGTTGGTTCAGTCTTTCTTTACGCCTTAAGAGTTTCTGGTTAGCCCTTAAGGGGGATTTGGTACAATTTATTGTTTGAAAAATGTCTGAAACAACTCTCTGTGGTGTCCTGGATCCGCAAAAAATTATTTACTGTTAGGGGTGTTTCAGTGATATGGAAAGGTTTTATCCATACCTTATCTTGGTTTCGCAGTGGTCTCACCTAGCAAGTAGGAAATGGTGAAGAAATTCGTGTGGGCTCGGATCCGATTGTGGGCATCGACTCTCTATATATTCTCCCTCAAGATCTACGGGATTACTTGGAGGACTATGGCATCATAACGTTGGCTCAAGCAAGAAATTGTTCTCCGGAAGCAAAGAGTTATTGGTTCACTGTTGAGGAACTAGATATGGGAGGCGATTGGAGTCTTCTATGGAATAAATATATTTCTGGGCTTGAGTATGGCAGAATTAGACTCTCTAATCAGAAAGACTCTTTATTATGGTCTTACAATAAATATGCTGGGGATATTACTGCGGCTCTAGGGTATGACCGGATTGTGCATCATTTTCAAAATCATACTTTAGATATGTCCAAAGTGCTAGACCTTCTTTGGACTTTTAACATCCCAGCAAAGATCAAATGTTTCATTTGGTTACTAGTCATGAATTGAGTGTTAACTTGGGGATAATCTCCAAAGACACGGTAGGCAGGGTCCAGGATTTTGCATCCTCTGTAGGGCGGACGAAGATACGATACAACATTTGTTCATCGAATGTACCTTTTCAAGAAGAGTATACTTAGCTTTCTGTGAGCAATATGGCTTACCTCCCTTAATTAACTGCATAGTCAGGTCTTTTCTTGAACTTTGGTACAACAACATTTCTGCTATCTCTGCCATTAGCTATTTGCCCCTTTTCTTTTACTAGAGTATTTGGAAATTGAGGAACAGTTATATTTTTGACAATAAATAGGTTTCTGTTTATTATATTCTTCATCAGATTAAAGAGCTATTACATCTTTTTCCTGTACCAAAAAAAAGAAATAAGATCAGATGTATTGGTTCCAGCCCCCAGCTTATCTTCCCTTGTGGCTTCTTTGATGGGGCAGCTGCTGGGAACCTTGGGGGAGCGGGTTTTGTGCTTCACTTGAGTTACTCTCATACTATTTGCTTTACTCTTCGCTGTGGCAGAAGCACAAATACCAGATCTGAGCTCTTGGCACTCTGGGCTCTCCTAGCAGTGACAAAGCATTTGGGGATCCCTCTTCTCACTATTTACGGTGACTCCCTAGTCATTATCTCTTCAAGGGCAAACATGTCTGCTTCACTAAACTCCCCTAGCTTGAGTCACTGGTGTGAGGACATAAGGTCCCTTTTACAAAATGTTCCTCCTTTGACTATCAAGCATATTTATTGTGAGCATAATCAACACGCTGACAGTCTCTCAAAAAAGTCTCTATTATTAGATCCTAGTTTTGGGATTTTTTCGGAATCTTTGGATGGAATGATCATTGATCATGGGAACTTTCAGCTTTTTTAATCCTAGTGCCGGGACTCGGTCCCTTTTCTTTTTTTGGCACAGACTCTACTTGTTTATGAATTTCAGGATCCAAGCTGACATTGAAGAGACTTTTAGCATTCTTGTTATGCTCAGGATTAGTAAGCTTGGTGGTCATTTTTTGGTCTCGGATTTCAGCTAAACTTTTGAGCTGCTTTCTGGATTTATGATGAGAGTTTGCCAAATGTATGCTCTATTTTTTTTACTGCCTATGCACAGTTAGAATGGTATGTATCAAAGCTTCTATAGTGACTAGAGGGGCCCCCAAATGTGTTGTCACACAACAGATTAGAAAGCATGTGCAAGATGATTGTATATAATGTCCTTTGATTCAATTTTGAATATCAAGGTCTAGTATTTTTTCTTCTGAAAAAAAATCAGTTAGATTGTTGTTATTCTTACCGTTTGGAAATTTCCCAGAAATGATGCCAGTTAATCGCTGCTAATTGAGCTTACAAAAGGAGTCGAGTAAAAGTTGAGCTTACAAAAGGAGTCGAGTTTACTCGACTCGACTAGTTGAATATACCCATATTCTCTTTCATGGAGCTAAAGGTACTTTTTATCGATAGAATCAGGAGCTAAAGACGGGGAAATACAACACCTAGGGAACGAAGAGCCAGAACGTCTGGGAACCTACATTAAACCCTTATCACGTGGTGATTACTTACTCAAAACAAGTGTTATATTTTCATTGGCGAGAGAGCCTACGAATCTACTAGAGTGTTTTCAAAAAGCACTTCAGGTAAGAATGCCTATCAACGTAACAATAACTTTTTCCCTTACGAATTTGGTAGTATTGGCCGAGCATAATTACTTCTTATATTTGATTAGAAACATAATACCATATTTCTTATATAAATGAAAACATTAATTCAAATCTTTGCAATAAAAATTTTCAATTAAATTTTAACTATGTATCAAACTCTTCCGTACAAAACCGTTAATGATATATACAAGTTTCTTGTGCCCTAAAGATTAAAACAATTTAATGTATTTGTTTGGTGCACTCACCTCATTATAATGAAGATGGTGTTGTTTCAACAATGATGGTTAGTTATACCTGAATACGGGTGTTAATTGAGTGTGTCCATTACATGTGTCAAGGGAGGCGGCCACATGACAAGTCAAGGGTGATCATGGAATTAGGAGGTGTGTTAACGTGATGGCATGGAGGTTTCATGCGACAACTGGGGAATCGAAGGAGGAGTATGGAGGAAGTTACGAGGAGCAAGAGGAAGGTCTACAAGTGAGCGAAGTTTGAGAGTTGGGAGTGGGGAATGTTGGATCTGAATAGATCTTGATCATTCATGGGTATGGGTTTATGCAATGATGTCACGTCCTCTCTCGTCAATTCGATCAACGAAGGGAACATGAACAATATATGGGGTGCTAAATTTATCTCCCATGACCATATTATGCAATCCAATAACATTCAAATGTGTGTGTGAAGATGCAAAAATACAAACACATCGGAAATAAAAGTATCTACAAACATAGTATGCGTATACTCGCATACTCATCATAGGAATAACAATAAAATCACTCAAAAAGATAAGCTCATTTTCATGCTATTCACAAACCTTCAATTTAACAATTCAAACTAGATCATCTCAGTTAGTATGACATAAACAAACAGTCATTCATAATGCATAAATTTGCCATATTTAGAGACAATAGTAAACACTTATATTTTAGTTGAAATTGCCTGAGTAACTGGATATGGAGGAGCAACGTTCCATCGAACTGTAGGAACTCTGTCTAGTATATATTATTTTAGCCGAGAGGCCAGCCTCGAGCCAGGCTATGTATCCACTAAGGAGGGACTACTCAGGCTCACTCGCAACCATATCAATGTTTATTCATGCTAAGCTAGCACACAATTGGGTTTATCAATCATGAAGAAAGATGGAGAAGAAAAATGCTAAGCAAGTGAGATCAACAACATAGCTACACACATCTCAATTGATCTCAACCAACCTTGACACCCACAACACCTACCACACCCAACACAAGGAAGGTCCCTTAGGCACCCCTTCCTTCGAATGGTCTTCAGGGTGGGCATAGAAACGTACAAGCTGCTAACCCTTTAGAGATCTTTTCCTTCACTAGTTTTATCAAGCAATTCCAACCTCTGATCTCCCTCTTTAACTTATACTCTCTTGGATTTTCCTGGTTCCTATCCACGTGATTTTCAACCACGAAATTCAATTTATGGGCTTCCAAATCTGGGTCTTCCCACAAAGTTTTGGGATTTATACACTCTTAAAATTTCCCCAAGTTTTGTGTCTATGGATTCTCCACTAGATTTCATCATCCACATCAATTTCTGGGCATTTTTTACAATATAAAACATTCCTTCTTTTCTGGTTATGATTTCTGTTATTTTTCACTATTGGGAATGCATAACATGCTGAAAATTACTATTTGATTTTTTTACAATGGAATGGGAATGAAGAGGAATGAATCCCCATGCAAGAAATTTGACTTATGAGTCAAGTAAACTAAGCCCATAACCTGCCATATGAACTTTTTCACTCATCCCATGCTCCATTAAATTTATGAGTTGATTCCTCAGTTGCCTCCTTACAACAAAATAAAGATCAGCAAGAAAATTCACTTGGGTAGTTGCTTATCATTTATGACACATGGGTTCTCAAGGTGACACTTGTAAGCAAAAGATTTAACCCCACAACCCCTCACCTCTCCCTAGTGGATATACACAAACCCCTCGTTTTAGTTTCTTCCATAGCCAGCTCTTGGAATTTTAATTGCATTATAAGTATTTACATGCTTTTTACATTTTTCCATGGCTTACTAACACATTTTCAATAATATAAAACACTTTCCTTATAAGTCGAGTATTCACTAGCGGGGCCTTGTCCTTGAGCTTCATTTTAGGAATCATACACTACATACTTATAGCAGGGTATTTTTTAAGGATTCTAATATTATACTTAAGTATAGTATTATCGGCGATTGTTTTGGATTGAAAAAAACATGTTTATAGATAGGTAGGAGAATATTAAATATGAAACATAAAATTAACACTGAAATGTGTAAATTTTGGCGAATATTATGATAAAAAAACATATTTTATGTAATATAGGCGATATTAGACACTAAAAATGACCAAATATCAAATTTAATTTTTGAAAAAAACCCCAAAAATAGCCAATTGGCGAAATTTTGCCCCTAAAAATTACCTTGATTTACAGTCTTTACATATCAAGACAATAGTTCCAAGGGTTAAAATGGGGGTATTACATTCCCCTCCCCCTTAGAATAACATTGTCCTCAATGTTCACACCATTTCCCTGCTTCAAAAAATTATTTCTTTAGCTTCCAACTGCTCACATGATGCCTTTATTTCTCTTCATCAACACCCATTGTATCTCTTTCCAATCTTTAGTTGCTCATATCGATCTTTTCAGGACAACCACATGCTCAACTGTATCCTTAATATGCCTTCAAGACAATCCTTGCATTCAACAATACCTATGCTCAAGCAATGAATCAATCTGCATGTCAAATCCATTTTCACAGGATTCATACCTTAACATGATTTTCAAAATCACAGCCAAATCATACACACTTGTATATTCATATTAAATAAACAAGAAGATGCAAAATAAACCAAATACTTATCTGCATAAGTATGTTCATTAAGCTCCACATGTATCCCACTATGATTTCAAATAGTTATGGAAACGACAAGACCTTATCCACCCAACACAAGGATGGTACCTCTTCTCTGTTATACAATCCCTCGACCCACCCTTTCTAGTGCTATTCAGTGTGTGCATTAAAAGGTACTCAAGTTTTTGCAAGCCTCAGATCACCTATGTGTATATATAAAACAAATGTTTAGCCAGCACGCTGGCTGCACCCAACATTCAAATAACCGATGCCAAGCTAGTAGACAGATTGAATTTATCAATCATTCCATTAACCCGTATACTAAGCTAGCTCCCCAACTAGGTTTATCAAGCATACAATAATCATTTCCAAGACAACACCTCTACTGGGTTTATGCCGAAATAAAAGGGAATACATATGCATGTCCCTTTCTCCTATGAAAACCAATGGTTCCCTCCAAGAACTCCATAGGTAACTCACTTGATTGCATGATAGCATGACCCCACAATGCGCACTTACACAACACAAGGATGGTACCCCTTCTCTCCTACATAGTCCCTCGAGAATACCCATCCCTCCAGTGATCTTCAGTGCGAGCGTAGAAATGCTACCAATACCCATGCAAGACTCATGAATACCCATGCTATTACTGGGTTTAACAACACTACGGAGAGATAAGCACATACAAGGAATTTTACAGAGTTTCTCAAACCCAAGCCACTCTTGGAATTTCCTTTTCATTTTCAACTTCAACAACCAACATATGATCCAATGGCATATTTTACCATCTCACCTGCACTACATGCAAGAGTATAGTTCACATGAGATATCATCAAAATTTTAAACAAAATTTATAGTTGAAGCAATACATGTTCCATCTCATTTCCATGAGATATTCATCATAATAATTTCAGTTAGAAATTCTCAAATATGTTTTATACAAAAACCATAATTTTCAAACATGAGGCCCTTATTGTGTTGTTTGGCTCTTGCAAGCCATAAAACATGGTATTCCTACATTGTTTCCTCCTGACACAATTCACAAACAACCAACCAGTCAATAAAATTCATGATCAAATTTGAATACGAGTTTACAATTCTATCTCCTACAAAAATTAGATTTATTTAACCATGAGACCATCCCCATATTGTTTATCTCTTATAAGTGGTAATATTTTTTCCCTCTTGGATTTACACTTGCTTCCATAACCTACATCATGCCATCTTGACACAAATTTTAGATCAACCAAATAGTCGATAGCAATTATTAGCAAAAAATTCAAATATGAAATTTACAATAGGTTCCCTTCAGAAATCAGAATTCGCAACCATGAGATCCATCTTATAAACTTAAATTAGAAAATTTCATATATGTTTCATATAGAAATTAGATTTGACAACCACAAGATCTTTCTCATAGTGCTTGGCTTTTGCACATGGTAGATTCCATCATTTACTATGGACTTACACGTATTGTCATGTCCGAACCCATTCTACTTGCGATCTATGCAATCAAATAAAACTTTAAATACTCATGATTACACAATCATACTCCTTTGACTGCTAAATAGTCACTCAGGAGCACAGGAAACATCTTCCCAATAATTAATTCAATTTACATAATTCACTTATGCTCATGCACTCAATGCACTATGGCATTGCTCTAAAACATTTATTTTCCAACCCATGTCCTACCATGGTAAGTTGGGAATTGTAGTCAATTCGTCAATACAATACCCATCCATCTTCCCAATCAGTTGGTTAATTATCTGGATTCCTTCCATCTTCACCCAAACACAACATCGAGTGTTCACTCACTCCCTTTTTGTTGGTAAATAGGGTTCATCCTAGATTAACACCAATGGGGAGTTAATGGGATACTTGTTTAGCACAACAAGATTCACAACCCAACATCCTCATGGTCTCACACATGGAATGCCATTATTTCTTATGAATGCATTCAAAATTTAAACATTCACATGGTATAAGGTTATTTTACCTTACCACCCCATATCTCACCATACCTAGTGGGATATTAGTCACATAAATGCATTCAATATCACATGCACACCAAATTAGGATGATTAATATCGTTGAAGGGATTCTCACCCAATCCCCTTTCATCACTTATTCAATCAACACAAATAAAACATTACATGCATGGTTTCCATCATCATATATGATGTTACTTGATCAATTTTCCTCTTATCAAGAAATACACAGTCATTCCACCATCTTCTTAATCATATATTCATTGCCCCAACCTTTCTTCACATGGTTGTTGGTCACATGAAACATCATCATCAACATATTCAACCATTCTTCAACTATTCCTAGGTGGAGGATCATCATCAACCACAATAATTGTAATTAGTGCCTCATTGTATATTTAAAACCTCACTACTTTTTATCAATATGCAATATCATATTCATGCACAAGAAAGTTCACATGCAACATGTATTATCTCTTAATACGCCCACTAATACATATGCATTTCATCTATCTAATCTCTTGCATTTCTAGCATTCCTATACCAAAATTTATTTATGTAAAACTCAAGAAATAAAAACATATCAATAAGAGAAGAGTTGAGGAACTATCCCTTTTCAATTCCTCATCATAGCATGGAATTCCCCCTTCCATATATCATATTTGATCCATTTCATGGCCTCTTACTTTCCAAGCATGCAATTCTTATGTTATAAACAAAATAGATTTAAGATGAGAAATTTCCCACTTTATCAATGTTTCCTTATGGAGATTATTCTCCAGTTTTTGCTACAATTATCATATCATCCCTATGTAGCTTTCCTTGGTCATTACAAAAATCCTCGTTGCACTCTATTCACAGTGACTTGCTACTCCAATTGCTTTGAACAATTATATCCAAGTCCAACTTGACATTTCTTGGCCTTCCCAGTACTTGATCAACACTGCAATTTACTTCATTCCACACCACTGGTGGAAAAAGTAATTTTTGTGACAAAGTTTTGATGTTTTGCTGATTTTTTGGTTTCACATACAGTCGGAATGGCGATGAAAATCCCAATTTTCATCGCAATTCCAATGAGAGTTAAGAAATCCAGAATACCGATGTGGAAATTTCGATGAAAATTGGGCTTTTCTTCGCAATTCTGACAGTATGTGAAATGACAAAATTCTGCAAAGCGTCAAAATATTTCATTGCAAAAATTACTTTTTTCACTAGTGCCAAGTCCATATCAAGTCTATTCAAGGTCCATTATATTTCCTTGTGCCTCTTTCAACTACGAGACTTGCTTTCTTTTCTCATGGATATATTTTCCAAAAAATTGAACCACACAACAAATTCACAAACATAGATGCCTAATTCCCTAATTGGCATCCTTTGCATGGTCATTTTGTCACTATCATGAACCACATGACAAGTCCACACACCATATTGCCTTATTCTATTAGTGACAACGTCTTGGTGAATAGAAATTTGTTACCCATTCTCATTTCTACACATAAATTGTCAGTTAATATCTTGCAACGTCTCTTGGCATGTATACACTTTCCCACAATGTTGGTTCACCTATCACCTTTACAAATTGCATATTCCTTACATGTTGGCCTATACCATACCTTGTTGAGCATTCTCTTATGGAATACAATATCCATATCACACAAGCAAGAGATCCCATGAATTTTCCTTGAAATTCAAATTGCACATATTAATTACAGTAATACATTGGATGCATTCCTATCCATGGTACCAGTGTTCGTTGTTGGTCTCTTATATTCTTTTATGATTAAACATGGTTTTCACTCCTCCATCATGTATGTTTCCCAACTATTTCTCTTCGTTATTATGAGAGCACCATTGCCATGGTATGGGTATCGTCAAATCTACTCATTTTAAATTACTCTCACCCTTGACACACACCTGTACCATCATGTTTTTTATTTTTATTTTAAAATTCAGAAACAAATTTGGTTTCCTTGGAGGTCACCCACATTGAAATTTGTTTCCCAATCAAGCCCAAAGTATCTGCTTTGCCTCCTATTTGAAAGAACTAAAAACATGTTTCAAAAATAAAATAAAAAATTTCAATTTTATTTTTTTGTAGCTTAGCTTCATTACATTGTAAAAAATACACCAAAAACCATTTTTATTCATTTTGGAAACTACCCCCATTGACAGTTTTAAAACAAGGTTACAAGCACTTTTCCGTTATAATCTATGAGACATATGAATTCTTAATTCAGATTATGACTATACACCATTATTCCCCTCTAGATAATGTTTCTAACGCCTATCTTCATGCTTCAAATGTTGGTTTTTCCCAATTCTGCACTTTTTCTATAGGTTTAGTTAGCTTCAACCACATGTAGAAGAAAATATAGAGATAAATAGAAAAAAGTTATATTGGGGAAATTAGTACATATAACAGGTATCACTCGACAACTTTTACATTTCCGATCTGATGCTCTAGTCAACTTCTATAAAATTATGGGTTTGGCTACTTTTGCACTTTTTCTCAAAGTTACTTGGAATTTTTACAAAAACCAACTATCTCCCAAACTGAACATTTATGGAAAAACTTTGTTTAACAATAATTGTGTATTTTAATGTGTAAGTAAAATGTCAAGTTCAATTTTTTTTTGGTTTCAACATCTAGGGTCACTTTTACCTATTTCAAGCTTTTCAAAATCCCTAAAAAGTGTTCTAGAATAATTCATATTGGCCTTCTTTCACACCCCGGATTCACACCTTTTGGAATTTGGATCCAAGGTTCCATAGTTAGTTGTGTTCCTCGCCCATGACCACACCATAGTAATTTCATCCTAAATGGAGTTTTCCTCTGGTCTCTAGACACTTATCTGTAAAAGTCACTAATTTGAAATTTATGCCAAATCGAAGATAACTGGGCTTGGGCCTCTCAATGCTACTTATATGACCTTTGTTAATGGCATCTGAATGCCATAGTTTTAATCCAATTTTGAGCTAAACTGCTTATGATATGGCCAAAGAAAATTTTGGGCTCCATTTTTTTCTTCGAATTGCTACCATGGGATTAGACCTTATCTATCAATATTTCCCATAACCACATCATGGGAAAACCCCAAAATGGAAATTCGAAATCAAATCATTAATACCCTATGGAATTTCCCTTGGGAGACAATTTTGCAACACTGCGGATGCACACCAAGCACTAGTGCGGCCTATTCCCCGCGACATATGTTTGCGACCCCATATATCAACACTAACGACCACTACAAAACTTTCTCTATGGCTTATTCCCCATGACACATTTTTGCAACCCCCACATATCAACATCGTCGACCATTGCAGACCTTTCTCCATGACCTATTCCCACAACACATTTTTTAAACCCCTGCACATCAGCACCAACAATCGCCATAGACCTTTCTAGTTCATCGATCCCGACATGTGGACCATGAATCCGTCGATCCTGATGTCAAAGGTAGGAAGTTGACACTATCCAAAAATCAATAACAACAACCCTTCCTAATTTTCGGTCATGATGTCGGAAGTTAGAAGTTAGCACTATCCAAACAGTAATAATAACAAACCTTCCGCGTTTCTGATCCTGATGTCAGAATTCAAAAGTAGGAAGTTGATAATATGCCCATGTCAATACTAACTAATCCTACTAATATATTTCACTTCTAGATTCCATTTTTTATGAAACAAACATTTCCAAAAAACCCTCGGCGATTTGGAAGATCCTCCTAGATCCACGGGGACTTCACTTAGTGAACCTCTCACATAGCACGTGCGATCGTGGGATATTAAAGAATACCCTTAATTTCGAGAGATATTGACCCAAACTCTTTTTGTTGAAACCCCCTCCCAATACATAAAACCTACTCCCCACCCTTTTTTATACCTCAATCCTTATAAACCACCCTACCCACCCCCACCTTAAACCCCTCATCCCCCCAATACCTACAATATATTGGTTCGATTTTTGATAATTTTAAAACCCACAATATGAACTAACGTGATAAGATATTGGTTAACAAGTGAATCCCCTGTTCCTGGATCACACCATTATCCAATGTGCAAGTGGAGGATGCATTGTGAATCATACCCATGGATCACAGTTTTCATTTCCCTGGTTTCTTCAATTCAATTTGTTATTCCTACAGGTAGAATCACAAGTTTAATTTCTGAGCTCCATGGGACACTAGTCATTAATTTAACCCACAATTTTACCAAATGTTTATCATCACTTCCTATGCATTTATGATTTTTTGTTTGTAAGTGTGGATTTTGGCCCAAATAGCCCAGTGTTGCAACCTTGCTCTGATGCCACTCTGTCATGTCCCCTCCCATCAATATGACCAATGGAGGGAATATGGATGAAATACGATATGCTAAATTGATCCCCCATGGCCATATTATGAAATTCAAGAACATTCAAATGTGTGTGTACAAATGCATAAATAAAAACACAATGGAAATAAAGCGTATACCTGCATACTCATCACATGCATAACAATAAAATCACACATAGATATAAAATCATTTTCATGCTATTCACATACATTTAATTTAACAATTCAAAATGATTCATCTCATTCAGTCTTACGTAAACAAACAATAATTCATAATGCATAAATTTGGCATATTTAGAGACAATAGTAAACACTTATATTTTAATTGAAATTGACTGAGCAATTGGTTATGGAGGAGCAACATTGCACCCAACTGTAGGCACTCTATCCAGTTTATATTCTTTAAGCTAAGAGACCACCCCTGAGCTAGGCTATGTATCCACTAAGGAGGGACTACTCAGGCTCACTCATATCCATAGGAACACTTATTCATGTTAAACCAACACATAATTGGATTTATCAACCATGCTGAAAGACATAGAAGGAAACTCCTAATCCATTGAGGTCAACCACATAGTTATAGGCATCTATATTGGTCTCAACCAGCCCTAGCACCCAAAATACCTACCACACCCAACACAAGGAATGCCCCCTTCTCTGCTACACAATCCCTTAGGAACCTCCTTTGATCCAACGCTCTTTAGGGTGGGCATAGAAAGGTCCAAGCTTCTAAATCTTCAGAAATCATTTCCTTGACTAGGTTTATCAAGCAATCCCAACATATGATCTCCCTCTTTAACTTCAATACTCTCTTGGATTTCCTGGTTCTCGCCATGTGATTTTCAGCTACGAAATTCAATTTTTGGACTTCCAAATTTGGGTCTTCCCACATATTTTTGGGCATTTTACACTCTTAAATTCACCCCAAATTTTATGTCTATGTATTCCCCACTAAATTTCATCATCCACCTCAATTTTTGGGCATTTTTTATGCTCTAAAATGTGGCTTCATTTATGGTTACAATTTCTGTTATTTTTCACTATTGGGAATGCATAACATGCTAAAAATTAGTATCTAGTTCCTTGAAAATGGAACGAGAATGAAGAGGAATGAGTCCCCATGCAGGAAGTTGAATTATGGGTTAAGTAAAATAAGCCCCTAACTTGCCATATGAATTTTTTCACTAGTCCCATGCTCCATTAAATTCATGATTTGATTCCTTAGCTGCCTCCTTACAATATAAATAAAGATCAACAAGAAATTTCACTTGGGTAGTTTCTTACCATTTATGACACATGGGTTCTCAAGGTGATAGTTGGAAACAAAGGATTTAATCCCACAACCCCTCACCTCTTCCTAGTGGATACACATAGCCCCCTCATTTTAGTTGCTTCTATAGACAACTCTTGGACTTTTAATTGCACTATAAGTATTTACATGCTTTTTTCTTTTTCCATGGCTTACTGGTACATGTTCAACAATATAAAACACTTTCCTTTTTAATTCGAGTATTCACTAGTGGGCCTTGGCCTTGAGCTCCGTGTTAGGAACCATACACCACATATTTACATATAAAGCCAATAATTACAAGGGTTAAAATGGGGGCATTGCAAACAAAATGTGGAGGCTTTGCAGTGACATCCTAAAATTAGAGGTATTAATGAACCAACGGTTTTCAAGGGTGGCATCGAGAGGATTATACGAATGTGGTGTAGTGGATAAATCACTCTAGAGATTGACAGAAGTTTGAATTCAGAGAGATTTGTCTGTAAGTGGCTAGTGTTGATGGAGGTGAATGAGGGGGGGAAGGAGTGTGTGTTCGAATGAATGAAACATGTGAATAGGGAGAATCTATGTGCTGCTCAGAAGGCATGGTTGTACAAGGAAACAATTACCAAAGTAATTAGGGTGGAAATTGAAGGGATTGAGTAGGAACTCTGAGTGGAACTTGAGGAGTATAAACATGTTTATGAATTCATAGATTTAGAGGATTGGATACATGATCCAGGCACTACTAATTCTCTATAATCTTTGTACGAGTGGTTTGTTTCACTGTATTGTATTTTTAAGGGGCTCTTGGGCCACTATTTGCTAGAGTGTGAGGAGAAAAGAAAAGGATATGAAGTTCCAATGCATTTATCGAAGACTCATCATGACGATACTCACCTTATCCACAAGAATATCAACTTAATCATTGCTAAACAGATAGGAATTGCCTTCTTGTTCATCATTATATGTAGTGGAATTTGTATAAGATAGGAGGAATATTGTGTTGAATGGATTCAGTTCTTGATGTTTCAAGCCTCATAGTAGGGTTCATTCTTGGGAGAAAAATGTCTTCAGGTGTTGGGTTTAGAGAATAGCCAAGACCTGACACCTTGAGAAATTTTTATCTTGAGGATGAGCCCTACTATGAGGCTTGGAATGTCGAGAGATGAATCCATTTAAGATAGTATTCCTCAAATATTTCCCTTTCTTATGAGGCTAGTTGATTAGGGAGGCTTGTCAGTTTCTACACAACAAAAGGATATTGGGGGGAATATGTGAATTGCTAGGTTCTATGATGGTTGTCTCAGACTATTTTTTGTCATTTGTTCTATCATGTTTCTTGTAGGTTGGATAATTTACATACATTGTGTAAATGGTAGGGTATATTAATTTGCATAATCCTACAAAATTTCAGATGGCCATTCATCAGAAGTCTGGATATGGTGATATTTTATTGGGATAATAATTTTTATACCCTATTTTTCCTATAGGGGAGGGGTAATTTTGGTATTTTTTGATTCAGGTGCCCAGGTGCATGAAACGGAAAATAGTTCAATTGTATGAGTCAAGTAATGTTATGGCGAAAGAATATTTATAATAAGAAAAACATGAAATACACTACACACATAAATATGCACGCACACACAGACAATATGAAAGAATTCAAACCGATCTCTGTTACTTCATTACTGCTATATTACTTGCTTGTATATTACAATAATGTACATGCTTAAATAGAGTGCTAAGAATGCTTGGTTTTTGTGCCTGCTATGTTCAGTTACAAGAGAAGCTGAAACAGTTCCAGAAGTTCAACCATTACAGATGATTGGAAGAAAGAGAGACAATCTGTCGTAGTTTTATCAATCGTCGGTGTCGATGATCCATGTAGATGTGCTTAATCTTTCAAAGTCAATATCAAACCCGTCGACATCGTGTCGAGGTGCAGACTTGTCGAAGTCGATGTTGAACTTGTCGAGGTTGACAAACAATTCCAACTATTGGGTGGATCATACCTCCTTCCTTAAGAAACAATGTTCCACATTGTTTTCTCGTACCGATGAGGAAACTTGTTGGTTAGTACAATAGCAGAGTACCATTTTCCTTGTGTTGGGAGTTGTATGGATTTAGCCACCTAAAACAAGGGAATTGCGTTCGTCCTTGTATGGCATATTCATTGTCCCATAATGGCGTCACAAGGAAGATCCTCCTGAACATATGGATGGTTGTCTTCAGGTTCTTCTATCTACAAGTCATTATGTTCTAATAGTGGTGCATGGTATGCTCGAAGTAGATACACATCAAATACTGGATGCAGACCTAGGCATGAAGGAATGTTGAGCTGGAAAGAATTTTCTCCAATCCACTTAAGAATAATGTACATACCATATTGCAAAGGCTTCAAGTTCCTGTATGGACCAATGAAGTGTTCCTCCTTGAGATGCAACAAGATCTGATCCCCAATTTGAAATGAATGAGGAATACAATTCTTATCATGTCAGGTGTTAGATTTCGCATTAGCTCATTGCAAAATCTATTGTGCTTGTTTATGGATGTTGAATATCTGATCTTGAAACTTCAATTATTTTTCAACTTCTCGTCGGTCAGAGTCGGTGTCGTTCAACTATGTTAATGAACTAATAAATTTAATGGGAACCAAGGGTTGAAATCCATAATAGATCTCAAATGGAATCTTGCCTACAGAGTTGTGTTGAGCATGATTGTAATTGTGTTGTATATATGGGAGGCTTTCATCCCATGTCTGATGGTGCTTGTGGATACATGCGGAGCAGTTGTACTACAAAGTGATTCACAACTTTTGTATGTTCGTTTGTATGAGGATGGAAAGTTGTTGATAAGGAGAGTCTTGTGTCAATATTTTCCAAATATTGTTCCAAAAGATGCTGAAAAATATAGCATATCTGTCGAAAATAATGGTCGTCAGTAGGCCATAATGTTTCCAAACATGTTCAAATAAAAGCTAAGCAGTTTGCTGCACTGTCCTAGTCTTCTTGCATGGAATGAGAATAGCCATCTTGGAAAATCTGTTGATTACTACTAAGATTGCATCATGCTGATGTTTGGTAGTAGGATATATCATCAAGTACTCCATAGAAATAGATTCCCATGGTCGACTAGGAACTGATAAAGGTGTGTACAATCCTTGTCGTCGATTCAAAGGTTTAGAAATGGCACAAACCACACATGATCGAATGTACCTATTGACTTCAAACTTAAGTGAAGGCCAATAAAAATAATTTCGGAGGATGAAAAGTGTCTTTGCTACTCCAAAGTGTCCCACAGTCTTGCTATAGTGCGTGTCTCAAATGAGCTTTTGTCGGTACAAAAAGTTGTCCAAGCTTGTATAGCAAGGTATATTTTAGGAAATAACTGGTAGTAGACAATGGGTCGGTTTGAAGTCGTCAATAAATTGCAGAAAATTTGTAGTATACTGATTACAATTGAGCCCAAGTAGTGATGTTGTAACCCTGGGTACTCATTACTGTAAAAAGGAGAGTAATGGGTGCTCAACTCATACAATCCATTGTGGCACTAGATTTACCTTTTTCATACTTAATTACCAACTGGAATTTCTGCAAGTAATTAATCCACTTGAGTTTTAGAGTTGTTTGTAACTTTGAATGGGATGGGGAAAAATGTAAAGGCTTGTGGTCAGTAAGAATGACCGCCTCCTTGCTAAGAATGTAATGTCTCCATTGCTTAAGGGCTTGAAAAATGGCATACATTTCCTTTTGATACATTGAATACCTTCTGATGGTGTCGTTAAAAGTTTTGGAATGAAAAGCGTCTGGGTGACCAGACTGAGTGATCACTGTGCCTATGGTATATTCTGATACGTATGTCTCAATATCAAAATGCTAATGCAAATCAGGTAATGCAAGTATTGGTGCAGTACGGAGCTTGTGTTTGAGATGCTCAAAAGCTTGTTGTTGTGTCGATGTCCATTTGAAAATGGTTTTCCCATTTCCTTTAGTCCACTGATTAAAAGGCCAGGATATGTGACTAAAGCCGAGTATGAATCGTTGATAAAAATTCGCCAAACCAAGAAAACTTCTTAGTTCATGAATGTTTTGAGGAATCAACCAAAATTTAAGGATTTTCACTTTGTATGGGTTGTTGTGAATGCATGCAGAGTTTATGACATAACCCAGGTATTTGATGTTGCTCATCGCAAATGAGCATTTATCCATGTTCAAATAGATTCAATGTTTTAGAACAATGTTGATTACTTGTCGAAATTATTGGACATGTTCTTCCCATGATCGATTTAAAATCAAGATATTTTCTAAGTAGACAATGAAACACTTGTTGATGAAAGGTCAAAGAATGTCATCCATATATCGCATGAAGGTCGTAGGTGCATTCTTTAAGCCGAAAGGAATGACTAGCCATTCAAATTATCCTTTATTGGTTTTGAAAGAAGTTTTCCATATATCGGTGGGCTCGATCAAAATTTGATGATGTCTCGATGTAAGTTCGATCTTAGTAAAGAAATTAGCACCTTTAATATAGTCAATTAGTTAATCTATCATTGGCAGAGGGGTATCTATTCTTTACCAAAATATTATTGAGGGTCTGGTAGTCAATGCACATGCACCAAGTCCTATATATCTTTGGAACGAAGGCGAATGGAATTCCAGAAGGAGATGACCTGGGTTGGATGTGATCTTTGTTGATCAAATATTGAATCTGTCTATGAATATCTTCATTCTCGATTATGGATTTTTATAAACATATGCGTTAGATAATGAAGAACCAATAACAAGTTCAATGGACTGTTTTACATGGAAATGTAGAGGTACTCCGTTTGGATCTTGAAATATGTTATTCTATTCATCAAGACTATTGTCAATCTACTGTTGCTTTTAGAAGCTGCACTGGTTAGTGAGTTGACTAGTTGTTGCAGTCTTCTTGGGTTATTGAGGCTTAATCATGATCAATGCGAATCTCTAAGCATGGTTGATGAGATTCTTTTTCTGTTTGGTAGATATCATTGCAACCATTTGTGTAGGTTGTCACTCTTGTATACTATACCATTGGTTCCATATATTGAAAATCACCTTTTGAGGTCGTGAATGAAAACTCCCATGTTGATCCCATAAGTAAGGTTTCCCAAATAGGGCGTCGACTACAAAAAGTGGTTCCATGTCACATAGTACTTCATATTCAAAAGGATTAATGAAGTAGGTTAGTTTGCATTGTCAAATGATTCTCAGTTCATGTCCATCCTTCATACAACCAATATTATAAGGTTGAGGATGTGGATTGGTGAAAAGACCTAGTATGTTCACTATATCTTCAGAAACAAAGTTCTTTCGGTTGCCATTATCCACAATAAAATGAAATGGATTGTTTTGAAACCATATATGCATATGGAGCATGCTCTCTCGTTCCTCCTCGTCAACGATATTCGAGGCTGTTGGAGTGGTTTATTTCGATGTAAAAAGGGTCAAGATTCTGGTTTAGATTCTATCAGGTTTTTGTCAGACAAGTTGGAGGTAGACATTTTTTCCAAAAATTTCTTTCGAGCCTTGCATTCAAATGTATCATGCCATGATGGATTGTGGTAATCACACCATTTCACAACAAGGGGTTGTTTGTTATGTTCCCTCTTATCTTTTTGAAAGTGTTTTTTTTCAATGTTCTTGCTTTGGCGGGGTCGACTGATAAGGGTGTCTTGATTTGTTGGAGTCGACTAGTGGCTTCTTGACAAATGTTTGACCTATCGGCTTGGTCACAAAGCATGATTTTCCTTTATGTTTCGCTTCAATATTATTGGCATAGTGGAGTGAATCTGCAAGAATATTGATAGTAAAAAACTCCATCTCTTGTTGAATGTAGATGGAAAATCCCCTAACGTACTTCAAAACAATCAACTTCTCTTCTTATTGAACTTCAAGTCTATCCATTTGTCATATCGCCACTTTTTTATTACCAGAAGTGTTGACCTTTCCCAGCACCAAGGGGATCAAAAGATGCATTAAATAAATTAACCTAGGATATTTTATTTAAATGTGACTTAGGATCCATGTACTTGGTATATTAATTGTCATTAAATATTATTATGCAATTGATTATGTGGAAAATAAGTTTCCATTAAAAAGAGGACCACTTGGGAAAGCCAACCTTTCGAGGAGGAAAATTAGAAACTATATGACAAAAGAAATTTGACAGAAAAAGGGAAAGTGCTGAAATATATGACAAAAGAAGTCAGATACAAAAGAGACAACAATTGAAAAAGGCGGGTGGAGTTTCCTTTTTGGAGTTCAGTCATAAAAGTTGGAAAGCCAAGAAAAGTTGTCATAAGGAAAAATAACAACTATGGGTCAAGGAAAGAAAATTTTCCAAATTGGATGAAGATGGATGATAGAGAAACATCTTTAGTGTCTCACACATGCTAATTTCCTCAAGGAGGGCGCTTATGTGGCTAAGGTTAGGGTTTCTATGTGGATGACTTGCTCTCACAAGTCACCTATTTCCTTTAATTGCTAAGCAGGTCACCCAGGAACCTATTTAAAGAGGATTAAAGATCCATTTAATAGTTTGGTTGATGATTTGATTTCCTGATGCTATGTGAGCATTATTTTCTGAGTGATGCACCTTAGAGCCCTGGGAGATGAGCCCCAAACCTTCCCTTCCCCTGTCCTTCAATCATATTCTCTTCTATCACAGGTATGGAGTGCTTGATTTCAGCCATTGAAGTAATATCAGAGATATGTTTCAGCCTCCATCACGTTCAGGTCGAGATCCAGTGAATCCCATGCTTCACCTATGCTCCCAACCCTTCCCAGGTCATGTTTTGGGCCTCTTTCCTATCATTGTGAGTCCCTTGATGTAATGGTCAGTGATTTTTTAATATCTGATATATAACCACTTATAAATACTTATTTATCTCTGTAAATTTGAAATATTACTGTCCCTTAAGTCATCATACTCAGGTTTATATGTATAAGCTTAACTAGTCATCAAAATGAGGGATTTGAGCCTCTTACTGCAATAATAACTGAGTATTGTCCATGAGAATGAGTTTGTATGGTATGATATGATGTAAAAAGATTTATTAGGCCCTTTCAAATTAAATTATCAGGTCTGATACGTTTATGTTCCAAAATTCAAGCTTATTTGCACTTGCTAGATTACTAGCTAATTTTGACTAGTCTAGCTTTTCTTTAATTTAAGAGAGTTATACTCTGTGATTTTTTATTCTATAAGTTGATGAATATCACTGAAATACATACCTATCCATCCATTATTCCATATCTGTCAAAACCCCAAAATTTCACAAAAATTTAAAATTTTGAAATAACATAAAATGTTGGAACTGCGGTTTTCTAACAGCTAAAGGTTAGCAATAAAAGAAACAGTTAATAGATTGGTTTATACATAATCTCAATTATGTTAACTCAACAGTTTCCTTTTTCATACAAGGTTAATTTTAACTCGTGCAATATTTCTTCTTTCAGTTTACTGATGAGTTTTATTTATGGCAAGTAGGCGGAATCTGACATTGAAACCTGGGCTTACTTAGCATTTATGCTAAAGTAGAAAGCTTACTTGTTTTTACAGGTTTTTACAGGTATGATTGTACGAATAATGCATTAAATTTCATAAAGTATCCAGCAGTATTTATTTTTGCAATTATGAGCTTAGTAAATAAGCTGTTATATTTCAAACCACTTCTGTGAGGTAAAAACAGTTTTGTTTCCTTCAGTTATTCTTGTAAATTGAGTATCTTTCTTCAATGTAAGTAGCGCAGTAAAATACTTTCTTTGGATTTCAACTTGTGATCTTAGCTACAAGAAACTTCTACTTTAGTGTGCATAACTTCTAATGTTATAATGATTGTTCTATCAGTATTTATACATTATCAATTTATAATATCAGTATAACCAACTGTTCGACATTTAACTTCTGCAAAGAAGCTTACTGCCTGTAAAGTACTTAAAATTACGTCAAAACATGTGGTTCTGAAGATTAGACTCTAGTAGGATTATTCCAATTCAGTTTGTTATTTTTCTATAATACTTCTCTTGTATTAAGTTACTATCCATAAACAGTTTACTGAGGTAGATGCTTTTGAGGAAGATCGACTTTCTACACCATGCTAAGCACCGGATATTTTGTATAATCCTAAATCCATTTTACTTATTCAAAAGTCATGGTGAAATAATAGCATTTTCCAAGTGGAGAAATCAACCAAATTCTATTAAAGTCTCCTTGACTTGAGATATGTAAAATAACTTAAACAAGTGTTCTTATATTACACTTAACCAATTGCATAGTTTTGTTACCAACTAATTTATTGGTTTCTAAGAGACTTATAAACATGCATAACTATCTTTTTTAATAGACATACTAGTTTATAATTAATTCAAAGTTATAAACGGCCAGTATAAAATAGAGATCATGAATCTCCTTATTATTATGCTGTACAACTTTATAAATGTCACAGCTTGAATTGTTGATAGAAACGAGACTAGCCATGCATAGATTATAACGTTTTCTACAAATAGAAAACTATAGTTTGTTAGATGGTTATAAAACCTTTTACTTGGCATCTCCCAAATAACACATGATTGCTACACAAATCAAGGTCAAGGTTAAGAATGAGATTACCAATATCCATAATGTATTATCGATGCTACAATATGTTGGACATATGGTTAACGATGATCTAAGTTTCTATGCATGAATTATTTCGAGATAATCTACAGTTTAAAAGGTGACACCAGTTGTTAGGTCAATGTATAGTTTAACATGGTTATTTTGGTACTAAACTATCATACCATATATTATGCGGTGTAATCAAATACAATGTAATAATAAGGTTTTTATACAACATGCTCAATGATCCGAATTATTGTTTATCATTGTAATGCAGGTAACTATTGCGATGACCCACTCCATGGTTAAAATCTTTAGTGACCACGTGGTCTTATCCTGGCCAAGTGTTGGAATTATATAAATCATCGTAACCCTACTCTTTGTTATTTCCCTCCGTAGTTCTCGGGCCTTCGAGCCGCTCTGCAACCCTTCTCATGGCGGCCATGTTACCTTGCTGTTGCTAGTTGTGCTTCGAGTCCTGGTTTAAATTGTTTTCAGTTTACATCAATTGTTCTCAAACTCTTTTTGTGAACCGAGAGTCTTATCTCTGAAAGGGTTTGTAGAGAGTCGTGGATTAAAGCTTATAGCCTGTAAGTGGCTCCTTGCTTGTTCCTGCCCTTGCAGAGATAGCTTTTAAAATTTGATTGCTGTTGTTACAGTCTTGCCCTCATCGTATGGTTTGGGAAGCTCGTTTTCATGCTTTGCATTGTTGGTGACAGCTCCAGCTTCGTTGTCTAGTTCCTGCTTGGCCGTTGCCCATAATTATTCTTGATAATGCTGTCAGTGGCTTATACATGAGCCTCCGTCGTCTCTATCATTGCGAGTATGAAGGTTTGGATTTTTGCTTCGCTGGTAGCGGTGCTGCTGTTTCTTCGTGGCTCCATAACCTTCACTTTCAGGTACTATAAACTCTTAAGAACTCTTAAACTCAACTTTATTTCAGTATACATTTCTGAAATCATATTTTAATTATCTTAGGTTTTCTTCTTTGCAGGTGACAGTTCGCTCATCCTTTGGTAGAAAAACTTCAAGGAAAGGATCGACACTTTGGCTATGGGTAAGCCCTGGTTATCAAATGGCATTCCCTGCTTGTGCATTCCTTAAGGGATAGTTTCTAGTTGGAAAGTTTTGGCCTGGTTGTTACCCTTCATGGGTTACTGTTCCTTTGATTACTAGTTTTGTTTTTGTTAAACCCTTGCTTCCAGCAGGGTACTTAGGCTCAAGCCGTGGCTTGTAAATGGTTGTTTTCTTGTTTTTGTACAATGTTATGTTTATAGCTTTTGCAGCCTGTCAAGTGATGCATAGTTTAGTTTAAAGCATAGAGCTTTTCCTTCTTGGGCTCGAACTCAGTTTATCTTTATGCTCTTAAGGTGATTTTTTAATCTAGGGTTTTACCCTTATTCTCCCGTGAAATAGAAATTTATTCTGCATTAATAATATTGTTAATGGTTTTTATGAATGTTATACTGTCATGTTATAATTATCTATTTACAGTCTCAACTATTCGAGCTAGGGTTTCCTGTAGGTAACCGTTGTGTAAAAAAAATTCTTCAATTTGTTTCTTAAGTTTTAATTACTTAACTTAAATTGATTTATTTAATGTTTAAAGATGAATAGTGTGTACTTCCAGTTATTTTACTGTGGTTGTTTCTTTACTGTCTTTACAGGTCTATAATAATCTCCAATAATTTAGTTGTTGAATAATAATTAATCCAAAAACTTGGATTATCATTTAAATGATTGTGAATTATAATATAGTTGTTATTAGGGTTTCGACCCTATACTTTCTTTACAAGTAAATTTTGTTTATAATAATGAAAAGAATTTAGTTCTTTTATAATTAATATTTATTAATTATTAGTTACCATTGTATTCTAGTTGTTTTTATTAAATTAAAATACCGATAGGGTTAATAGAGTTCTTTGTTAAGAGGTTCTTCATCTTTGTATTTAATTTAGCTATAGAAAATTAATTCTGCTAGTAATACCCTACATGATGTACGCATATTTATAGATAAAGTCAATTATTATTAACAATAAATAAGCTAGGTATATCAGACTTAAATCTTTACTTGGCATAATAAAAAAATAAGTGTTTTATCTAAGTTATTTCTACTGCCTCTGTTATAGGTTAATAGTATAACTTACAAAATAAAGTACTGTGTAAAAAAAATAATACTTATCTATTTGAAATAACTAATTAATATAATAACCTATTATCTGTAAAGTATTATGGATGTTTCTTTTCTAGCATTCTTACAACAATCAATCTGGTTAAGAAATAAACCTATCTAACAGGATAATGTTATTCTCTGATAACAAACTACATACAAAAATAGATTACTCTGATATTATGAAATGCATAATACATCTATTTACTTCATATTTCTATCATATCCTTCATTCATTTAAAATACACTGTCTGTGTTGGAGTACGGTCTAGTCCATTCCAGATGTGGAAAAACACAGGTTAGGATTATTTTTCATCTATTTCAGATTCATTCTTTCAAATAACTAAAAATTATTAACTTTTACAGTTCTCAACTAAACTTTTAACATTAATTAATCAGTCAAACTCTCATTTAAACATTTAACATAGTAAAATTAAAAGACTGTAGAACCTGATTAAGTTGGACAACAACAGTGTTGGGAGGCCGTTCCTCCCTACCAACTCCTGGGGAGCGCTCAAACAACGTCTCCTCAGGACCCCTGAGCCTATTCCTGGTGTCCTTGGATGAGAACTAATGGAGAAAGCAAACAAAATACTAGTCTAATGACTCAGTAATCAATCTGCACTCAGCAGTAAGATCCTTCAGCTGAAAAGCTGCACTAGATCACTTTTGTAGTTAACCCCTCAAACACCTTCCAAAAATTCCCTTGCCATTGAAATCCTCTGAAGTACATTTACCTAAATGATCACTTCCTTGGAATGAGAAGCCTTAGCTCTCTTCAATGGGCATTTTTATTAAGATTGCCTAGGTCTTTTGGGTCAGTTGTCATTAATTGAGCCACCTGCTTTGATCCCACTTTCTTGGGGGATCATGACCCCAAAGGTAGGGAGGTTGCCACCTGCAACAGTTGGAAGTGTTTGAGGATGCTGCCACTTGTCCACTTGCTCTTGACCCAGTCTCCTCCACCAAATTGACTAGTAAACACTCTTTTAACATCTCTCCCAAGCTATTGTCTCCACTTTTATTTATTTATAACTAAAATATTCAGAATTACATTCAATATCCTTGACTTTGCTGAGTCATCAATTACAACTTAGCATAAAATTTAACATATTGTTTTGAAATAAAATCAAATATGATAATATTATTTTTGCAAAATTGGGGCATGTGACAATATCATACATTCGTTGAATCCTTACTAGGTTTTGGAATCCTCCATTGCACAGGATCCCACCAGGCCAAAATTGCCAAAACCCCCCAATTTCTTCCCAAAATCCCCAGAACCTTTCAGACCTATTACAAAATATCTAAAACCATTTTTTTTATGTTATATGAAGGCTTTATAAACCCTCTGCAATTTTCCTGAATCCCCTGGTTGAAAGGAATGAACTACTCTTCCTAGTTTTACGGTTGGGTGGCCCAAAAGCGCGGAAGTAGGTTTCCAAGAAGTGGATTCTGAAACCTAAATGAAACCCGATATAAATTTGTTAGGGAAGAGGAAATTCATTGTCTTAAATTACCTTTGGTTTCTTCCCACTGCCCACTCCCTTGTCTGCAATTTATCCCAGCAAAATACCTTAATTTTAGAATCAACAATTTACTGAATGTTTGCAAGTGTAATAGCATAAATTTAATTTAAAATTGCATAAATTTAATATTCTGATATGTATATCAGATTAGGGATATTACAGTGGTATCAAAGCTCTTTCCTTGGATCATCCTGTGGAAATCAAGCTCTCAGGGAAGAATCTTTGCAGATCACTGGTTCAATTTGCAACCATGAGGGTTGTACCGGTAGTTGAAGATGATGACTTTGATCAGTTTGTTGAAGAATAAGAGGTGATATATGTTAATGATGGATTACAAATGTCAAGATACAAGGATGGTTACTTTTGTGTCTATATGGAGTATGAAGAAAGAAATGTTGAACTACCCATGGCTAATCCTAACAAGGATTTAGAAAAGATCATAGATGCAATTGAAAACTTTCCCCACCACTACGAAGAGTATCTTGACTTGGGGGAAGAGATTTGTAAATCCATTCCTTTCAAAGATTATTTTTATTGCAGATTTGGATTTGATCCCAAGAATTTATATGATTACTCTTGCAAGAGTAGCAAATCATCCATAGAAGAACCAAGTTGTTCCACCTCTCTAAGTAATGACAAGGAAGAAGGAACCAAAAGTGAAGAGTCATCAATTCCATCAGCATGAAGGATTATGAGATTCTTTGATTTTTCTTCAAGAAGATTCTCTGAAATTAATGATCATAGTACCATTGAAGAAGGAGAAACCTCAGTTTGCTTGAAAGAAGATTCTCCAGAAGATCTTGCTTGTTTCCCATTACTCCAAGAAGAGAATGGAGGTGAATGCACTTCCAGTTTCCTTGTAAGTGATCTTCGGACCACTGCTAAGGATGTGGGTTCATATCGTGGTGGAAATAAATATTTTGGATCAGATCGAATAAGAATAAAAATCAGAGTTACAATCACCTTAGAAGCGACATAAGGAAGAAGAAGACAAGGCCACATCGCTTGGGTTTGAACTAGAAAATTTGGTGGAGGAGCATGCCACCAAAGTATTCAATCCAGAAAGATGGGAAGATGAAGAACATGATGATAAAAGTTATGAATTTTTCAGCAGCCATGTACACTTACAACCTTCTAATCCATGGGAGGAGGAAAATACTTCACTTGTAGCCAAGGATTGCAAGATGAAGGACAATTGTGAGAGAGATGAATTTACTCCTAGTCTCTCTGTTGGTGAACAAAAAATCGATGCAAACAATAATAAATGTTATGTTGTCAATGGTGATAAGGGATATTTTGTATCATATCCAAAATAAGAACAAATATCAGATATGAATTCATCATCTGAACTCCCTAAGGAAGTGGAAGACAATTCCCCACTAGCTGGATGTGAACTAGGAAATTTGAAGGAGAAAAATATGATGCAAAGGGATGGACACAGTTCAGAATTTTGGACTCTCTTGCAGAATTATGAAGCTGAAATGGAAAGGAATGAGATGATTTCTGATTTTTGTACATATCACATGTCATTTCAGCCTTCATAGATACCCTCTACTTCACGTCATGGAAGTGATTTTGCAGAAAATCCAAAGGCTCACTTGTATGCTGAGAATGAGTTTTGTGTTGTGGATCCATGCCACAAGAAAAATGGTCCTATATGTAAGATAATATAAGAATAAACCTTGGTGGAGGATATTCTTTGTGAGCCACATCATTTGAGTGGATCACTAAAGGAGGAAAGAGAGAATCTTATGGAAGCCTTGAAAAACCTTGTTGACATCAATGCCTTGGTGGCAAGATGTTGTTGGAAAGCTTCTGGAGGAGAGATAGAAGGAGAATCCTTTCTGGAGGAGTGCATAGCACTGAAAGAAGGCATGGACAAGATGAAGGAGATCTATATGAACCTACTATCTGACAGAGATAATCTCCTCATAATGGCTGAAATGTATCATTGTACAGTCAAAAAGAAAGAAGAAGAATTAGAAAGGCTCACAAATAAGTTGGATAGATATCACTAATGACTTATTGAAGAGCACACAAATATTCCTTCAAGAGTCAAATTTGCATATATGTCAACTTAAAAAGGAGTTGAAGGTGTCACACCTTTCATGCTGCATGGAAGGAAATGTTTTGGGTATAATGGAGGAACCTCATGTGGAGGACAACCATGAGGAAGAAGCAGATTTGCATGTTCTTGTGAAAAGCTATGAAGAAGAAAATATGGGCCAAGCACTCATTGAGGTTGAGAGGAAGGATGACATGTTCTTCCCTACCATAAATATGGATAATCACATTCCATATGGATCAGAAAATAAAATTCCTTATTTATCCATTGATTGGGTGGATAGAGACACCTTGGGAATGAAAACTGTGGGCGGTAAAAGGTTTAATTTCTGCAATAATTTTCTTGTTGTGACTGAAATTTTCTTGACATGTGGGCAGCCATGAAGATTTAATTTGCAGCCATTGGATGTCTTCCATACACATGCACATGAGGTGCATTCTTATTTTTTTTAGTTTGAGGAATTTGGGATGCAGATGATGAGTTCTAAGCACATGGACATTGCCTAAGAAAGGCTGATTTTTCTCATGGAAGGATTCCTCTTTTCAGTGAAGAGTCAGAAGAACTCCCTTGTGTTGGACCAGACGATGATGGGTTTGATGCATCCACGCATTTTGTGGAAACAATTTTCAGAGATTTGTTTCAATATAAATCAGTCCACACTTTTATTTCAACTGACACACATAGGGATGAAAATTGGGTGAAGATATTTTTCCTATTGATGCCACCTGAGGAGCAGGAGGCTCCCACATATTCCATTTATGACTTAATGTTTCATCCATGTGGTATGAAAATTTCACCATACCATTTTTGTGTGTACAAGAAACATCAGAGGCATCTATTTGATGTCTTCATCATTCATGGCTATGCTTGGAAGTTCCACTTGAGTCAGTTTGGTGGAACAAGTAGCAGAATGTTGAGTTTTTGCACCAAAACAAAGATAACAGATGAGGAATTCCATGTATGGTGGGAGAGTTTAAAAAATGTTCAGTTTGGCATGGGGATGAATGAGCTTCTAGTATGGTGGTATGATTTTCACAACCTCATTTTCATCCTCTACAATGATAAAATTTTGTTGTTTTTACTGATGGGTAGAAGGAGGCAGATAAAACCATGGGATCCTGAGATTCTTAGGAATGATAGAGTTAAAAAGGTGGAAGGAAAAATTGGGTCCTTACAGAGGAGGAAATGGGATCCAGGAATTCTACTAAGTTACCTTAACTGGGTTGGAAATTTTTCTAAAGGAATTGGTATCATAGAAATGACTATGATTAGAGTGGTGCAGCAGAAACATGGTGGAAAATTTTGCAGCACTTTGTGGTGCTTCTGCTTGAGGACAAGCAAAATTGGGAGGGGAGGACTATCATATCCCCACATTTTGATCACTAGAAGTGTTGACCTTGCCTAGCACCAAGGGGGTCAAAATATGCATTAAATAAATTTACCTAGGATATTTTATTTAAATATGACTTAGGAGGCATGTACTTGGTATATTAATTGTCATTAAATATTATTATGCAATTAATTATGTGGAAAATAAGTTTCCATTAAAAAGAGGACCATTTGGGAAAGACATCTTGCCAAGGAGAAAAATTAGAAACTATATGACAAAATCAATTAGAAAAGAAAAGGGAAAGTGCCAAAATCTATGAAAAAATAAGTCAGATACAAAAGAGGAAACAATTGACAAAGGAGTGTGGAGTTTCCTTTTTGGAGTTCATTCATAAAAGCAGGAAAGCCAAGAAAAGTTGTCATAAGCAAAAATAACAAGTATGGGTCAAGGAAAGAAAAAGTTCCAAATTGGATGAATATATATGATAGGGAAACATATTTATTGTCTCACACATGCTAATTTCCTCAAGGAGAGCGCTTATGTGTCAAAGGTTAGGGTTTCTATGTGGTTGACTTGCTCTCACAGGTCACCTATTGCCTTTACTTGCTAAGAAAGTCACCCAGGAACCTATTTAAAGAGGATTCAAGATCCATTTACTAGTTTGGTCGATGATTTGATTGCTTGATGCTATGTGAGCATTATTTTTTGAGTGATGCACCTCAGAGCCCTGGGAGATGAGCCCCAAACCTTGCCTTCCCCTCTCCTTCAGTCCTATTCTCTTATATTTCAGGTATGGAGTGCTTGAATTCAGACATTGAAGTAATATCAGAGATATTTTTCATCCTCCATCATGTTTAGGTCTAGCTCCAGTGAATCCCATGCTTCACCTATGTTGTCAGCCCTTCCCGGGTCATGTTTTGGGCGTCCTGCCTATCATTGTGAGTTCCTTGATGTAATGGTCAGTGATTATTTTAATATATGATATATCACCACTGATAAATACTTTATTTCTCTCTTTAAATTTGGAATATTACTGTCCCTTATGTATGCAAACTCAATTTTATATGTATAAGCTTAACTAGTCATCAAAATGAGGGATTTGAGCCTCCTACTGCAATAATAACTAAGTATTGTCCATGAGAATGAGTTTGGATAGTATAATATGATGTAAAATGATGTATTAGTCTCTTTCAAATTAAATTATCAGGTACGATATGTTTTTGTTCCAAAATTAAAGCTTATTTACACACCCTTGCTAGATTACTAGCTAATTTTGACTAGTCTAGCTGTTCTTTAATTTCAGAGAGTTATACTTGGTAATTTTTTATTCTGTAAGTCGATGAATATCATTTATAGACATACATATCCATACATTATTCCATATCATACATTCGTTGAATCCGTACTGGGTTTTGGGATCCTCCATTTCGCGGGATCCCACTAGGCCAAAATTGCCAGAAAACCCCAATTTCTTACCAAAATTCCTAGATCCTTCCAGACTTGTTACAAAATATCTAAGTTTTTTTTATGTTATATGAAGGTTTTATTAACCCTCTGCAAGTTTCCCAAATCCCCTGGTTGAAAGGACTGAACTACTCTTCTTAGTTTCATGGTTGGGTGGCCCATAAGCGTGGAAGTAGGTTTCCATGGAGCGGATTCTGAAACATAAATGGTGCTCCATATAAATGTGTTATGGAAGAGAAAATTCAATATATAAACTTAAATTTGGTTTGTTCCCACTTCCCACTCCCTTTTCTGCAATTTATCCTAGCAAAATACCTTAATTTCCTAGTCAGCAATTTACTGAATGTTTGTAAGTGTAAGAGAAGAAATTTAATTTAAAATTGCAGAAAATTAATATTCTGATATGTATGTAAGATTAGGAGTATTACACCATTAGTCAATAGAACTCATCGGTGTAACTCTGCACAGACTAATATTTTCATTTCCTTAGTTGTTGCCACTTCTTATATTGTTTTTCAATGTACTTGGGCAGGTAGAACTTCTTCCAGATGTACGCGACAAATTTCTCCCATGCATCTATGGGGTGTCTATCTTTCTCCATGTTTGTCAATAGGATCTCCCAACAACAATGCATAATGGTCGAAATCTTTAAGGATGCAATGGTGATCTTTTTAGCTTCTAAGAGTTGGTTCATAGAGTAATAGGATTCTAGTTGTTGTACCCAATTGTATATGGATTCCGCGTCAATATTTCCTTCTATATTCAGTATGCCGAAGTTTATTTGTACCTTGAATAGACTGATTTTGTCTGAGTTGGATATTGTTGAGAATCCTCTTGATGTTGAGCCGAATCACGTGAGAATCTCAGTGAGTTGGGTGAACATTTTGGTTCGTTGTAGAGCCAATGCTTTCTCTATGAGTTTCTCTGTCTCATCAGTTACATGTCTATTGTCTATTTCTTGGAACATCTTCGGTCTAGTGGTGCGATTATATAGATACTCCAAAGTCGAAGGTAGTGTCTACTTGGATTATGGAGTTTGTGAGCATGATTGAACAAGCATAAGTCAGGTAACCTCGATAGAAGGCTCTACACATGGCTTAAGAACAACCAAGCTCTGATACCATGCACGACAGGGACAATAGTTTGATTTGATGAATTGAGTATTGTTATGGAGGATGCATATTAATAATAAGAAAAGTAGGAAATACACTACAAACAGAAACATACACACACACAAACAATATGCACGAATTTGAACCAATCTCTTTTACTTCATTACTGCTCTATTACTTTCATGTATATTACAATAATGTGCATGCTTAAATAGAGTGTTTAGAACACTTGCTTTGTCTTCTTGTTACGTTAAGTTACGAGAGAAGTCAGAACAGTTCTAGAAGTTCAACTGTTACCAAGGATTGGAAGACAAAGATACAATATGTCGTAGTTGTGTCAAACGTCGGTGTCGACAATGGATGTTGAGGTGTTGAATTGTTGCACCTAGAAATCTCACATTGCTTAGCAGCCTCCATGATAATTTCACTTTTCCCTTTAACCTCCCAGAAAGCCTGGCATGTGTCACCTTGGTCACTTTTTCCTTGACCTAGAAGGGACTGCGCTTTTTGTTGTTTTGCACAGAGCATTGCCGACGCCTGGCCCAGTTGTAAAAAATGCGTCATTTTCCCTCTCCTTTGATTAAAACACTACGTCGATGCTCCTGAAAGTTCTGCTAAAAGTGCTGGTGGTCAGTTAAAAGGAAAAAAGAGATGTTTCTAGAAGCTTTCGTATGGGAGCCTTCATGGAATTAGTTCCTATATGCATGGGAGTGGTAGCATTCTCCTCCCTCACTTGTAGGGATATCATTCTATCCTTCTGCCAAGTCATCTCTTGAGTTCTAGGCCTATAAACGGAGCCTTCATGAAGAGAGTGGAGGAGGCCAGAAAAAGCATCCTTATGTTGCTAGTTTGAAGTTTGAATTAGAGGCAAAGTAGAGTTAGCTTGTGTTTGGAGAGGTCTTCATAATAATAGGAGATTGTAGACATTCTTGATTGAGACAGAAGCCATCGACATCAAGCCTTTTGGTTGTACTTCTTTCTCATCCATATATTAATACAAAGAAATTTCCCTTTACTGTATTTGATTGTAGTGTTTGTAATTAAATATTATTGTATTCCTTGATCACCAATATGGATAGTCAGTTATCATGATGCTCTCATCCCTTTTGTTTGTCTTGTGATCTCTTTTGCAGATATTAAACTGTTGCAAGGATTATATGGAGAGAAGACAAGCGGATCCGAGGTTGAGGTATAATGTGTTTTATGTTAATTGATTTAATTATTCAAGGAAAGGATATGTTGCTATCTCTTTTTGTTCTGTAGTTGTGTCTTACATTATAGAGGAACAAGCAATGCCCGCACTGGTTGAGAATTCCTGATAACAAAATTGGTGACTCCGCTGGGGATCTAGCTTAATCTAGTCATATCTGGGGAATATCCAATCATATCTAGTGCAGATTCAGTAAGATTTACAAACTTTGGTAACCATTCCATCTATGAAGGTTATTTCTCTCTCCTTTAAGTTGTTTCAGTTAACAAGGCGAGTTATCCATCTTATGCTTCTGATCTTTTGACTCTGTTTTGAGTAAGTTTTTGCATTTTTTCAGCTAGCTCAGTCTTTTTGGTTTCTCCTACAGGTTTTTAGTCTTTTCATCCCACTGCTCCACGGTTCTTTTTCCTTTGGCTGACAGAGCGTCGGTCCATTCTAGGACACATTTTCTTTTCTTGACCGAAGCGCTAACACCGCCTTCTCCTTTACTTAACAGAGCATTGGCGACACCTTTGTGAAGAAATCTAGGAGCGCCATAGCAAACTGGAATGGTCTGGTGCAGTGCCCTTCAACGCACCGAGTTAGGTCTTCAAAAACTTTCCGTTTACAAAATTTTTGTTCAAAAATTGGAATTTTTCCTTTCCTTTGAGACTTTTCAATTTGGTTTGCTTGATTTCTTGCTATCTGATTTACTAGTTTTTGTGAGTCTGATTCTCTGTTTGAGTTCAAATCCAAAAAATTATATCTTTTGCATTGTCATAAACAAAATTGGAAACATAGTTTGATCTTGGTTTTTTAGTGAAGTATCTGAAAATTTCCTTTTGAAAAGAAAGCCTATAGCCTCTTCCTAGAAGATTCGTTTCTTTTGTAGAAAAGACTGCTTTGTGTGCCTCATATTTTCTCAAAAAATACAAAAAGAATCGTTTTATTTTTCTCTTGTTTATGCTTGCTAAAATTGTTTTTTTTTCATTTGCATGAGTGATTTAGAAGGATAAGTCTTTTTGACATTGTAGCAAAAATCAGTTTTGCATGCACATTAGAGACTTAGTTTTCTCTCTTACGTTTTCAGAAACTTTAGAGTGCTTGTTTGAAAGAGTTTTTGTGTTTGAAAAGACTTCCTTTGCATTTGTTTATTGGGTCTTGCTTTGTTGTTGAAAACAAATTTCTTTTGGTATATTGCTGAGACGAAAAGAAAAAGGTTTCTTCCTTACCCTAGTTAGTTCTCATCGAAGTCAAAAAGTGCATCTATATCTATATTAATTTGCATTATTGGAGATAACATTCCACAAACATTCACCTAATCATCCAGAAAAAATTAACGGTAGCTTTAGGTCTAAAATTGTATAGAAACTTGAGTGATAGGTTAGTGACATGTTCGGGTGCCGTTAAGCATAGGAGCTGTCATTACTTGTCCGCACTACAACTCGAGACTTGCGTGGTTCTTCCACGTACCATCGGTATATCGAACAGCCTTTCACGTACCATTGAGGTATATAGAAAGGTACTTCACGCACTGGATTGTATATTGGAAGGCCCCTTGTGAACGGTTGTGCATTAGACAACACTACTACCGATTTGAGCTCCCACGTACCTTGAGTATATTGGGATACCCTACTAGTATACCCTGACTATTTGAGAAAATTCCTTTGGCCATCTTGTGTGGAGCAATACACCAAAAACAACATTCAGGGAGACTACTACACATGTATCCCTGAGGTATATCGCGAGTTGCACCTACTTGACAATCCTAGTGAGAGACCGGCTATTCTAAACCCATCCTATCATTTAATTTTGCTTGTGACCTTTAGCTCTGCGTAGGTTTTGCTTGTGTGTTTTTATCCTTTTTTGACCTAGATTAGGTAACTTCATCCACCACCATGACTGAGCAACTTGCGAGACGTCAATCTCATAGATTGCAGGTTTTATCTCCTAACCCTCCTCCTACCGTGGAAGGACAAGAAGGAGTAACCATGGAACAAACAGCTTCTGCTAATGTTCCTATAGGAACTGCCTTAACTAGTGAAACCAAAGAATATTTCACTGTTTACACAAATCCTTTGGTTCAACTCCCTCTTGCAGCTGATGCTTCTATGCATCCGCTGTTGGAAGGCTGTGTCGATATTCCTTCTCCACCAGATTATGGCCTCAATGCTCCTTTTTGGAGGACTTCTATGGGCCAAGGAATTGCTGAATTCGGGGTTATTAGACCTTCACCAGGGAATCCTCCTTTGGGAGAAGAGGAACAGAGAAGAATTAACGCATCTCACGATCGAACTCGTAAATTTTTCGAGAGAGTAAAAAGAATCATTCCTTGACCTGTGTCTCGTCATGAAACTGTATTGGCTCGTTTAACCCGTAATATAGACCCTTGGCCTTTATCTGAAATTAAACATTTTCCTGAAGGTCATCCAACCTATTGTGAGTCTTCCCGCAACCCATGGCCTGAAGGATATCGTTCACTAGCTCAAGTATTAGGTCCTATTGAAGAAGTTCCATTTCAAGGTAATCCAGGTCCAAATGACAATCCTACAGTCTCACATCCTAGCCCCGTTACTAAACCTTCCATACCAGTCATGGTTGGGGGGAAATCCACAAATCCATCGATGAAGTTCGAATGATGTCTAGTGCAACGGTTAATTTAAATACAAGAGAACACAGTTATGACCCTCCTCCGAAAAAGAAACCTAATGATATTCCATTTGAAAAACCCTCAACTTCCACACCTCCTCCTAATAATGGTATTCATATTGAAAAACCTATACCAGAATCAATTTTTCGTCCACCAAAGGGTACTATACGTAAGTCCATAATCAATCCTAGCACTCGTGCCGCCTAATACTATAATATTGTTGAAGGTTTGGTCCAGGCACGCTGTGCTATGTCGGCTTTAGAGGTAATTCAAACTTGCCCAACTCAATGAAAAAAATTTCTTACTGCCCTTGGAGCTATGGATCCCGAGAATAGTAATATCATCACTTTCAAACTAGATGATTTCAAGACGAGACTCTCACATCAGTTAGCTTTCCAAATCACTACCAAGATTGCTGGAAAGACTATTCGTCGTACCATTTTGGATGAGGGTGCCTCTACATCAGTTATGTCTTTTTCTTGTTGAAGAGCCATTGGTTCTCAGGAAATCAACCATTCACCTACAACTCTTAAGGCTTTTGTTGGTCACGGATTTCAACCCTATGGATTAATAACTGCCATCCATGTTGAAGTGGGGGGCAAGTTAGTCTCCATTCATATTGAATTCGTGGACACTCCTTTGTATCACAACTTACTCCTAGGTTGTAACTGGTTTTATGCTATGCAAGCTGTAATTTAAAATGATGGTAGAGCTTAGTGTAAAATTAGGGTTTCGTCATGATAACTCTACACCATACTATCCTTAGGCAAATGGCCAGGTTGAGGCTATAAACAAAGTATTAAAAACAATGCTTCAGTGGATGGTAGGGCAAGCCGAGTCAAAATGGCATTTACAACTCTTCTCTACACTCTGGGCCTATAGGACTACTGTCAAAACTTCCACCACTTTTACACCCTTCCAATTAGGATACGGAATGGAAGCTACTCTCTCAATAGAATGTGATATCCCTTCTTTAAATCTTGTTGTGGAACTATTACCCAACACCACTATAGACAAAGAAAGATTGCTGTATTTGAACAAACTTGATGAAACTTGACGTGATGCTGCCTTATCTAATGATGCACATAAATGAAGAATGAAGGTCTGATATGACAGGAATGTCCAACCTCGTTCCTTCAATGAAGGAGATTTGGTTTTGACCTATGACCAGAAGCATGAAAAACTGGGGCCAGGTAAATTTGAGTCTATGTGGCATAGGCCCTATATTATCAGTCGAGTTTTAGAGAAGGGGGCATATGAATTGGTTGATTATGATGAGATACCTTTCGGAGAGCCTCCAAATGGGATTTACCTCAAAATATACTATGCCTAGGTCATCTAGAATAGGGTCTTTGTAAATATTGTTTATAGTTTGTTGTGTGTCTTAAGCTTTGAGAAATGTGTCTTTTGTCTGATTTAAAATGTGTTTTTTCATAAAACCCTACTTATGCATGTCTTTCGTCTGATGGACAGATGAATTCCTTGATTGGTTTTGCTGATGGTGCTCATCGATATACACTTAACCTTGCATCAGTAGCTTGGGTATTGTACTCTCCTACAAGTGAGCTAGTGAGTTCAGGGGGTATTCTTTTAGGTCCCTCCACCAACAATCTGGTGGAATATCATGTCGTAATCGGATTGTTGATGGAATCCCTAGCTAATGATTGAAGGGAAATTAGGGTTTACCTAGACTCTGAACTAGTTGTTCAAAAGCTTGACCGAGTCTACACCATTCGAAATCCCATGCTTCTTCATACTTTCCAAAGAGTTAGGTTGGTAGAGAGGTCTTTTGAGAAAGTTACATATCATTACATCCCGAGAAATTCAAATGTTGTGGTATATTCCTTAGCTAACTATGTCTTAGATTGGTATATTGCTCATACTTAAAATTCCATTTGAAAACATAAAAACATATGTAAATTCATAAGTAGATAAATCATTCTACACACCACATTTTCCACACACAACTATAAATATAAAATTTTGTCATATATATCATTAGAGGAAATTTGGGGTCTAAAATGGGCCTTATAAGAAAACGTGCCAAAATAAGTTTTTGTGAGTTGGAATTCAAGAACCAATAGAATTTCNGTATTTTATTATTTTAACTATTATTTTATTATTTTCCTTAGGAGGTCCATTTTAGACCCCAAAATTCCTCTAATGATAAAAGTTGTAGCACCGAGATACGAAATTTAGGTTGAAACATCTCTAGTTTTCAGTGCCTATTCAGGACCATAAAAATTTCGAGATACATATACATAGGGAAAAATATGAAGCTTCGAAGCTTTCAGTAATACATATACAAAAAGTGAAGATCAAGGCAGACTAATCCTCATGATGCTCATGGTAGCATGAAATGGCTTGGGCCACTCTGTAAAGCAGCATAGAGAACCATTCAGAGACACCTGTAGTATGGCGCTAATAACGCTTAGGTACCTCATCAGTGGTTATGTTAGGGATACCCATAGTCAAGTGCTGTAGGTTCTCCTCAAGATATCCGAGCTCTTCTTCAGCTTTGGAGTAGTACACCATCATATCCCTAGTACTCGCTCGCCTAGAAATAGGTGACATCCCAACTAGATGGAAAGATCCAATGTCTGCATGAAAAATATTTTTATCTCAGTACTACAGAAAATAAAAATGAAATAAATATAAAATTTCAAAAAAAACATAAGTGGATAATGTCTTCTTACCTTAGTCATCCCACACTTCCCCCTCAGGTAAGACTAGGTTCGGGTCATTTTGGAAGTCTTCCCACTCATAGGCATAATCCTCCACCATAAGTAGCTGGTTTCTCAACCAGCGAAAGAACACGAAACCGTAAGTAACTTTAGGTCCTCCACCTCTGAGGCAAGGCATAGCTATCACCCATGCAAGCATCCTCAAATATTTAGGATCCAGTTTGGTAATGGTCACCTAGGGCCTCATGTGAGGTACCCGCTGTAAGATAAAAGACACTACCACTGCTCTGTAACCAAAATGATTTAGTGTCCCTGTTTTGCACTTGTTTAGTTGACTCTTCAGACATGCCAGCATGCCTTCACACCAGTTGAAGACAGTGGGCTCCATGCACTGCAAAGCATATAGCATATGAGATCTGCTGGTAAGGTGGGCAGCCCTAGTACCTGCCACCTTGCCAATGGTGTATACTACTATCCTCAAGGGGAGATCCAATAGAGACTTGATCTGTAGCTTTCTCGATTGGGGCTCTATACCCAATGAGCAATACTGATCAATGATATCATCCAAGGAACCTTCCCCCCCTTGTGCTCCAGATAGAACCACGGGGCTTCCCCTCATAGACAAACTAGTCAGAAAATAAATATCCTCGATCTCTATAGGCAGGATGTGGACTCCCACCACAAAATTCCCTTGGTCAGGATCCCACATGTCTATGATATAATCTAGTAACTAGATATGTGCTTTCATTCCAGGTATTTGAAAATATTTAAGGAGCTTGCAGTTTCGTAAATCCTCGATGGTGGCTGGATCATTTGCAGCTTGGTTGTCTGGAACTTCATGTTCCATTTCTTTCCAAATTACCATAACGAACCTGTGGCATGTTGATTTCATAATTAGAAGGTAGATTATGGCTAAAAGCAATAAAGACAAATAGCATTATGAATTACAAAGAAAGAAGGAAAACATGAAAAATTAGTTTTGCTAGGTGGTTAGGGCTTTGTTTTTTCTTCTTTCTCCCACTATGGCTCTCCTATCCTTTGTGCAAAGAGCATCACAACACTTTTTCCTATGGTGTACAGAGCATCGAGCGTTTGTCTACTGTGGACAGAGCTCCTATGGTGCTTCTGTCCCAGCTTGACAGAGCACCATCGGGGGCGTTGGCCGATGGCCAAGAACTTTAAAAGAAGAAAACATTTGCCTTCTAAGATAGTTCAAAACTCCCATTGGGATGGTTAATCCCCTACCCTATCTTAGCAAAAGAGAAATCTCCCATCTATATTGCTTTTAAACCATAAAAAAATTTAAAAACTTGGAGTTAAATTATGCAAAAGAGACAAAATGACATTCATTGAACATAGAAAGAGAGAAGGGTCAAATGCTTACCTCTTCTATGGAGAATGAAGCAACAATGAGGTGGAATGCCCTTTCCAAATCACCGGAGGAACTATTGCTCTCAAATCCAACTTCCAAAAACTCACAAATGGTAAAAATAACTTACCTACCCTTTCTATTTATAGAATGTTTGGAGTTTCCAAAAATACATTGTAATTTATTTAATTTTGAAATCCAAATTATTCTGATAAAAGTGGGTTTTTATTTTTTACTTTCTATAGTTTTGAAAAAGTGGCTTTTAGTGGTTTTTTTTGAGTTTTTCAGGTGAATATTGGATTATAGTTACGATTTAAGCTATTTTTGTCTTTTTCGAGCTTAGGGCAGAATTGAAAAGGTACTAAGTGTCGTTTACACTTTTTACATGCTCATTAAAATTCCAGTAGAAAGGTGTCGAGTATACTTTTTTGCTTTTTTAGACTCATAAAATGTGGATTATGAAAAAGGAACCTAGTTTGGGAGTTATATTTAAGCTCTTTTCAGTCTCCTCAAAACACAAAAAGATTGCCAAGCGAACTTGTTGCGTTGATGCTTGTAAAAGAAACAGAACGGTCGACTAGTCGGGGGTAGGTTATCTCTTTTTCGGATCGACTAGCCTAGTTTACGAAAAAGGATCTTTTGTAGTCTTCTTAGACATTTCAGACTCTCTAAACATGAAATGACAAATGAGTTTTCTTTTGTCAAGTTCATAAAATTATACGATGAAAGACCCTATTTGGGAACAAACCCCTCCTTTCTCAGGTTCATGAAAAATATGAGAATGGACTTATCACTTGATGAGCTTCAACGAGTGTTTGTTACCCTCTTTGGACTCGTAAAAATGAAAAAGAGGCACTCACCTTTCTAGGTGGGGAAAATAAAGGAAAGGGGAATGGTTTTCTTTTGTTTATATGGAAGTACCGTCTACATTTCACCTTTTAACATGGCACCTGTCTACAATTGTATATCTGAACAGTTGGGTTTTTCACCTTGTCTCTGAGTCGATCCATTTTTGTGAGTCACCTGACTCCTTTGAGTCAATTCAAAGAATGATTCCTTGCATTACACCTGGTTCTATTCTCGTTTAAGTCAAAGCTGCCAAGTCATGTGTCGTCCCATCAAATTGTTCAAAGGATGTCTCTCCAAGAATCATAACTCATAAGTAACTTCACTTGTCTTTAAAAGTCAGTCATTGTCTGAGTCAGTTTGTTACTTCAAATCAAATTCTGTTCCTAGTTTTGCGTCATTGATGTGGGAATCATCATGGCCCTCCCGTGACAAGTCTTTTCCTGTCGACTTCATATCATTATCCTGGAATTAGACTTAGAAACCTAGACAGTACCTTGGGCCTGCATGCCTGAATGGCAGGTTTCCTTGATTTTAGCATGAGTTTACATCATTGACTCTTGATTGAAATATCTCATCGAGTGTTTGAATTCAATTCCTTTATTCACATTCGATGGTATGTACTGGGATACCTTGGGGATCATTGATGTCAATGGTGATTTCCATCGCACTTGTTAATAGTTGACATCAATGACTGGTAATCAAGTGGTTTCTACCATGTTCGACATCAAGACATTGTAATCACATGGTTAGATTCGTATCATTTGGATATCGAAATGAATACCTTGAGTGGTTAGGCTAACATCATTATTTCCTATGCTCAGAATGCGTTTGGAGATCATTTAGAGTCATGACACAGATCCACATTGTATGTTTGGTTGCTGTGTTCCATATCTGCCATTGAGAGGCATAGATATACTTTGTGAATCTCATAGCTATGTCATGCTTCTTGTAGCAGTTGTTCATGGATCTACAGTGTATCATTAGTAGCCATGACATGGTCATCGTGATAGATCTGCAGTGTATTGGTCCGCAACTATGATTGGGTTGGATAAAGTCAGTCACTGGTTGTGTATGAGTCTCTCTCTCTTTTCCTTTGTATCATACGGAAAAATTTGCAAACTATTTCACCTATCACCTTCTTCTAGCTTCATACTTTGGGGGGTATTCTGTTGCACCTGGAAATATCACATTGCTTAGCAGCATCCATGATAATTTCACTTTGCCCTTTAACCTCCTAGAAATCCTGGCATGTGTCACCTTGGTCACTTTTTTCCTTAACCTATAAGGGACATTGCTTTTTGGTGTTTTGCGCAGAGCATCACCGACACCTGGCCCAGTTGAGCAAAAGGCGTTGTTTTCTCTCTCCTTTGACAAAAACCCTAGGTCGATGCTCTTGACAGTTCTGCTAAAAGCATCGGTGGTTAGTTAAAAGGAAAAAAAAGATGTTTCTAGGAGATTTCGTACGGGAGCCTTCGTGGAATTAGTTTCTATATGCCTGGGAGAGGTGGAATTCGCCTCCCTTACCTATAGGGATCTCATTATATCCTTTTTCCAAGTCATCTCTTGAGTTCTAGGCCTATAAATGGATCCTTAATGAAGAGAGTGGAGGAGGCCAGAAAAAGCATCCTTATGCTGCTAGTTTGAAGTTTGAATCAGAGGCAAAGTAGAGGTATCTTGTGTTTGGAGAGGTCTTCATAGTAATACGATATTGTAGACATTCTTGATTGAGACAGAATCCATTGACATCAATGATTTTGGTTTTACTTCTTTCTCATCCATATATTAATACAAAGACATTTCCCTTTCCTATATTTGATTATAGTGTTTGTAATTAAATATTATTGGATTCCTTGATCACCAATATGGANTTGATCGGGAGAGCTCGTTGGATGCAGAATTTGATTCCGCATCCAACAAGTACCCACACTACATACTTTTGACGGACCCCGCTACCCCAAAAACAAGAAATACCTGAAAAAACGTGATGATGACATCATCATCACATTTTTTCAGGT